>JAFMSR010000009.1:22827135-22983690 GCA_022818135.1 Saxidomus purpurata
AACTGTAACACTTCCTCCTTTTCTCATATAAAATAGAAGGATTTGAGCGTAATCTACAATACGGTATAACTGAGGCTCTGCCGAGTTCCCGCAAAACACTTACCTGAGGTGACGGATATTTTCATCCGAGCCAAATGTATCATGAAATAAACATTTTCTTGCATACCGTCTTGCACCTTAAAGTAGATTTCTAAATTCAAACTAAGCAGAATGATGAATTATCATATAAAAACAGAAGATATTCCGACGTTGTGTTTAGGAAAGTGACGTCACAATGTTAATAGCGTTACGTCATACGTAATTTACGAGAGTCGTCTGGCATAGGAGGGATGCCAAATCGTTTTTTCCGGCATGGGCAGAATCATCGGAAATGCCGATCCGATATGCAAGAATAATAGTTTCTGACATGAGCACGCGGTTCATCACCGAGGGCAACTGTCAGTTTGGCGAGAATGAGGCTCTGCCGAAAACGCAAGTTTGTATAGTAGCAAAATTGTCTAGCGTTACACCATTTTGACTGCCAATCAGAGCAGATACAAAATATGGAAACCAAGTTGTTTGAAAACTGGCACAGTCAACAACAGACTTTAAAGTTATGATTAAAGAGCTACTTACTTCTGTGTACGATTCATTCAATCACAATGCATATCCAGTCTGAATGCATACTTCTTTGTTTTACATGATTTCATGTTGATGTTTTTGAGCAGTTCACATAAATATTGTTTGCGAATCATAAGCAGTAGTAGAAAATATATCCACTTCCGGTAAACTAGTATAATAATAATAGTTTTTTTTTATTTCCTTTATGACAGCAAATGATATCTCTGTGCGCATGTGTAACCTTCCAATGTTAAGCTGTATGTATTTTGTGGAAACTCTTAATCATTACCTATAAATATCGAAAAACCACAACAAGTGATTCTGTTTTATAATATACTGGTATTTTTAATTGCGCCTATCGTCTATTAAAATAAATGTAAATACTTTTCAATCAGCTGCGTACCGAGGCAGACGACAAATACCATGCCGCCTGATCAAGTTCAACTTGTTAACATTTTGGATCACAGTTCTGCAATTTGGAAATCAATCAAAATATCCCATTGTAAAAGTCTAGGCTTTTTCTTTGATTGTTTATAGTTCTGCCGACCTTAGGATGTCTCCGCAGGTGAAGATCCAAAGGAATCCGGATACCAGACCCTAGCTCTTTACGAATACACCCATTGGTTCTTTTACGTCAACGTAGCATAGCACCGAAAACGCGCGTGACTACCGTTTCTAACCAGTTCATCTCTTGATGGGGTAGGAAGCACTAAAAAGCGTTTCTGAAATTTCCTTTAACCCATCCTTGATTCGAACCGGGGACATCCGGATTGGTAGTCCAGAACACTAGGTTTGAATGAGTTGATGTCCGTACCATTGACCCCTTTGCTACTTGAGAATCGACGTTGATAGAGTTGAAGTGTGTGCTTGTGAATTGCAGTCTCTTAACCTCATGTCATTGACTAACTTTATAAAACAAAAGTTTACAAAAAGTGTATAAATTATTAACGATAAGTAAATAAATTTATACATCAGTCATAATAGTTTTGAAAAGTAGAAAGAAACAATTTCTAGCCCTCGGTCTTAGTCTTCAAAATGTCTTAACTCTGCATGTACTAAGTCTATGCTTGGAAGAGAAATATATTTTACGTATATGGACTTGACTTAGGAATTCTTGATCTAGTTCTCTATGGTAAAGTTGGCAAATTTGAAAAGAGTCATTTTATATAGTATTGCAATGACGTCACATACAACAGTTTGGCTGATTTCAACTACACATATCCAAACTATCTAAACGTTTCTGGAAAACAACCATATCATTATAAAATATGACAATACACGAATATAGTTAATTCACTGTTCATGTATACCTGGGTCATAATATAACTGGTTATGTCCAAAATGTGCTGTCCCATCTGAGCGCCCAACTTTAAAATCAATCCAGATGATTTGATGGTACAATAGACAAGTACATTGTAGATGAATTTACGTTAACTCTTAAGACTATTCTACAGTGAAACTTAAACACTACCAAAATTTTTAAAAAATTTTAATTTTTTAAAAAAAAAAAATATATTAAAAATATAAAAAAAAAATTTTTTTTTTTTTTTAAAAAAAAAAAAAAAAAAAAAAAAAAAAATTTTTTAAAAAAAATTTTTTATTTTTTTTTTTTTTAATAAAAAAAATTTTAAAAAAAATTAATATATAAAAAAAAAAAAAATTTTTTTTTAAAAAAAAAAATTTTTTTTTTTAAAAAAAAACCCCCTTTTTTAATAATAATTTTTTTAAAAAAAAAAAAAAAAAAAAAAAAAAATATTTTTTTTTTTTTTTTTTTTTTTTTAAAAAATTTTTTTATTTTATTAATAAAAATAAAATTTTTTATTTTTTTTTTTTTTTTTTTTTTTTTTTTTTTTTTTTTTTTTTTTTTAAATGCAGAAATATTCAAAACTTTTAATCTTATTTCGATTGTTATAGAGGAAAAGATACCCCTCTCAGTCCGCCTGTTTAGAATTTGCTACCAAACGTTTTCCTCTTTTTAGAGTTTTACCAATGCAAAAGATCTGATTAGTGACATACCATACATGAATAAAGTCGACTTAAGGCTAGGTTCTAATGAGCGGATTTTTTCGGGAAATTCAATACAGATGCCTCCTCCCTTGTATCATGGAGCGGCTTACGAGCTTGCACGTCCAGAATGTTCTGTATCCAGGGACCATTCGCTCTGAACAAATGTTATCAAACTTGGAACGGAGAACTACTATTTTATTTATCTATTTGGACACCATATATCTTTCTACTGTTTTTTTACTTTTACTTATGACTTGTGCCTACTTGTTTTGGAAAAGACTTAAATACTGGATATGTTTGTACCTGAGACTATGGACGTGTTTGCTAAGACTGGTAAAAAGTATGAATAAGGTTATGATAGTAGTATTATATTGCTCACTTGGGTACCATTGGCTATTTTACAACATCAACAACTGTATCGCAGAAAACAGAGTAAAAGGACAGCGATTCTTACATTTCAAATATATGTAAAAGGCTATGTGTCGTTTGAATGGAGGCAAACACATTAATTAAATTCACGGTAAACAATTTAAAGGGTGCAGGAAATGACTTACAAAACTGTTCATATGGTCGAAATTTCGTGATAGTAGCTTCTCAACATGTAAATAGACCAAAATATCATAATCAAAGTCATCCAGGTTAAATATAATAGGTTGTTTGTAAAACTGCACACATAATCCTAATTTCGTTGTTTTAGCTTTCTAAACAAGAATGTAGATCAACAGGTCAAGGTAATCCAACATAAGTGTTGAAATACTTTTGCAATACATAAAAAAATGTCCAAATGTCATCAATATAGCTTCAAAATGTGTTATTCAAAAGGGCGGGGCTGATTTTGACCCTAGGGGCATGATGAGAATAGTCGTGAGAGAGGACCACTAAATAATGATTCACATCAAATACCTTAGCTCTACACCTTGCAATTATGGCTAATATGATTTGTTGTATTTCTTATGTAAGTCTATAGTATCATAGAATATACGGAGTAATTTTAATACAACTAGGTGTTGCTACATACCAATTATTTAAGATCTTTGCTTAATGGTTTTTGACAAGAAGCTGTTTAAATTTCTCTATTTAAGTCCATATGAAGCAAGTGAACTCTGAGGCGGTACCAATATTTACCCGAGGGACATACATTTAAACAAAAGGCAATAAGGCAATGCTATACGCCAACTCTGTAAGCTCCGAGCTAAAAAGTATTTCCTTATAAAAGGTCTATTTGTAGAATAAGTGAACCATGGGGCGAGGCTAAGTTTGACCTAAGAGTTAAAGTTGTACTCAGCGTTCGTTTCTCGTGCATTCCGTTTGCATTCATATCGTGTAACGCATCGCTCGTTCCGTGATGACCGTTGCACGACAAGAATGATATAAAAATGGTCCGAGATAGTGCGGACGACCAGTCGTGTAGAACGTTTGCATGTTAGCCTAAGCCTAAACGTGTATTATTTATACTTTTTTCAAAGATCGGATTAAATTATGCAGGAACTATTGATGAAGTAGAAAGAATCACTCTTTCAATTAACTAAACTATCATTCTGTTACATATTTTTTTCTTTTTCTCACGAGATATTTGTGGGTAGAAGAGATGTTGACTTCCGGTGAAACCGAAAGTAGACGTTCTGCATATCGTGCAAGATTAACACCAGCTATAAAGAACAATGTAATATTCTACCGACGAAAATGATTTGGGATTTCACTTATTTGTAAATTGCTTCTGTCCAGACATTCGGTAAAGTACTCACGTCAGGGTGTAAGGATTTTTTAAATAGATTCGAAACAACCGGTACATACAAGCTTGTTTGCATCTAGATTAAATCGGCCATTTTGTAGCTACTGGAAATGCAACTCTAGCTAAACAATTTCGAATCGCCCTTTTACAATATGCGCATTGAAATATTTACACCGTTCCATTTGCATATGTCATGCGTAGAGTCATGTAATAACCCTTGAATCAAAGAAATTGTAAAGGAAACCCCCATAGAAATCGACTAAGACATGAGAAATTAAGAGCAAACAGTTGCCAGGGCATGTTTGCCACTAACTAGAATGAGCTCCGCTTTCCGTCTTCGTTGATTTTTATTCGAATAATTTGACAAAAACTGACAATTTTGTATTAATAATGAAGGATATTCCGAGCTTTTTATATATGGTTGTTACGGTAAACATGCGGTATTTCCCGGTAAACAGCATGGCCGTGTACATGTATACTCGGTAGTCTACCTTAAGCTTCGGAGAAATATTTCCTTTGAAAATGGTCGACCTATAAACCCTAGCAACAACGTTTAAAAAAGAACGGTTATGGAATTGCGCTCACTGACTTCCGTTGTGTTAAAGGCAAAGGCATAATGCGAATGTTTGTAAGGTAAAGTAAAAAGGTATGTTTGTTTATTATAGTGTCACCCCTAGTTAAAGGGCCTGCCATATATGACTTATGAGACACCTTCTTTCTGAGCACATTTACCTCCCGAATCCTATCCTTTTAATGCCAGGCACCAGGCAGGTAGGCATTCGGTAACCATTAATTAACTAGCTGTCAGTTCACCAACCGGCCATATCAGAATGGACCCCTGCTGGGATTCGAACCTTCGACCTCCCGCTCCAAAGGTGGATGCCTATATCACTAGACCAAGGGAGACGGTGACCGGGAAAATAAATGACACAAGAAGTTTCTTGAAGTATTTTTGTCATTAGTACTTATTTACAACTGTTTAAACTCTTACATGCGTCATAGTTTGTAAACCGCGCCTTTATATCTTCCGGTATGTTATTCTGACTCAATATTTTCAAATTACATCTACTTAGTCTTTATTATACCATGATGCATGTAGTTCTGCACGGTAATATGTTATAAGTAGGGCAATGATTACAAGTTTTGGAGCAGATTCATTACCATGTATTAGCTGTTAGATGCAGGACTGCTAATCCAGGAATAGCCGGGATTCGATCCACAACTCCATTTCTTACAAAACTAACTGACTTCATTACCCGACCCCATCTATCAATTGGTGATATACACCGGACGTCTATTTAAACTAGGTTTGTCTCTGGAAAACATACCTAAAATAACTAACCTCTTTTGAGGACATAATTCATACGGATTATACGGAAAGGAGTAGGAGTAGAATTATATACATGGCCTTTATAGATTGTACAGGTACGTTAGAATTTAGAAAGCGCCCGAGTACATAATGCCAGTAAACACACTACAATCAGCTCGTTCCATGTTGGAAATACCTAACCACATTATGAACTTTAAATATACACTGTAATCAAATAGAAACTCATACAACAATATTTAATAATATGCCTGCTGTGTTCCAACCCACATTCTGCTCGAGGTTAGTCCAAAAAAGATATATTCTACTGTAACAGCTAAAATTTGGATATCTATTTTATTTTTTACCCCCCCCCCCCCCCTCCTCTTAAAAACATTACTTTGAGCACTGCTTTAAACACTTGTAAATATCATATCATGAAACCGAATGTTTTATCTGGTTTCGTGATAGTTCTCGGCTATCATGAAATCCTCTTACCTGTAAAAAAACTGGTTGCGCATTTACGCTTCCGTAATGGGATATATATCTTTTAACATTATAAAACATTTAATAAAGGACATTACCATTATTTAATAATGTTATCCGGACAGAAACTACGAAAGAAAACAAAAGCAGCATTCATCTTTAAAATAAATTGTCAACGTCGAGCACTATCACTTTGCAGTGAAGATATTATGTGAAAGAATAAAATAATACTTCTCCGTCACACTGACAGTTTTAATAGGAATGTACATGTCATATTTCTACTGGTAACAACATTGCCCGATTGTGAAAGTTCTTCAACAAAATAATTTACAACAAAATTTACAAAAAGCATACTCACATTTCTCCTTTATTTGGTAGAACCTTAACACCTCGGATGTGTGCTCCCCCCAATTTCTGTTCACCTCATTTTGTGGTGTTGGGGAGAGTTATCCACCCGTGTTAGATCTTGAGTTATTAATGTGCGTGCATCATGCAAAATGATATTGAAATGTGGTAAAACATGTTATATTAATCAATTGACTCGGCGAAAATAAAGGAAACCTGTCCTGACTGTCACATTTCGGTTCCACTTACTGTACCATGCCAGTTCAAGCAGGAGTTGTGGTTTCAAAAATTCAAAAATGTCTTCATACCACTAACAAGTTCAACCTTTCTGTTTGGTTTCACAAATCTCTGCAATCAGTCCTCTAGAGCCGACCAGACATTTTCTATTAGGTTTATATCTGGTGAAGATGCTGGTGTTTGTATAACATTGTGTTCTATTCCATTCCTTTGCTGCAGTGCTTACTATCATTGTCCTGTTCAAAATAAAACAGTGATCCACATAGCATGCGTACAAATAAAAAACAATAACAAATAACCTGCTTTAAAATCCAACAACATATATGTATGGTAAGAATTTATACATACAGTAAACTGTAGCAAAACATGTGATTTAAATGTACACTGGAAGAAGACAATTTATGCTGAAGCACATGTCTAGAGTATTGTGATGGGACTGAATACATTCTATTGTTTGAAGTGTATTTGAAGTGTAATTACCTCCCTTATGTTTAGGTAAAAAAGAAACATTAACATCGATAAACATGCTCAGCTTCAACCTGCTGCTATATACAATTAAATGCAGGTTAAATATACAAAATGATAAATACATTCAGTTAATATCTTGTACAGTCTAAACCCATTTGGGGGGGGGGGGGGGTTGTCCTACAGATGGCAAGAAATTCCTCTCAAGCAAATAAAGACGAGTGAATAAAACCGAAAGCTTAAATCTTAAAGTTTTTTCCACAAAAATGTAAGGTTTTTTAGGCTAGGAAGTATCTTTAAAA
The DNA here is from genome assembly GCA_022818135.1 of Saxidomus purpurata. Classification (NCBI taxonomy): domain Eukaryota; kingdom Metazoa; phylum Mollusca; class Bivalvia; order Venerida; family Veneridae; genus Saxidomus; species Saxidomus purpurata. Next base: position 22,834,616 of record JAFMSR010000009.1, read on the forward strand.
CGAAGGGCAAGATAACTTCTTCTCTTAACAGGATGAATGTTATTTACTACATTTGCGTATATAAATTTAATTTATATGAAACTATTGCATACATTAGAACAAAGGCTCGGTATTAACTACTCATCCAGTAGTATTACCTGATAAATATTAAAGATACGGCCGGACTGATACAAAAGTATAATAGTACAAAATGTAATACATAAAGGCGCATGAATGCAAATGAAGGCACAAACGTTCACGATATCTCAACATTCCTTACAAAAGGTTTCTACCTGTAGTCTTAAATGTAAAGGGAACTTACCACTGATATATAGTTATCGAAAAGCAGGTGCTCGGCAGTAGCAGTAGCTCAGCAGTAGTGTAGCAGTAGCGATACCTGAGCAGTAGCAGTAGCAGTAGCTCAGCAGTAGTGTAGCCGTAGCGATAGCTGAGCAGTAGCAGTAGCAGTAGCTCAGAAGTAACAGTAGCTTAGCAGTAGCACAGCAGTAGCAGCAGACGAGCAGTAGCAGAAGCATAGCATCAGCTGTGGCACATCAGTAACTTAAATATGGCAGTAGCCTATGAGTTGAAGTAGCTTCGCAATAGCAATAGCACAGCAGTAGAAGTAGCTGAGTAACAGCAGAAGCTGAGCAGTAGCACGCACAGCAGTATCAAAATCAGCAGCAAAAGCAGTAGTGTAGCAAAAGAAGTAGCTCCAACAGTAGCACAACAGTTACTGTAGCAGTAGCAGTAGCTTAACAGTAGCAGTAGCACAGCAGAATCAATAGCACAGCAGTAGCAGTAGCTTAGCCGTAGCAGTAGCAGTATATTAGCAGTAGCAGTAGCAATAGCACAGCAGTAGCAGTACGACGTTGAGACATTGCCTGGGAAATCCCATTTTAGCGATATAATTAAATGTCAAAATTCGGGAATGAAAATTAGAAAAACCTGTTTACAGGATAGTTCTGTTTTGTGAATTTGAAGAATGCATTAATTGTATTTGATGAGATGTAGCCATTTAAACATTTTTTGTCAAAGATTCATGTCGTAGTACATGACGAGTAAACAAAATGGGTTGCATGGCAGTGTGGTGGCTAATAGCTAGACTTTCAATTTAGAGATCCAAGTTCAAGTTACAGTCCGGACACTGGAAATTTATGAGGTGCTCTTGTATGTCTTCTACTCAACTTAGAGCCTAGTAGATCTACATGTACTTGTTCCTATCGGGAAAAAGGGCTTCGCGTGTTTAGTTGTTTCACACAGAGTAAGTTAAATAACCAGGTGTCTTATTTACTAAGAGCTGGTGTATCGTACCTTGACCTCCTTGTATTGGACCTGTCCCTCTAGTTTATGTGCACCGTGTCAGACGTTTGTATATAGATAGTATAATGATGGTGGTTGTATAAATATGATATATACATGTATGTACCAAAACTTGTTTTCCTCACCATCATCTTTGTCAAAAGATCCGCTACAGATGTATAATGATGCAGTTTGTAGACGCACACCATTTTGAAACATACGCAGACAAATGCCGCGTGAGCATAGAAATTAAAACAGCATTTTAACATGACTCACGATGATGTCTCTAAATACAAAGAGCACAATAATTATGCTTTTTATTATGCAATAAACAACGCGAGAAACGATATGCCTTCGTGGTTAATAACTGCCTTAGGCTACTCCAAATCATTGTTTATTATACGTTGAACAACGCTAGAACGGATCTTATTTCATAAGTAATGCATTCAAAATCTCAGTAGTAATATACCAATTGTAATTGGGAACAAACCTTTGTCAAGTTGTAACTATTATACCTCATCAGCGTGAGGGCCTACTTTATCAACTGTTTAAATAAAAATCACAGTACTATCATTTGGATGTGTTTTTTTAAATATTGTCAAATTAAAAAATTCTTTAAATCTAAATAAAAACCAGACAATGTCAAAGTACATACAAGAATTATAAGGAGAATTGTTTTCTTGCATATCGGATCGGTAATTTTGGGTTTTACACATGCCGGAAAAATCGGTCTGGCACCCTTCCTATGCCAGACGACTCTCATGAATAACTTGTGACGTAACTTTATAAAAATTGTGACGTCACTTTCCCAATACAAACACAATAATAATAATAATAATAGTAATAATAATAATAATAATATCTTTATTTTCCGAAGGTAACACATTAAGACAACAACTTATATACTATGCGGCCTTCATAACAACAAAGAAAACATGGCAATTCACATTCATGCAAAACAAACAGAATCTTGAAAAACTAAAAATTACATTTTACTGATTCAAGTAGAAAAATAAATATATTGATACGTGACAGACACACATACATGCATATCACGTAGACAAGGTCTTACAATCGTTTGTTTGTATATGCAAATGTATAATTTTGACAAGTTTCCATTTATAAATCTACTTTCAAGTACAAGACGGTATGCAAGAAAGTTTCTTGGAAATATAGATCTACGTCCGCACAGGTAACTGTGTTGCGGGAACTCGGCATAGCCTCGTTCCCGCGAAAACAGTCAACGTCATTTCTATCTGAACCGAGTGCTCATGACAAACTATTATTATTCAGTAACTCTCCTCTTCGTAACTTCGTATACTTGCCTTCCATAAAAGGGTATGCTACTCCTGAATAATTTGATGTTTTAACAATTCTTCACAACAAGAAATTGACTTGTAAGAAATAACCACTGACACTGATATCAACATGGAAGAAACACAGAAAAGAAGTATCGGATAGTTTTAATATTCTTCAGAGGCAAAACGTATCAATATATTAAATAAATGAAAAAGTATATAGTTAGTAATAAAAATAAGTAAAAGAACTTTCTAAACTGCACTGGTACCTCAAATGCCTCAAAAGTACAGATTAGTTGATAAAGTACATAAAACAGATGACAGCGATAGGTTACTGTAAGATTTTTAGAAGTTTATATGAACGTGGAAGTTTCACAGACTATCCAAATTAGTATCATACTAGCCATACTATAACATTCTTTTTTAAATAGTTAGGTGTAATAATGGAGCCCCAACATACGAAAACCTGTTATAGGGTCATAAAAGTAAAAATTAAAATTGATAGATAAAAAGAGCAACCTTTCATCTTTCTTATTTGTCAATTTGGATAACTTATGTAATGCATTTCTGAAGACGTAGCGCTTTAAAACAGTACAACTTCATTTACTGACGTCACGTCACGTTGAATTACTGAACGCACAACATTTTAGACGATTGTTTATTCATTTTCATTGTTTAAATTACAGACAATTCACATGTATCTGTTTTAACTTTAAAAAAATAAAAGAACTCCGACGTTATAAATAACTTCAACAAGGATTACCGACTTATAATACAATGTATATATATATTAAGTATATTTCATACCACTACAAATTCTTCGATTTGTTATGATATTTACCTTTACTGTTACATAATAATTACAGTTTGCTGCAGAGACAGGTTTCTATGGAAGCCTTGGAGGGCCACTTTTGAGTTTCGACTTACGGGTGTTTTTGACTTTTAAGTTATGACTTTCGACTTTTGACTTTTGATAACCCTTATTACGTTTTCGATAATAGTTTCTCTTCATGTAATAATTCTTCCTCTTGTAATACCTCCTACGAGGTATATACCGTCGCCTTTTCGCTTCGCTGCGATCATTCCCAAAAGCACTGCTGTATTGCCTCTTTGGCATTTTTATTAGAACAATATAAACACGACCACACTCAATCAAATATAATTTTTATTTAAAAAGATTTTAATAAAATACGGAAGCCCATTAGTGCCATTTTGTCTTATGCGTTTTGTGTTATGACTAATGACTTATGTGTCATGACTTATGTTTTATGTGTAATTACTTATGTGTTAAGAGTTATGTCTTATGTCTTATACTGATTTTAATTAAAAAAGCGGCAAAAAGACTATTTTCATCATGGCGGAGGGTGGACTTTCATCTGAAAGTGAGAAAGAAGACTGTTTGGTAAGTCTTGAAATGTAAACAGCTTGACTTACGTTGTTTATTAAAAGAAAACTACTGAATATAGAGATGAAACTTAAAACAGATTCTAGAAGCTCTGCAGTACATGTATCGTTCGCTTTCATCTGGATCCAATGTTTCATGGACATTGATAATTTAAGAAGAAACAAAGAACTAAAAGATAATGAGGTTTTAATTAAATTGAAATGTTGTAAGAACAGAACAGAACTTTATTAACTCAAAATCACAATTTGCGATTTTATGAGTATACATATACAACATAAAAAATATATATAATATACGTGACAAGGTATGCAAAGCACCAATCACTAGTAAACGAGTTTAGTCATTTTAAATAAATCAGTAATTACATCAATACTTTAATACCCTGATAGGGTTGTCTAGCAGGGGCGGATCCAGAGGAGGGTCAGGGGGTCCGGACCCCTCCCCCCCCTCCCCTGGAATTTGAAAGATATGTAAATTTCTTTATTTTCCTTATATACATTTTCCTCGAAAAGGGAATTTTAGGTGTTGGAAACCCCGCCCCCCCCCGGAAAAAAATTCTGCAGCTTGTCTTGTTATACGGAATTTCCGTAATCCTTGACTATGAGGCTAAGATTACGGATCCGTAATCCTAGCCACTGCCATTTCACTATTGGTACAGATACCAGCGCCGCCTTTTTTACTGTCAATAACAACAGCCTGTCCATCACTATAGATCTATGTGCTTTCTTTGCACTATTTCCCGATTGTTTTACCATTTCTGTGAAACACCACCAACTTGAAACTTTGTAGAATCGAATTGTCCAACAAAATTGCACTATAAGCCATGAATTGCCAAACTAATGAAAGAATTATGCAGAGCGACAGTTTCGCGTGCCTTGACACACCATGTCACATGATCATGTCATATAATTATAAGCTTATCACCCCCTGCTTTTCCGCTATTTATTTCATAGCCAAGTGTGTGTAGTTTCTGAAATTGAAGAGTTTTGAGCTATTGCAGTGATAAAACATACTAAGAGCAAACTAACAAAGTGACATTTTACATTAAAATAATATATAACGGACTTTCCTGAGCTGTTCGCCGTACTGCAACTGTTTCGTGAAAGAACACATTACCTCCCTTAGATACACCCCCCCCCCCCTCCCATTAGTAGCACACATTTCTTCTGGTGTAGAAACCATCAAGAAAATAAACAAAACCAGAATTAAGTCTATTTAACAACTCATAGTTGTAAGTTTGACTTATTTAAAAGTATTTCGTTTAAACTTACGCAAAAGTTTTAAATACCGCCCTGTTCGGGAGAAGATAAAAAAAAAACTGAATTGATTTGTACCCAAAATGTTTCGTCTTACAAATACAATGCAAATAGCACAACATATATAGATCTGCTTCAAAATTGTTTGTCCTCAGAGTGAATTAAGTAATTAATCAATATTTTTGGAAGACAGACTTACTGAAATTGGGGAAAATGTGACAGTCATCTGGTCCGGCCAGTGCCCGAAATCTGTCGGTCCAAATTTAAATCGGCCACTAGTGTCAGCTTGATAAATTTGTGAAAACTTTATCATTCAACATTCTGTATAAAATATAAATCAATATTCCTTCAGGAAGATGGTAGAAGAAAACGTATTCAGGAATTGGTTCGCAGCATAGCCGGCCAAAAGAAGAAAAAACAAAAGTCAATGGAAAAGGATACATATATGGAAAATCCAAAGAAGGTAAATATACATTCACTTGATTATATTAGTAACCTGAGCAGTATTAAAGTTAGAGTGGACCTTAGCCTAATTAATTTTGCTAGAAGAAGCTTGACAACTATAAAAAATCTGATTATAAAATGGGTCAGGCTTCGGAGGCGATTTAGTGAGACTAAGTTGACCTATACCAAGTTTGTTCCAATACTGAACCCGGGGGTTTAAAATTCAAATTTCAAAAATATTATGTGAAACCACTTGGCCTAAAGCTTTGACATTTGGCAATGTGGCATGATCTGGAGGTCCATTACCAAGATTGTAAAAATTATGCCCCTGGCATCAAAATTGACCCCGCCCCAGAAGCCCTTATAAATCCTTCAAAAATGTTCTTGAATGAAACTACATGACCCAGAGCTTTCATATTTAGCATGTTGCATCATCTTAAGGTCCTCTACTACCAAGAGAAGTTCAAATCATGCCTCTGGGGTCAAATTCGGTCCAACCCAGGGGAAACTTAGTTTTACATTTATACAAATGTAAGTATATATAAGGAAAACTTTCAAAAATCTTCTCGTCCGAAACTGCAAGGCCCAAAGCCTACATATTTGGTGTGCAGCATTACCTAGTAGACCTCTACCAAGTTTGTTCAAATCCTGACATCTAGGGTCATATTAGCCCCACCCTGGCGCTTGATTAGTTTTAAATGAAGTGTCATATTGGCTAAACGTTTAAAAATCTTCTTGTCTAAAACCTCATAACACTGAGCTTAGATATTTGGCATGTAGGATCATCTAGTGGAAATCATGGCCCTCTGGTAAAAATTGACCCTACCCAAGGGCTAACTTAGTTTTACATCTATAGAGTTGTAGAGAAAAAACTTTAAAAAACGTATTGTCTTAAACTAAAAGGCACATAGTTTTATAGTTTCAAATCATAAAAGACCCACTTAGTTTTACATATAGTGATATAGGTAGAACCTTTAAAAATCTTCTTATCTTACACTACGAGGCACTTGACTTAGTTTCTATATCTTTTTCTTTACTTGAGAATGTATATAATTTCATAATAACCACTGACTTCCTTAGCAACCATGTAGCTTGAATAGCTGTATTGCAACCAAACTATTTTTAAGTACCTTTAGATAATACTTACCCTTTGGAATCACATAGACTTCCATAGCAACCAGTGACGTCCTAAGCAACCACCTACCGTCTTAGCAACCCTATAATTTTTACCCTTCTACCTTCTACTATTACTGGCCAAATTCAACAAATTGTATGTTCTGTCAGGGGGTTGCGCAAGAAAGGAAGTAAATAGATAAAAGTGAAAGTATGTACAGTGAAGGATAAAAGAAACTAAGAGTGAAGTTAGATATAGTAGGTGGCTAGTCTAGTCTTGAAGACGTCGACTGAGCTAGCTGACTGAAGGTCTGGCGGTAGATTTGTATTGTTTATTGTTCTGTTTGAACCAAACTTGTAAGTACCTTTGATAACACTAAGCATTTGAACCACATTTATTTCCTTAGCAACCACTAACTTCCATAGCAACAAGCTACTTCCTTAGCTATGTACAAATGTAGTTGAAATAACTCTAAGTGGTGTATCGTTTACGGATAAAGTGTTACACATCGTCTCAGGTACACATCGTCCGTGATACACATCGTCCAGCACCATGTACTGGTATGTAAATAGAAATGAAGTAATGTTGACCTTTAACTTGATTTTACCTTTGACCTTAGGGTAAAAAATCACAAGAATATGACACTGCATGTCATCATTTTGACCCAGCGGACTCAGTTACTGAATATTGTCAAAATCCATCAAGGAGGAGATAGCATAGTAGATGAGCAAGCAATCAGACTGTCAACATATATATCTGCATTTCTGTTTAGATATTATTTAAACAGAGATCATAAGACATAATATAGAAGACAGAATGCATAATCCATAAGACATAATCCATAATCCATAGGTCATAAGACATAAAACATAGGACATAGGTCATAAGACATAATTCATAATACATAAGACGTCAGACAGAATTTTTTTTTTAAATGTAACAGGGGATGAGTGGGTTTTGGTTGCGACTGGATCCCCCTTTTCAGCATATAATAATCAGAATAAATTATAATAATTTTGAGTAAATTGACTTTTCCTCAATCAATATGTTCATTTGTGAAAGCCACCATCATGCACGTAGGAAGCATTTTCAGATTGGAGGGGCACTCTCAAACAACATGGTCATATTTCCTCTACATGACGTTTGGTAAATTTACATTATTGTTTCAGAAACAGCGGGGTACTGGGACACACCCAACATTTAAACTACAGATTGGATGGCTCCATCAAACTAGAGGAAATTTCAGGCAAGCGACAGCTCGGAGAGGAGGAACACGAATGTATGAATTCAAAAGGGAAGAAGAACAGACAGTTCAAACAGTTACAAATTATGCAACAAGATTTTTTTCCGGACGGAAAGAATGATATGGGCAAATTATCAGACATGGAAGTTAAACTATCCACATATAATGGAGAAGTCATTGAAAAATTCACTGGTAGTAACGGAGAAGAATGTTCTCTTCAAGATTTTTTTTTGTATTGGTGTGTTTTCTTCACAATATTATTTGTACTTAAGAACTTCAAAAAAGTCCCTAAGTGAAGAGCTGCTGAGTGGAGAGCCCCAAAATGAATGGAGCTTTCCTGTTCCAATAATTCCCTCACTGAAAGTAACTGACCAAATACCAGGGGAAATATGTGTTCAGTACACTAAAATATGTCACTCATCACACACAGAATAACTTTCACAAAAAATCTGTTATATTATTGATGATTACTTTCAAGATACATGTGTATATGATCCTGACACAGAGAGAAATGGGTATAATCCGTAACTCTATCAAGCATTTTGACTGAATTATCCCCCTTTATGGACTTTGTATTTATGGACAAGCATTTGTATTACTATCATGATCTGAGAACAGTTGAGTGTACTGTTCCTCTGGCAGCTCTTGTTTGCGTCATGATTGTTAGTTTAAAACAAAGATGTCTTATTAGCATGGCAGTGCTGAGAAATTCTACTCCTTTGTTCTTACCATTGGCCAGGAGGATATGTTAAATATTAAATGATTGATATACATGACTTCTTGTTCTTTTTCCAAACGGATAAACAAAACTGTGGAGAACCAACAGCTGGGGATGATTGCTATCAACTTGCTTTACAGTTCGGAGTCCCTTAGTACTACCCAAAATACTATTGCTTTATCGACAGTCCAAAATATATATCCTCGCCACTGGTCGATTCTCATCGTAACATGTTCCGCAAGGGACTAGCCAAAGTATCATTCTAAAGTTGTGCAACTCTCGGCATGCTTTCCTATCATGTAGTATTTCGTCTATAATCTGCCATTTGTCCAGTTTTTGCAGTTCGGTAGACGCACAAATCTTATATTGGTTCAAAAGATTTATTCGCTCAGCGTATATACTTTCCGAAATGTCGAAGAAATGTGCACTGAGCGCATAAATTATAAGTCCAGCGAATGGTAGACGCATAAATTAATATACGCACTGTTAGCGTGTACGAATTATCGTTATTGAATGTCATGCATGTAGATTTTTGTTTTGAAGTGGCTACTCTCCACTACGAATAGTTAAATAACCGACAGTTTGCTATTCGTACGGCAGTTTTGTATCACATAACATAAAATATGTATATTTTTGAAATGATTAAACTGATAATTTTTCAACCAGTTTCTTACATTTCCCAATGTATAGAAAGACCGGATAGGACTTATAAAAAAATCAAATGGTTGATCTGGTTTTCAATCGATTAACTATTGAAAATAAACATATAATCAGGTGAGAGTTTTGCTAATTTGGTTTCATATATTACGATTTTATGTAAATACATGTATATATTTCATGAGCGCAAAAAAGAAGAGAAAAAAGCGAAAAAAGCAGAGCACATCTTCATCACGTATTTGTAAGAATTCTCGTATGTCCAAATCTTAATTAATGTACTCATTCTAAATAAATTTTATTGTACAAAAATACGCATTCTGCAAAATAAAACTGAAAAAAACAGAGCACATTTATACACGTGTTTCTCGTAAAATATATTAGTTTAATCACTTCAGAAATATATATGCTATGTTATACAAAACTGCCGTACGAAAAGCAGACTGCGGGTTATTTCACTACACGTCCGAATAGCCACTTCCTTTTTGTTTTGCCAAATGGGTTGCATGACTTTCTTCAACATTTACATTCGCGTACAGGCTTCCCTTGTCATTATGCGATTTTAGTTACAAATTACAAGAAATTCCTACTACTGAAATGGCGATTTGATTGGGAGCTTGGAAGAACTGATTGTTTTCCGTTTAAAATCAGCAACTGGCAAGCAGCTGACACGTTTAAAGTCAAAAACGAAGGACCAGTGCACCTGTACATTCCAGGCGAAAGCAATTACCCATAGGGATCAGCAGACTGGCGAAAAGAAACGGTTATTCCTAATACCCGTACCGTATACCGTGCAAATCTTCGTAATGTACTGAGAACTACAGAATGATACAACCGTATTCAATTTATTTTTAGAAATCAGTTTAGATATTATTATGTACAATAAAAATAACAGAATATTTATTTCAAATGTTTAAAAAATATTTTGTAAATCCTTGATAAATTTCGTAAGTGTTATAGGAGACTCATCAGTGAAGACTAACTGACCCGAAACCAGGTACGTATGGAAATAACATATGAAATCATTCGAGGCTGATGGAATTCATCGATAATTCTGCTTAAAATGATATATGGTATCAGTAAGAAGTATTCTGTAACGTTTTCAACAATTGGAGTCTAGGTTTTGATATAAACAACATGTAAAACAACATTCAATATCGGGGAAAATATGCGACATTTATCATTGTTCATTAACAAAACTGAGTTCACTCCCGGTATTTCGCGTCACCATTCATATTTCTTTTACATCGCTATGATTAGCGAAACATAAGCTAGGCTTACCAAAGATATTTTTAAAATGTAAAATGATAAACATTTTCTTATTTTTTATTTACATAATTTTTAAACATAGATTAAATACGGTTCCGCCACGAAGATTTGTACGGTGTACGGTACGGGTTTTAGTAAAAACCAAAAGAAACCCCCTCTCTAGAACCCCTACAAACACACGGATGAACATGCTAACACAATATTCCGTTTATATACACTACTGCACTTTTCCTTGTAACAGACCAAAATTTCACAGTGAAACACTGGTGGAGAATAATTATCAAAAATTCATGTGACGCTATGAGATAAGACAAATCATTCCATAATTTCGTCAATGAGTTCCAGCATTTCCATGTATATAACTCTAGAGCCCCTTGTGCAGTAACGGGAATGTGGAGGTAAGGTTTTAGTAATTTTGCCAAATCTTGAAATTCTTGACTGCATACAGTCCTGTGTAAGCCGTACATTTCGCAGCATACCTCAACATCTTGTTGATCGACAGTCTTTCCAAAATTGTGACCACCAAATACTTCGGGAACAAAGTATCGGAAGAACGGTTGGAGTAAAGACAGAGTTGAGTTTTCCGTTCCTTTGTCACACCGAAGAATTCGCGGAGCAACCCCAAGCGTCTTCAGTGCATGGTTGTTGTTACTTTCACCAACTTCTAACCAAAGTATCCTTCGGCTGTAACCGTCAATAGCACAGCCATAAGGCTTCAGTTTATCGTATCCGTCTACATGCCAAACATAATTCGGCCCCTTTGTTCTGTACTTGCGTCTTTTCAGCCGGTGGGCCTTCCGAAAAGTAATTCCATCAGGGTCTATAGTTTTCATAATAGAAAGAACTTTATTTCTCGGAACTCTTAACCTATGTTCATTTACCAAACGTTTCCACATGGAACGGTAACCAATGTTTCAGGTATATTAGAAGGTGTCACTCCTGTAACAGGGTAAACCTGGTGTATCCACAGACACAGCCACATGCTATACACTGCGATCATGTTTATCAAATGGATCTGAAAATATATACAACCAACTACATGATTGTTACAAAATTACCCCGTCGTTTAAGTGCAATCATGTTTGTGTGTTTTCTGATTTCAAACCTGTTTCGTCATGCTAATTTTATAATTGATTCGAAATCATATAGTCATCATTCTAGCAAAATATCACGACACGTTTACATATATGAAGACGACATAATATATGTAGAATGGTATGTTGCTATGTTTTTGACAATTTGTTGCGTTGCATCATGTAGCCTATGTCGATATGTGGTGTGTGGATATGAACGTACCCAAAGTCTGCTTATTGCATGTGTAACCATGTATTTACTATCGGTAGAATGGCTGTAGTCACTAGAAATAACTCCATAACAAAGTTATATGACAGAGCTAGGAATCAAACAAACGACCCCTGGATTAGCAGACTTACGGCTTTACCAACAAAGCCAATATAACATGAAGTGTGACATTGTGTTCACAAAATCAAACGTTCTATTGCTCACTTGCATAATTGTAAAGAAATATATCAAACTATATGGCTACCATACATAAAGTTATCAAGCTTACACAATCAAGGTATTTACTACTTACACCAATTAATAAAACGTCTTCATTTTCGTTCCCTTTGTAACTGAAGAGTAATTGAGATTTCACCCGCCATTGTTTTTGCTATGAGACTGCTGTGTCTTAGAAGTAATACATAAGTCATAAGACATAACTCTTAACACATAACATATAAGTCATGACACATAAGTCATTAGTCATAACACAAAACGCATAAGACAAAATGGCACTAATGGGCTTCCGTAATAAAACCAATAATATATATATGAAAATTACATTATTTCTATAAATAGTAACAAAATAAAACATGTTTTAACACGCTTTTTGTTTTGACTTTTTAATTATGACTTTTGACTTATTACTTATGAGTTATGACTTTTGACTTATTACTAATGACTTTTGACTTATTACTAATGACTTTTGACTTATTACTTATGACTTAAGAAAAAATAAACCCTAACCCTAACCCTATACACGGTCCTCACCGAGAACCTCCAGTGGCAGGTTCATGTAATACTAGGAACCTGCTACCGAGGACCCAACAAAATAACAATATACTTATACATATTACAGCACTTTAATTTTCTTCGGCATACCTTGTGATATTAACCTACAGATACATAAATACATAAAAAAAAATCAAAAAATGTTTTTTTACAGTTCCTTGATAGTTGGCTTTACGCCTAGGGGCAAAGCCCCCAAGACTCCCCGCTTAAAGAAAGAGGACATCCACCAGGCCTCCCGAGCCGAGAGTTGCGTCGCCGCTCACTGCGGAGGCTCCTAAGGTCGCCTCCTGACGAGCCGTAACGGCTCATTGGTACTAAAATAAATGGCAAAGACAAAAGTAACTTAGATCATTTATTTACAGCAAACAAGTTTGCAGTGCTACGCACAAACATCATTTCAAAACCTTAATACAGGTTCGAATCCCAGTTTATATTGTCACAGCAGATCATTATGCTTTTATAATGCTTAGCCTAAGCCAAAAGTCATAAGTTAGAGATCATAAGTCAAAAGTAAAAAAACACCCGTAAGTCGAAACTCAAAAGTGGCCCTCCAAGGCTTCCATAGGTTTCCGTATACGTAATACATTTAAGATGTTATCAATCATGAGCGGGTCAATGACGTAATAACTGATCCTCATCCGCAAATGACCCGAGTCCTATGTTGTGCTGTTTTCGAAACGGCTTCGCATTGCCGTGTATTTGATGTACTTTTAGCAATTTAAATGACAATATGATTATTCATGTTTACCATTAATTATTTTAGTAGACTGTATAATAAGAGAAAATGAGTAAGAAATAAATTAAAGAGATACAGTACCCTCTTCCGAAATACGTACAAGACTCATTAATGTATTTTTTCTGAAACATAATACTATAATAATTTCCGTGAAGTTAGCTCAACAAACGACATACGACATTCAACATTCAAATTTTTAAATGTCGTGCCAGCACAACATACGACATTCGACATTCAAAATTTGAATGTCATGCCAGCACGACATACGACATTCAAAATCTACAAAACAGCTTAAGTTTCAATGTCGTGCCAGCACGACAAACGACATTCGACATTCAAAATTTGAATGTCGTGCCAGCACGACATACGACATTCGACATTCAAAATCTACAAAACACCTTAAGTTTGAATGTCGTGCTAGCGCGACATACGACATTCGACATTCAGAATTTGAATGTCGTGCAAGCGCGACATACGACATTCGACATTCAAAATCTACAAAACAGCTTAAGTTTGAATGTCGTGCTAGCGCGACATACGTCATTCTACATTTAAAATCTACAAAACAGCTAAAGTCTGAATGTCGTGCTAGCGCGACATACGGCAGTCGACATTCAAAATCTACAAAACAGCTTAAGTTTGAATGTCGTGCTAGCGCGACATACGACATTCGACATTCAGAATTTGAATGTCGTGCCAGCGCGACATACAACATTCGACATTCATAATATACAAAACAGCTTAAGTTTGAATGTCGTGCTACCGCGACATACGACATTCAAATTTTGAATATCGAAAGTGGTATGTCGTGCTGGAACGACATCCAAAGTTTGAATGTCGTGCCAGCACGACAAACGACATTAAAATTTGAATGTCCTGCCAGCACGACATACGACATTCGACATTTAAAATCTACAAAACAGCTTAAGTTTGAATGTCGTGCTATTGCGACATACGACATTCGACATTCAGAATTTGAATGTCCTACAAGCGTGACATACGATATTCGACATTCAAAATCTACAAAACACCTTAAGTTTGAATGTCGTGATAGCGCGACATACGACATTCGACATTCAAAATCTACAAAACAGCTTAAGTTTGAATGTCGTGCTAGCGCGACATACGGCATTCGACATTTGGAATTTGAATGTCGTGCAAGCTCGACATACGACATTCGACATTCAAAATCTACAAAACAGCTTAAGTTTGAATGTCGTGCTAGCGCGACATACGACATTCAAAATTTGAATGTCGTGACAGCGCAACATATGACATTCGACATTCAAAATCTACAAAACTGCTCAAGTTTGAATGTCGTGCTAGCGCGACATACGACAATCGACATTTAGAATTTGAATGTCGTGCCAGCACGACATACGACATTTGACACACAAAATCTACAAACCTGTACAAGTTTGAATGTCGTGCCATCACGACATACGACATTCGACATTCAAAATCTTATAAACAGCTTAAGTTTGAATGTCGTGCTAGCACGACATACGACATTCGACATTCAAAATCTACAAAACACCTTAAGTTTGAATGTCTTGCTAGCGCGACATACGACATTCGACATTCGGAATTCTAAATGTCGATTGTCGTATGTCGCGCTAGCACGACATTCAAACTTGAGCAGTTTTGTAAATTTTGAATGTCGAATGTCGTATGTTGCGCTGGCACGACATTCGAAATTCTGAATGTCGAATGTCGTATGTCGCGCTTGCACGACATTCAAAATTAAGCTGTTTTTAGATTTTGAATGTCGAATGTCGTATGTCGCGCAGGCACAACATTCGAAATCTGAATGTCGAATGTCGTATGTCGCGTGAGCATTACATTCAAACTTGAGCAGTTTTGTAGATTTTGAATGTCGAATGTCGTATGTCGCGCTACCAAGACATTCATACTTTAGCTGTTTTGTAAGTTTTGAATGTCGAATGTCGTATGACGCGCTGGCACGACATTCGAAATCTGAATGTTGAATGTCGTATGTCGTGCTGGCACGACATTAAATCTGAATGTCGAATGACGTATGTCGCGCTAGCACGACATTCAAACTTGAGCAGTTTTGTAGATTTTGAATGTCCAATGTCGTATGTCGCGCTGGCACGACCTTCAAAATCTGAATGTCGAATATCGTATGTCGCGCTAGCACGACATTCAAGCTTAAGCTGTTTTGTAGATTTTGAATGTCGAATGTCGTATGTTGTGCTGGCACGACTTTCAAATTTTGAATGTCGAATGTCGTATGTCGTGCTGGCACGACACTCAAATACTGAATGTCGAATGTCGTATGTCGTGCTGGTACGACATTCAAAAGTTTGAATGTCGAATGTCGTATGTCGTTTGTTGAGCTAAGTTCGCGCTTATTTTGTAATATCCTAAAATGTGCATTTGTTTTTTTTTTATATTTCTTTAATCTGACAGTCATCGGAATCATATAGAGCATGCAAGTTTTCTGAAGAAGTCAACATTTGGAGGTCACTGTTTATCGGTACTAGTATAAATGACATTTGTAATAAATTCGTCCAAAACACGCGATCAGCGATGAAAAACATATATTAAATTTCATGATGTTTCGGATTTCACCCAGTAAATGAAACCCCTTATATTTCGGATTTCACCCAGTAAATGAAACCCCTTATATTTCGGATTTCACCCAGTAAATGAAACCCCTTATATTTCGGATTTCATCCAGTAAATGAAACCCCTTATATTTCGGATTTCACCCAGTAAATGAAACCCCTTATATTTCGGATTTCATCCAGTAAATGAAACCCCTTATATTTCGGATTTCACCCAGTAAATGAAACCCCTTATATTTCGGATTTCACCCAGTAAATGAAACACCTTATATTTCGGATTTCCCCCAGTAAATGAAACCCCTTATATTTCGGAAATATTATTTATGAATTTGAAATACATCATAAAGTGTTTCATTAAACAGAACGCAAACAGTGTCGGATTCAAAACGATTGGAACGTGATAGATATGACGTTAAACACGGAAGTCGTCAGGCAAATATCCAAAAATGGTATTTTGAGCGAGAAATTGGTATTAGATCTGTAGGGCCTACAAGTAGACGTAATATAAAACAGTTATGGACCGTCACTCTGTAGAATACACAGGTGCAAGACACACTATTTATTTTTTGTGCATATAGATATCTATATTATTAATATATAATAGAAGAGATAAGGTAACCAACGGACAAAAACAGTCAGGCTGATCAAACAAGAACAGTGCCGTATAAAACGACCAGATCACTATAATCTATTCGTGGTCGCCATTAGGAAGGGCCAAACTAAGCGATGACACTTTTTATTTGAATGAAATCCCTCGTATAGCAAAAATATGCTGAAAAGTTTCAGAAAATACACTGAAATTCAACTCGTGTCGTTTTCGACGTCCAAGCGATACATGTATATACATGTAACGGTGATTTCAGGTCGATTTCTACGAAACTACAACTTCCACATATTTTCATTTAAGGTAGTGAGGGTCTAATGGACACTATTCCAAAACACATTAAACTTAATATTTATATAATCTACATCTATTAACCGACTAGTGTGCAAAATTTAGACATTTCACCGTTTAATTAAAAATTAATTCTGTTTTTTGTTGCCCTACCCCCACTTTAGAAATACTGACCATATTAAAAAGTACCATAACAGTTAAAATAGGTATGTTTGCAAGTATCTATTTACATTTAATTTTTTTCTAGGTTCCAAAAAGTACTGCAAGCAATGTAGAATTACAAAACATGAATTATAATTCTACAAGCTTAACATGTGTAAAAAAATATATGCAATAATGCCAAAAACTAGGGTATACAATTTGCCTAATTTTGCCACGAGACATATCACACATGTACATATACACGACTGTAGCAAAAGATTCGGAGTAGGGCCATCACTATTGATTATAAAACTTTTATAAGTAGTATATGAATTGAAATATAAGAAAAAATAAAAATGTTTTACCGTCTACTTTTTGAGATATTCAACTTTTAAAAATGAGCACGGTCAATTTTTATATTTTCAAGTAACTGTACAGCTTGATAAAATCAAGGAAAATTAATACAGTTTTCAAATCTTGTAAAATGGCTTGATTTATCATGTTATTCAACTTGATAACTAAAAAAGAAAAAATAACGAAAAAAAATTTGGCTCCTTCGGGGATTGAACTCAGGACTTCTTGATTTCAAAGCAGACGCTCTAACCACTGCGCCACTGTACAAAATAGTTACACCTATAAAATCCAAAGTATTCCAAATGATCCTTAAACAGGAAGTCCTCATTACACATCCACTACGCTAATCAACTTTTTTCTGTCTATCCGCGAAGTCTTATCACAACAGTCCGCTACATACTGTAGATAGTGTGCCTTGCACCTGTGGTAGAATATGTTGTAGATCAATATTGACTTCTAATGTTGCTTCTTCTTTTAAATATCACATCTTTTTACAAATCTGTCAAAATTACTGTCATAGTCGGGCAATGAAACATTATTTTTTTTCTTTATTCTATATCTATTTCATTAATCAAATCGTGAACGTTTATTTGCAACACGTGACCGTACAACATATAACTATACTCAGCAAAACTAGAAACGTCCCTGTTTTATGGCCGGTGAAGCTTTGTCTGTGTAGTTGCTACATGTTCAATGTACATGTATTTTAAACCCTGGCGATGTTTAGAATACGATCGTGTACAGTTTACCCGATACACACGGTTTACATATCGGCCAGTAACCGGAACAGTCATTTGCACGTTTTGCACGTGCACGCTATACATGTCATCCATATGTTGATTCAGTTCATGTCGTACCATTCATGCGATAGGGGCTATTCTGAAAATTAAATTTTTTCTTTAATTTTTCACTGTTTTCGATATGCCACGGCTTTCCGAAAACGAGCGAAATCAGGCAATTGGGATGCTTGCGGGTGGGATGTCCGCCAGGGTAGTCGCGCGTCGGTTGATTGATCGTCTTGCAGCCCGGTACCAGCAGACTGGGGCTGTTCACGACCGGCAGCGACCTGGTAGGCCTCGTGTAACGACGGCTAGAGCCGATCGTTTCATTACGTTGACGCACTTACGTCAACGTCAATTGGCAGCCACAGTCACTGCTAGGCAATACGGTGTCTCAGGGCAGACCATTCGCAACCGGTTGCGTCGTAACGCCCAACCAATCAGGGCACGCCGCCCGTACACTGGTCAGATAATGACCCAACGTCACCGTGCTGCCAGCTTGTATTGGCGCGACGTCATCTGAACTGGAGAAGGGCTGACTTTTTGAGTTTTGTTCACCGATGAATCTCGGTTCACAGTTAGTCATGCTGACGGAAGATTACGGGTATACAGGCGTAAAAATGAAAGATTCGCCGATTGTTGCATTGTTGAGAAGAACAGGTTTGGGGGAGGGAGCGTAATGGTCTGGGGTGGGATCATGGGAAACCGGAAGACAGATTTGGTTGTTGTACAGGGCAACATTAATGCACAGCGTTATGTTGCAGACGTGCTAAATGCATATGCCTTACCATTTATTCGTCAGCATGGTCCTGGTGTAACATTGATACAGGAGAATGCCCGCCCTTATGTAGCCAGGGTCACCACTCAATTCTTGCAGCAAAACAATGTCAACGTCATGCCATGGCCCGCGGTTTCCTCGGATCTCAACACCATTGAGCACATATGGGATCAGCTGGGCCGCAAAGCACGAGCTAACCATCAGATTGACAATGTTCGCGATCTTACACGGGCGTTACAACAGGAATGGAGGAATTTGCCCAACGCACTGGTATTGCGTTACGTTACGTCGATGCGGCGTATGATCATTGCATGCATTCATGCAAATGGTGGCCTTTCTGAGTTTTGTGATTTTTTTATTTTGACCCCTACCTCTCTTGACTGGTTATCTCTCGAAAAGTTAACAAGATAGCCAGATGCAATTAATTGGTTTTGATACAGAAATGAATGAACTTGTTTTTCTATTTTGATTCATAAAAGTAACCCTTTTGGTTTTCGATAAATCTTTCCTGAAATATGGAGGGACGTTTCTATTTTTGCTGAGTATATATTGGACGCACGTGCTCTATGTACAGAGTTTTTTTAAGCGTCTTAAGACCAGGATTATTTGTCGTTTGCTTGTAAACACAAAACGAGGAAAAGGCAGACAAACAATATTCAGTGAATCATTTTTAATTTAAACTAAAATGAAATAGATATAGAGTGGGGAAACCTATGCTGGAGGTATTTTGAATGTATATATTTAGCTGTTCAGAAAGCAGGGAAACCTAACCATTTTGATTTGCCTCTGTGAAAACATAATGCTATCCCTGTTAAATCAAAACATGATGTTGATGTGCGTCATAATGTGACTTTGTCGTTTTGGGAGCTATTGACACGACACATGTCAAAACTTGAAATTTCTCCCTGAAGGGAACCAATGCTGGTGGTATGCGATATTTGACAACCTACAGGTGGGAAACAGTTTTTAGAGCCTTAATATTAACTTACAAGAGATAAACATTTACAAAACAAGGATTTTAGTTGTGCACACTAACGACTATATCCTGAATATATGGTTTTTTATTTAAAATGCCTATTTTCTGCAAAATAATTATTGTCTTAATTGTAGCAATACAATTATTAACTTCAACAACTGTAAAAGGTAATAACGATTTACAAACCAAACTGTATTAGAACTTGAAAATAAGACACTATTGTATTTCTACAAGTATTCCATCAGCTTTATGATATTTATTATTCCGGTAATGTTACTCTTCGGATCCCTGCATCTCAGACATAGCCACTTCATCTTAGTCGCGATACCAAGATCGACATTGATCTTTTAACTGTTTAGGAAACAGTTAAACACTCATAGTGTATCCAGGTTTCACATTCCATCGCATCAATTTCTTTGTATAGCGGGGTAGTACAAGGTAGGCTCGACACACCCTAGGGAAACGAATCCGTTATTCGTGACGATAGCCAGTAAAATGAATATCATGTGTAGGTATTTCGCTTTAGAGTTCCATAATTTGTATATTTTCATTCAAAATGGATTATATGAAACAGACATAGTTATAAAACTCATCTTAACAAGAAATGACTTACAATCGTTGTTAAAATAAAGGGCATCTTTGTTGCAAAACTTTCTCGCAGTATGTCAAAAATTAGACAGCCGTGGAAAAAGGTGTGGTTAATTTTGAAATGAGCTTTTGCAACGATGAATTTGTAGCTGTTTCCATAGAAAAAATATTTTTTATACAAAAGAAATGTTTCATAAAAAATGCTAAAATTAATTTGGTGATTTTGATGTCTATATTTTAGATTTTTTCTAGCGAAATGGATAGAGTACAACTGTATCGGCTGCTGTGACGTCACAGAGATGCACGCGCGACTATCACTAAGTTTGCTGTAAAAGCATTTGATTGACTGTCAATGCCGAATATACCCTGAAAAATATGTCTTCATCTGTTTTTCTGTAAAAAGCCGTTTTTCGGAGATACCTCCAGCATAGGGATACCGCCAGCATAGGTTCCACCACTCTAGAATAAAAAGGTTATTTAACACTGTACTGTACGGAGATATATTTGGACTCGTACCCAGCTGAGAAAACCATATTGGACTCGCCTAGAGTCCAAATTTATCCTACCATCACTGCTTTATTTGTACAAAATCGGCCTGTCGTATAAACATGAGGTTTACACGACAGGCAAGCTTTACACGACATGGCAACGGTCTGCCATACGGACATTCTTTTTTTAGCCGCCATTTTTTAAATTTTAATCAACTACTATTACCTCATTAAAACATTATCTTGATGTCTGATCTATATTTTTCAGAGTGATTTTAAAACGCTACAACTCATATCAATATGCCATTTTACACAGACTTTTATAGCTAGTACTTATATTGTCTTTTTGTACAAAATCAAAGATGAATGACAAGTCTTAAATCATTTAGGACAGCTTTACGAAAAACTTTCCAACTCCACTTTTGTTCCGAATATAATATAAAATTTGGAACGTAATTCGGAACGGGTTGGAATGAAACTTGGAACGGTGTTTATGATTAATTTCTAATAAGAATCAAACAATTAAAAGTGATTTTCTGCTAGAAATAATCGTTCTGATTAAACATTTGTTCCAAATTGAATATAAAATATAATCTTCTCTAGTAATTCTTGCATTCCAATCTTGTTCCGTTCCAACTTACATTTCCACTGTTCCAATTTTTGTTCCGTTCCGTGTTCCGTTCCGTTCCGGGTTTTAGAAACCAGCCACTGGCCTTAGCAACAGCTGATGACGGACTACTTTCATGACCTAGTTTGTCGGTCATGGAGTACATATAAACAATTAAACATTGATTAAAATGCTGACACAATAAAAATAACATGAGTTTTCTTTTGTATACTGCAGTAATTATTTAATTTTCAACATCAACAAATGTCATTTTCAAAATACATAAATACTGGTAGATTTAATCATGATTTTTTCTCAATTAAGAAAATGCTGTATTAAATTGTCAAAATTAATTGTTTCACTGTTTTTAATCTTTCTCTCTCTGCCAAAATATACAGTAAATGTATCTGAATTTAACTAGAATGAACTAGAACTGTGGAGAAAATTGAATGTTTATGCACTTTAACACCCATGATGTTGCAAGTGTGTGTAAATTTATTCAATTCTTGAAAAACTGCTAATATTTAACAAAAATGCATGCATGATCTTCTGATAAACCATTGCATGTTGTTGCATTTAAAGGGTTTATCCCAAGCATGATGTTTTTATTATACAGACCCTGACCAAATGGTTAAATATCCAAGTATTTGATTGAAAATTGAATGTCTGTGCACATTAACACCATTGATGTTGCAAGTTTGTATAAATATATTTAATTCTTGAAAAACTGCAAATATTTAAGAAAGATGCATGCTTGATCTGCTGATAAACCATTGTTGTTGAATTTAAAGGGTTTATCCCAAGCATGATGTTTTTATTATATAGACCCTGACCAAATGGTTAAATATCCAACTATGTGATTGAAACATGAACTGTGGTAGGACCTATAACCAAAGAGTCACTCAGTGATCATTTTCATGTAGATATGTTATTCTTAAAATTTAATATGCCAGAAAACATTAATCTCCATGCATCACAAAGATAAACAAGAACTTATCAACATTTAGCCATTTTAGTCATAAAGTCACTAATCAGCTCCTGTGTCTTACTTCTTTAAAGTTCTTTCTAATAATTTTCAGCTTATCATACATTGTAAGTTATGATAGGTAGGTGATATTAGATCAACAAATTAGCCTATTGATTGAGTATTGAAATATATATTTTTTTGTCACTGGAAGGATTGAAGTTTGTCAGTATTGCAAGATTTGAAGTCCTTTCTTTTAATATGATATTGTACAATATTGTTTATTTGAGTCATTCAATCACTGTGTCAATCATTCCATCAGGAAACATCTTGTCCAGAAATTACGGGATCACAGTAATTCTTGAATAAAAGATGTTATCCCACAGCTATCATTGAATACAGTTTGTATCCTTGTATATCTGGCACGAATGACTCATATTTGAATCTATGTTCCACTTGTTTTTGTGCAACTTGGTTTTTGTTCCAGTCCATGTCTAAAAACAAAAATAATATCAAACAGGGAAAGCCACGTACCAAAAACCCAAGAGTCCTGTTTCCAAAGAGCAACAAATGATGTTCGAATCTTCTATCAGCAACTGTTGACTACATGTCTCAGACCAACCGAGTCAGTATCAAGCAACTAAGCGCGTCCCTTAGACATACATGACATTTCTATTTACCACAGTCAGCTCCAGTCCAGGGTCCAGTTCAGCGACACCCCACCCACTCGCACTTATAGCACATATTAGAATCTATACAGTTTTATGGTGCAGTCTTCAGTGTTCAAAATGTCCATATTTATAAATGCAATCAGTAAGTAATCGTGGTTATCACCAGAATGGCTAACAAATGTTAAAATCCGGTATTTTTAGTGAATATTTCACGTCATCACTGTTCATGACACATGTTGTATTGACTGACGTCACTTATAATGACTAGCACAATAGCAGAAATTAATAAAGCATACAAGTAAAGTTTATCTCATTCAGTTTAGAATAGCTTAAAATAACAGTTTTAGGTGTTGAGCTTTTTAAGTTTCATTTTTGCATGTTGTTCACTTCAGTCTAACACGGACGTGTTTTGTTAAGTGTATTAACTTGATCGAAATAAATGTGTGTAACTGGGTTGTGATGTAATGTATTCATACGCGTCATAGCGACAGACAGTTTTAAAGCTGGAATTTAATCTTAATTACTGAAAAAAAAACGAAAAAGACATTTTTTATGTAAAAGGTAGGATAAAAAGAATATTAGGTTACCATCTTAGTGTGATTGAATTTATTAGGCTCGTCTCCGAAATGTTTATACGGCTCGGCAGAGCCTCGCCGTATAAACCTTTCTCCAACTCGCCTAATAAATTCAATCACACTAAGACAGTAACCTGATATTCTCTATTTATCTCCGTATTGTACAGTAGGCCTACAATGTTAAATAACCTAAAGTCTGTTCCATTTCACTTTAGACCCCCAACTTTGACCTGAACTGAAAAAAACCTGAACGGCTTTCGTATAAATTTTATCTGTTTTGTGATCTACTACAAAAATGTCACCCTCGGGAACTTTAAGCGTTTTTGAAACAATCACGTCAGTTTCTAAAGATGTCGATTTTTATTTTTCTATGGAGACTCGCCATTGTTTACATTGGACGCCATTGACGTTTACTCTTCTGTTACAGAGAAGTTACGCTACTGTAAAGTTCACGTGTTTTTCAATAAAATGTTCGGGTGACATTTCAATATTACAATCAGATGCATGGTTATTAATAATAAGGTAGATCTATAAAATAACAAAAGTATCGCTTAAATGTATAAAAAATGTTTAAAAATCTAATTTAAACAGCGGCCCAACATGCATGTCACAGTATAACCCTGAACACTCCATAATCCATTCTTAATCCTTTATTTTCCTTCAGGCAGAAAAGACCTAAAGTAGATCTATTGATCTTAAAACGACAACATAGATTTCAATTCTCCGAAACTTGCTCGTGACGGATTTATTAGATGACGTAGTACGAATAACAAATCTAGGCAACACGAGTGGATCCGACGTGGGAGCATGCATTTGCGCGCATCCTCTTGTGCATACTGGTAGCTAAATAAATTGAAATAACAAAAGAATCTAACAGTACTGTATAAGCACTTGGCCGTAGATAAAGCTTGTAAACACGAGAATGTTTAGGACTTTGGTCGTGGATGAAGCTTACACGGAAGTCTGGCAAAGATGATAGCACAATTTATATCGAGAACGTTTTCGTTACTCAAAGTCACGACAATAATAGTTTCTTTCATGAGCACGCGGTTCAGATCGAAATATCCGTCACCGAGGGTCACTGTTTTGGCGGGAACGAGGCTCTGCCGAGTTCCCGCAAAACAGTTACCCGAGGTGACGGATATTTCCATCTTAACCAAGTGTCTCATGCTAGAAACCTTTTCTTGCACACCGTCTTGCACTTTAAACACATTTCTAAATGTTAACTTATTGAAATAATACATTATAGTATAAAAACAAGCTATATTCAGATTCTTTGTTTGGGAAAGTGACGTCACAATGTTTATAACGTTACCTCACAAGTAACTCACGCGAGTCATATTACATGGGGGTATGTAATATAAGATTTTCCAGCACTGGTGAAAACTGCGGATACTCCGATCCGGTATGCAAGAAACTACAATACGTATGATCATGCTAGTCTTACTGATGTATAGCTGGACTTTCAGATTTGGTAACAATCCTTTTACTTGTTATTTGAATTGATCCCAGATTTATGGTAATCAATTTTAAGATTCGATCGCTGCCTAAAACACCGCATACATATTTAGTTTTTTTCATTCTTTCGGCGCGACTTTGAGTAAACTATATGACACAGAATAGTAGCTAGACTTCATAATTAGTATACCGTATTTTCATAACCTCGCACAACAAGTACGGAACACAGACCTTTTTCGAAGCGCGTATAATTCATGCGCTTTTAAGAGATCGCCTGTTCGATATGCATGTGCCTTCCTCATTCGTACGTACATACCCAATCATATAAACTGCTGTTTGTACAAAATCAGCTGCCAAACACATGTAAGTCTTACTTGTTCCGTAAGGGTCACGATGCGAAGGGGCGTTAATTAATAGTATTCCACAGTGTGAATATCTGACGCCAACTCGCTCAGTCTTGACGTCACGTCATTTATGACGTTGTTTATGACGTCGTTTATACCGTGAAATAGTAGTAGTAGTAATAATAATAGTAGTAGTTAAACAATGTTATAACAATACCGACTTTATTTTGAGAGGCTGCACAGTTGGATACGCCCAGCTTTCACTGTTGGCGTTTTACAGCACAGTTGTAACACATACTTCAATTGTTAGGTGACAATGACATTGAAAAGCATAAAAACCGCCTCGGGTCAATGTCAAGGTCGCGCGTTTTTATTATATTTCTTGCCCTTCTAATATCACCTAAACCTCTGGAAGGATATCCATAAAACTTGGGTAAACTGGTAACATCATTGCAGCGTGGCCAGGTTGTTAGTGCATGGATTTACGATCTAAAGTTAACAGTACGATATGCAGTTTCATTTCAGCTGTCTGTCGAACTTGCAATGCAAAATCAAACGCATTGTCCGGCAATTTCTGGAAGTTCAACGTGCAATGTCTTAAATGTACCCAGTGAATTCAATGTCATACAAAGAAAAGTAAATGCAGTAACGTAAACGTCATTTCGCCGATAAATACTTGACGGATTTTCATGAAACTTTTGACAAATGTTCATCTTATCATAACAACATGAAAAAACATACATTCAAACATCGTTACCTCATAATCAAATTCACGCTAAGGTGTTAATTGTTTGTGTGCCCGCTTAATACTTCCTGAATTTCTTGAAAGATTAACATGAAAGTTTGGCCGGCCAAATGTTCATCTCATCAAATTGACGTGCAAAATCTATGCCCAAACCCTGCTGGACCAAGGACAATATTATACCTAGGGGCATAGGTTTTATTTGATTGCACACTGTATCTATACCCTCAACAGATTTCAATGAAGAAGTCATGTTCGAACCCCATAAACTCGAGGTCAATGTCACACGTAAGGGTTATTCATTTTTGTTGTCAGCCCAATATCTTTTAACCTCATGAAGGATTTTTATAACACACTGGACAAATGTTCATCTTACCAAGACGATGTGCAGAATCCATGTTCCAACCCTGCAGCTCAAGGGCAAGGTCAAGGTCAGACTTATGTGTCAAAAGTCCCAAGCCTCAAAGATGTTCTTGAAAGTTTGATGTATCCACATGGAGACGATAAATTTCGATGTCACATTAAGAGGAAATATTATCAAGAAACTTAGGTCAAGTGTTCAGATTATGAATATGACATGCAAAACATAAGTTAAAACTGCATCTGAAGTCAATGCCACAATTAAAGGTCAAAGGTCAGGATGATATATCTCCTAAGCCCTTTCAAGGATTTTCATGAGACTTGTATAGTATAATCACCATACGAAGATAATGCGCACCATGTGTATCTCAGCTATCTGGGTAAATCATGTAGTTGTTGAGCTTACGGTAATATGAGAAACCATTTGTTGACAAGACGCGCGCACGTGTGTGTGTGTGTGGGGAGGGGGTAATAGTCTAATGTATTAGGTTATCTGTATTTGCATTTGAAAGTATCTAAGTCTGTCTTTCCACGGAATGTTAGTTCAAACTCTCCTTGGACAGATACTGAAATCATCATGGGAGCGCTCCTAACCTAGCTTTTCTAGGGAATTTGATGAAAAGTACTCCAGCTAGCGAGTCGCCCTCAATTGTCGTATTACCGGTGGCAGTTTTAAACTACTCGTGACGTCACAATTATGACGCTAACAAATCAGACGACCGCCCACCCAATAATTGAAATATATAATATTGTGTCGCTTTCAAAACTTTTTTCAGCGAAATATATTTATCAAAATATGTGAATACAAAGGAAGTTGTACTTGTTTAAAATTACACGAAAACAAGAATCGTAATACATGTAGATTTCTATGTCGAAACAAAAGTAGTCCTCTTTCACTATGTATATAAATTATGTTAACTTTCGGTGACCAGGTTGTAAACATGTTATGCCAGTAATTATTTTATCTATGTTGAATAGGTAAAAACCCGTTAGACTAGATCTATAATTCTCGCATTATTTGCATGATCAATGTAGTTACCGGTATTGGTAAGAAACTATGTCCATTTTTATTTCTTCTGTTGAACAAATGTAGACCTTAAGTTTTAAATAAGAGAGTGTACAACATTATTTGGATCAAGTTTTAACAATTCAGGGGCTGTAACTCATGCGTGCCATGAATGAGCAGACTGGTTTTCAAGTTATGTAAAGATATAAGGTCCATTAACATGGAACCTAGGTGTAGTGATGACTGAAGGTAAATTAGTTAAATGATTAAATAGCTACAGTTTTATATAATCAAAAAACATTGTTCTAGTCTATCTTTGGTAGTTTGCGCGTCTGCCCCAAGATGTTTCTTTTCTCACCATTATGAAATATTGCTGCCTCTGATAAAAAAATCGAAATTCCCTAAGATCACTTTTCTAAAAAAAACAAAACACGAAAACCTTGGCGTAAGAGTAAAGTAAATGGAACGGTGAATAACCATAGAAGAAAATAAAAAACAGGTATATTTACGAAACAACACTGTTTCAAAAACCCTAGAAGCTCCCGAGAGTAACTGTTTTGCAGGTCAATTAAAATGAGTACAAAGATCGTTAAAAAATTCTCAGCTCAGGTCACAGTTGGGATCCAAAAGTAAAACATACTTTAATAATTTTGATAGCTCTCCTTTTAGAAGTGCTATTTATTCGGATTATTTAACAATTCCGATATACTGTATATTTATTTCAATACAGAACATAAGAATGATGAAATTCACTTGGATTTACACGAAAACAGTTAACTAAAGATTGTATGTGATTTTTTCTTTGTAATCATAGAAGTTATTAAAATTAATTTGAACTTAATTTAAAAAAAAAAAATTGAATATGGATCTATGACTACTTCTATATCAGTGTATTTTTAGAATTTTTAGATGCCTGATTGCAAAGATATCTACTTTCTAGCTTTCCACTTTTATAATGTTCTGAGATAAATTATATAGACAATATCAATACAATTATTTTCATTAGGTCAAGGACATATATACAGGTATAAGAAGTAGGTTGTTTCGGCCATTGTAAATCATGATCAGCCTGCATGCGTTCGTCAGTCTGTAAAGTTGAACTAACCACCCCTTTTATCGATAAATGGAACTGCCCAAATTTGAAGACGGACACGTCCATCAGCAATGTAAGGGTTGAGATGCTTAAATATTATGGTTGCGTTGTGGTCCTTGTCGTAATCTCTGTTTTCATGTAAATTGTTGTATTTAACATACGAGTATGAGTCATTATGTATAAGAATACAATGGAAAAAAACCGAGGTGAACGTGTTAGTCACGCCTCACTCATCGTTGTTGAACTATACACTCCACGACTACTACGGCTATAGTCCGCAAAAGTACGTATCGTTATCGCATAGATATAGTCTTTTTCAAGTTTTTTATGTGTATTTTGCTGTCTGCTTTGACTGAATTTTAACAATAGTAGAATAATATGAATAAAGAAGTATAAAGAGTGCATTTTATGAAACCCTCGTTAACACGGACATTGAAGACTATTTGTAAATATGCCAGATTCAGTTTTGTTAACAAAATTGTCGATGTTAGTTTAAAGAAAATGATCACCATCTCCACATAAGATGTAAACCGACAATCATTGTTTCAATCATGTTCTTATGTTATGGTTAAATATATGTAATTTTCAGTCGGTCACATGTTATTACAAATTGTACGTTTTGTAATCTGTGTATATAAATATATAAATAAAGGTACTGTTCTATTCTGTTCTGTTCTGTTCTGAGAACTAAATACTTCGTCAGTGGTAGTGCGGTGGTCGAGCGGTTACTGGTTAACGCTCTGGACTACCAATCCCGAGGTTCCCGGTTAGAATCCCGGCTTGGGAACTGTGGATATTTGAGAAACATTTTTCAGTGTGTTTCCCACCAATCTATAGATGGACTGGTCACGTAAATGAACCAAGGGGTTTATTCGTGAAAGAACTAGGGACTGGTACCCGGATCTCTTGTTTCTGCATCATTTTGTCAGGAGTCTTTCGCAGTTTCACCAGAGGAAAAACCCTAAAAAACATGGATCATTAGTGTTAAGGGTGTCAGTTCTACACTTTAAATTTTTAAAGATTACTTAGAGTTACTATTGTAGAACGGTAAACGACGAAAAAGCCTTGTTAACACGTTTATACAGTTTTGTCTTGTAGTCTTTTCAGATCATGTTCCCGTCTGCGAGAGCTGTACCCCGTGTTTAAGTCTAATTCGTGATACGTACGGGCAATTTGTTCTGTATTTTTAAATTTTTGATATTGCCCGTTATGATAGATGTAAAAGAAATTAAATCGGCATTCATCTGTATATAAATTCACTTGGACAACCTGTGCGTATTCTCGTCTTACAAAGCGTAAAAACTTGGTCTATCTCTTGGTACTTCATGAATACATCACCAACGACATAAGAGTGTCGTTATGTATTTTCAATTTCAGCTTTAAACAAATTTAAACTTCATATTTGCTAAAAGCGCGTTCTGCAAACGTTGTCATAAAAATCATAAAGTTGTTCTACGGGGGAAAATATTTCTGTTTAGAAAAAAGACGAGGTTACCATGTAATTCTACAGTGAGTCTCGAGCGCGATCAATATAAGTTGTAAGAACTTGTTTCGCAATCGAGATTAAATACATTAGTATCAATTAAATTGAAGAAAAAGAAGATTGCATCTAACGTACATTTGAAATATGTATGCAAAATAATCTTCTTATTCTGAATAGAAGAATGGGCCATGATAGAAATGATGGTCAATTAACCTTTCACGAATGTTCAGTTATTGATTATTCCTTGTCTACCGTAAAAGTTCTACCTTTAATATCTGATTGTGAAATAACAGAACTAGATCCACTTTTCTCTGATGGTCACTGTTTGTTAAAAACAACAATAACAGTTCCAGAAATACCAAAGCAAGACAGCTGTATTAAATCTATAACCGAACCCCTCCCACACATAGCGCCTATTTACAAATGTATCTTTGTTACTGTCTTGCCATTTAGGCGCTATGTGTGACAAATGATGAACGATATTCATTCATCGCTTAAAAATAGGCAAGAAATCGATCTCAAAGTACTTATTAATACTACCACTGAGCAAATCTCTGAATTATTTTCTTAGTCGGCAAATGCAAGTTTTCAAAAAAGTAAACATAACTGTTCCTCGAAATATGCAAACTATAAAATGAGGTTATCCTGGTACGGGCCCAAGTGTAAAAAGGCTCGTAAGTTCGTAACGTACAATGTATATACGGTTTTAATGGTCGCAAAAAGTTTTAACAGCTCCGGCTAACGCCGTCGCCGTCGACCATTAAAAACCGTATATACAGTCGCAAATATCAAAATTACAAAATAGTTATTCCTATATTATAACGTTGCCGTAGTTACCAAAATGTATTAAAATACATATCAAACATCTTAATTTCATTTGTTGTAGAACACTTTATATCTCAGGTTTAGTTTTGAATAATAAAACAAACCTCTTAACAAAGTAATTTTACGTTCTTACAAAGTTTTACAAATTAACATGTTCATACAGCGTATATGGAAAAATGTAGTTTAAAACTTGCTGTGTCTTGTATACAAGCGTAGCTATCCAAGATGACAACTGACAAAAATGCAACACAATACCTCTTAAAATTTTCTTTATCTTCCTGAAACTCTGTCAAAGATGGACAAGCGCTGCAAACTTATACACACTTGATTTTGTTCAAATAAAAATTCCATTTTCCCTAAACAATCTTACTTTTAAACACAAAAATATCTCGGAACAACTTTCCGACTACAGAGGGCGGACTATTAGTATTAGTAATTTGCAAAATAATCATCAAATTTTGACTGCACTGTTAGAGTGAACTGACAAATTTAGTTTAACAGGAATCAAAATAATAAAGGTATTATCAACTAGATTAAAGCCTTCCTGATCAGTCTGAAATATTAAAGTTATTTTTCAGAGGTCTCTTAATGGTTGCTAGGTAATTGTAAAACATCAGTGAAAATGTTTGATAAATCCAATTAGCCCGGTTGCCCTGGAAACGCACGGTGCTCTAAATGTTCTTAATATGAGCTTCCAAGAAAGGAGTAGGAATATTCACTAAAACAAATGTTACTACAAGAAAATCAGAAACAAAAACTAGAAATGGTCAGCATTTGAATACTATGTACGGCTTTATACTATTTGTATAAAGGTGAAAGACATTACACACGAGACTACACATCTTCATTTTTCATTCAGAGAATTTATATACCCGTATGTGCCATTATGAGTGGTTGTGTAATCTTTTTAAAAATCATATTCCATGATAAATTCACTTGTGTTGTTAATACTAATAATTTTAGGGAGCCGAGACTGATATATAAAAAAACATGTATGAACAACATTTACAGTCTGTGTAAATATGTAGCCAAAACAAACTACTTTTAAGAACTTTGAACTTTCCGTAAAAAATAAACTGTTAAGCACAGTTACTTATTTCTACCACAATCATGAATGCAATCTTAATTCTTTACTCATATGCAAGACTATTCTTCGGCTAAAGGTTGACACAGAAGATCTTGAAATTCTGGTCTGACGTGAGGTCGAATTTGACTTCTGAAATACATTGTCGGGCCCTGCTAAGACCAGCCGGATGTGTAATATCTGGCAATACACTGTCATCTGTCTGTTGCTCGGCAACAGCTAGCATTGTCGTCTGCTCCACATCAGCTGAACTTTCTCGGAAGAACATGAGACCTGGCTGCGTGATAGAGAACCTGCGAATTTAGATAAATAAATCAAAACTCAAACGGAAAGAAAAAAAGTGTGACGAAAAACAGAGTTAATGAACAATTATTAAATAATATCTTTAAATAACCTACGGACGTTGTATGTGAAGTTAATAATATTTGTTTTATTTTCGATTGTGAAAACACTTACGACTCGCTCCGGGCTCATTCAACCTCATAGAGAAAGAGACATAGAAAGAGGCTGTTTGGACTGCGCATGTCCTTTCCAAAAGCACCACCTTGAACACACAAATCGGGATCAAATACACGATCTTCTAGTCAGAAGACGAATACAATACTGCTGCTCTAAATGTGAGCGTTTTTAGATCCGATGAAAACGGATTTAAAAGCCACTTAACCACCTCATCAAAAATATATCCTTAACAAAACATTTACCTAAACTGATGGACTTTTCTAATACCCTTCAGTGATTTAAATCTTATTTTCAAAAACTCCTTCCAGTTCCTCCAGTGGAAGTCATCAGTGTTAAATTTCTCAGAAACATTAGTCCTTGCAGATTTGTTTACGACATCTACTAACTGAGCCATGCATTCTGTATCCATTCTGCATCAATAATATATAATCATTTTAGTTATACGTACATGTCAACATTTATGAACTTTGACATTTATCAATCTTTGAAACTTTATGAAATTTAAGGCAACGATGTGTGTTTAAAACTAAATTTTTCACAAATAGTAGAATGCATTGACGCTGTTAACAGTAACTCTGCTGACAATATATTATTTTGTCTTTGTAATGAGTGCAGATCATGATCAGCCTGCACATCTATTACGTTTGATCAAGGAATAAGTGTAAAATCATGTGACTATGAAACGACTAAAGCATACCTTCTATAAAGTTTCTTTATATGAGCAAATCCTGCATCAACTGTGCATCTTGTGTGACCAGCTACTTGAAATTTCAGCTCTATCTCCCAGTTTAAACCAACCATCACTCGCCACATCAGATACCCCAGCAGAAATCGGTTTTTAAACTGACCTTTTGTAGTAAAAACTTTCATTAATACATGTTTAATATTAACAATGAAATAAGCACATCAATACAAGTGAACAAGTCTTTGTGTATATGGATATTAGTTACATACATGTATATAATACATGAGGATAGACTAGAAAGCTTACACCTTTCTTTTAAACTGTCTGTTTACAACATGCAATAAAGCGAAAGTAGGACAAAACGACCACCCAGGTCAATCTAAGGAAATACAAAAACATTCACTCGTTTTTCTGCAGCAGTATTTCAAACAGGGAAATACTCCACGGCTATTGTAAAGTTTTAGAAGCCAGTTTCAAACTGTATTTCCCTGTTACAATTCCAGAAAATTCAATTTGGTCTTAGTAATGGACCTTTAAGTACTCGTTACTAATATTATCGAATTTTGAAACGGCTTTACCATTACTAGTTTGACGAATAACTTTATTTATTTCTGCCTCCGTAATGGACGTTGTTGAGACTAGAATCATTATTTATTACAATATCAAGATTATCATTAAAGGGTAGGTTTTCATCGTTGTCATGTTTTTTGAATTGACGTCTTTAAAATTATCATATAAATCTAACACGCTCGGGGATTTTTCGGACTTCTTATGCGAAATACTGTTAAGAAACCTCCAATTATCCTTTGGTTTATTCGAGAGCATTGCACGCAATTTTCGTTCATTCTTAAATCGATGTTTATTTATATAAAGAAAATAATTTACTACACGAAAATCAAGCTGGATTTCGTGCAAAATCCGACCACATATTTACGCTACATGTTCGTATCGAAAAATTACGTTCTGAAAAGAAGAAACTTATGTGCTCCTTTATTGATTTTCTTCCGCTTTTGACCCCTTATAGCGTGTAGGTCTTTGGAAAAAAATATATGAAATTGGTGTTACGGGCAAGGTTAACAATGTTATTAGAAGTATGTACTCAGACATAAAATCATGTGTTTTAGTTAACGGACAAACATCAGCTTTTTTCCCCAGTTTTTCTGGGGTTCGTCAGGGAGAAAATTTATCGCCCATTCTCTTTTCTATCTACCTGAACGACCTAGAGTCTTTTCTAGACAAGTCAAATAACGGTATCCTACTAGATATCCATGTCAATGGTGCAATCTTTTACTTATTACTACTCGTACTGCTCTACGCAGACGATACAGTTATCGTTAGTGATAATGAGGTCACCTTCCAATTAAGTCTTGATAATTTTTACTTATATTGCCAAAAGTGGAAACTAAATATAAATGATTCCAAAACTAAAATCATTAGTTTTCGGTAGCAATAAACCCAGTCAATACTCAAATATTTAGGTGTAATGTTTTTTGCTTCAGGAAATTTTCTCACATGTAAAAAATACGAGGTCAGACAAGCTACTAAAGCTATGCATTTGTTGTACATGAGAATAAATAATCTCGACCTGCTAATCGACCTCCAGTTAAAACTCTTTGACCATACTGTTTTACCCTTTCTTACATGCGAGTGCGAAACATGGGGATACGAAAATTTAGAAATCATTGAAAAACTGCATGTAGATTTCCTTCGCAAAGTAACAAAAACGCGGAAAAGTACACCCAGATATATGTTGTACGCGGAGTTAGGCCGTTATCCCATCGATATTATCGTTAAAACTCGAATGGTAAAATTTTGGAATAAGTTAATTCTATCCCATGAATCTAAAATTGCCCATATATGTAATAAGTATATGCTACAATCAAGTCATAATTTCAAATAGATTTCCTTCGTTAAGAAAATTCTGAAAATTCTGGACTCCACTGGTAACTCATACATATGGTTAAACCAACGGAATATACAAGGTTATCATATACACAAGCTCGTTAAAGATGTACTAATTAATCAGTGTAACAAAGAATGGTCATCAAGTTTACAAGCTTCAAATAAAGGTCAAATGTACAATTCTTTTAAAAATTCTATTCACACCCCGGGTATACCCCCACATTCCGGGCTACCTACACGCCGGAACGATACCTAAAACGTCGGTTCAGTGTACATGTCTAATGTTTGTGGTCATGCCAATAAAAAGCTTTTTATTCAACATTTATTGAAGATTTGATTATGTTTTATAAAGGAAAAAGTAAATACACACTTTTACCTACATATCTGTAAGATGTCCGTCTCCAGTTTCAAATGGAAAGCAAATATTCAGTTAGTAAGCAATTACTCTTGTTTCATTGAAAATGAAAAAAATGTTGAAAGAAGATCAATTTTTCGGAGACATGTGTGTGGAATTTTGCTACCGCTGACGATTAGCGTAGATACCATCCTCGCAGGTTTTGTGGATCAAAGGGATACCGCAATCGCCATATAAGTTAACCATAGAAATGGATTGTTTGGAAAATGAGAGACCACATATGATATATACGGAATATTATAACAGTCGGTTGATCTGCGGCGTCGTATCTTTTGAGTTGGCTGTGTAGTTCCGGATCACACGAGAGGCGGAGCCTCGAGTGTGATCCTGATCTATGCAGCCAACGAGAAAGATACACACGCAGATCAACCGACTGTTATAATATACCTTTTATTATATACATTTTACCGAATATAATATGTTAAATGTTATATAAACGTTAATTTGTGTCATTTATGGCAAAATCAACATAACGCGCTAAAAGACGTTGTATTCATTTGTCTTCAAATG
Source organism: Saxidomus purpurata (assembly GCA_022818135.1). NCBI lineage: Eukaryota > Metazoa > Mollusca > Bivalvia > Venerida > Veneridae > Saxidomus > Saxidomus purpurata. The sequence goes on from JAFMSR010000009.1 coordinate 22,870,880, forward strand.
TGACATTAAAAAAAATGTGACGACAGTGAAACTACACTTATTTTACTGCATCAATGTGGATCTATGTTTCAACTTTCAGCATAGGAATATGATATGAATAATGCATTTGTGTACAACTTACATGGTGGACAGATATGATACGGTTAAATCCATCTGATACGGAAAATTTGATACGGGATGTTGTATTTTACTGCACAAATACTAAAGAAAATTCAGATAAACATTAGTAGGTATATAATAAAATGGCATAATGAGTGTGTACGGTTGAATCTGAAAATAAATACCAGACGTTTGAAAATACTTTTTATTTGGACTGAACACCGTATTTTACCAATACTTGACACCCTATTCATTGCATTTAGAAAGTATGTACACCTTTACATTTCTAGAGAGGTCTTATGTACCAATATTAATTTAAACAAACGAAATGGTGATGCAAATGATTGTCGTTAAATGTTAACCAGCTCTGTGTCACGGGTCGATTTTGGGCCGCTTCTTGTATACTACGTTGAGTGCCACGGGCCGCTTCTGGGCCGCTTTTAAACCGATATCTCGAAGCTTCCGCAGTTGTCTCTTTTAGTAAGATAAATGTTACATATCCATAGTAACCGATATAATATAAAACTTGTTTTTTATTATGACGTCATTTCCGCTCATTCAGCTTACTTCACGTCGCCCACGACGTTGCAACGTTTCGCGTATTTTACCAATTAACGTCGCACTGCTTGCCTAAAATTAGTCATACTGTAAAGAATGTGTCACTGCTTTTTGCGTTGTCATTAAACATAATATTATATGGGTAAATATTAAATTTAATTAAATATATAATACACGAGTATCCTACGATAATAAATAGTTATAAATTTAATAATAAAACGATAACATTTATTAAAGCAAGTCAAATTTTATAATTATTTGATATGAAATTAATTGATATTCCTCGCGCCAACATGACGTCAGTTAAAGACGCCATCGAATACGTGATCTGCACGAGTAAACGTTGTTCAAGATGACCACACCTTGGGTAAGGATGTTTCCACCAGAAGAGCGGGAAAATTTGGTTTTCCGTGCCGGTTCTGGACCAAAGAACATGACTGGTCGTGAAAGACGTCCAACTGACTTCTTCTTGTTGATGTTCCCGATGATTTTGTTTAGAGAAGTTGTGAGACAGACAAACAAGTACGATTTCTTAGACATTATTATAATAATGTTGCAAAGGTCTACAGTACAGGAATGTAATGTATTATTGATTAGGTTTTTGTCCATTATAATGATATTTGATTTAGATCTTCAATTTATACTCATCTAGATCTATTTATTTGTGTTCCTATTTTAATTACATTTAGTTCTATTTATTTCGTCATTAAAATTATATCTAACAATAAGACAGTAGATATACACATACAAGTCATAGATTAGTAACAAGGTAATAGAGAAGTAGTAGTCTATAACTGATTAGAAAATAAATGAAATAATAAACAATGAATAAAATAGTGAGTGATTTGATTAAACATTTACTGCTAAATTAATGAATACATGCACAAGAGCTCATCCACGGATTATGATCTATGCCCGCCTACATGCAGAACTGTGAAACTGGGAGTATTAATGATAGTATAAGTGATGATGACAGTGATGCTTATAGTGTTGCATGTCTTTTTTCAATAGTAATTGTAATGATTATAATGTTATACGTTCTATCTTTGTTTAGGTACGCTCGTCATGTGATTCGGCATACAGCGACAAGGCGGCATTCAAGGCATAAGAAATGGGTACCAGTTACTGTGCAACAGTTAAAATCATTCATTGGCATCGTGCTTAACATGGGGTTAATAAGGAAACCAAGTATAGAGAGCTACTGGAGCAAACGACCCAGTCAGGCAACACCTTGGTTTAGCACACTGATGTCCAGTAATCGTTTCCAAATTGTATTGAGATTTTTGCATGTGACCGACTTAGACAGAGTTCACCCCGAAACAGTGCCTTTTATCGGTGAGCATAAGTTTGAATGTCAAATACTAGCGAAATTTTAAGTATTGTCACTCCTACAAATCTTTACTTTGATATGCATGTTGAATTGTATTGGCTGTAATTGTACGTACTTTGTACTTATAGAAAAAATAATAACTAACTTTTTTCAATCATCAGGCCGGATTCACGATTCAAAGCATTCCTGGAATTTGCAAATCAGATGTTTATTCTGCACTTTACACCGAGACAAAATGTGAGTGTCGATGAGACGTTGGTTGCCACACGCGGCCGCACTGCGATGTTGCAGTATATACCATCAAAGACCGCAAAGTTCGGGGTGAAATTCTGGGTCCTGGCAGAAAGTGCGACTGGTAATATTTTCGTATTATTATTATTATTATTATTATTATTAATAATAATAATATTACATTAGCTGATTAACTAAATATTAAAGATTTATTTATCTACCTTGATATTTCATGACAAGATTTTTCGAGGTAAATGAACAAAGTGCAAGTATTTTTTTCATTTTAAAAACCAATTACATGTACCATGTACATTACATTTTTGTACAGGTTACATTTTACGGATGAATTCGTACCTTGGTAGAACATTCGGGCCAGCCATTGCAGGCTTGCAGGGGACTGCCGTCGTTAAAACATTACTACAACAATGTCAGCTGTTAGGGAAACATTATCACGTCACTGTCGACAGTTTCTTCTGTAGCATGGATTTAGCGAGAAGGCTGGTTCCACTTCGAACTTATGCAACTGGTGCGTGTTGTAAAACACATTTCATTCAATCTGAAGTAAAATCATCCTAATTCTTTTCACGTCTTTTTGCCATCGTTTTTATCCTATTTACTACAACTTACCTAACAATAGAATTTAGAAGCGATGCAGCAGAGAATACTGTTATACCAAATGAATTAAGAACCACACTTGAATGCAGGTACCATGCGGAGCAACAGGCCTATGCCACGCATTATTACAGCGGCAAACACAGCACCTGGTGAGTCTGTCTACGCTCGACAAGGTCAGATCCTCCTGTTGGCCCACAAGAGTCTTGGTCGCAATAAGCCCGTCCGGTGTTTGTCAACAGCCATTACGTCTCGATCTGAGAGGGGTAAGCCTGCCGTGCTGCAGCACTATAATATGACGATGGGCGAGGTTGATTACGGAGACATGCTCATGAGTTTTTATAATGCTGGAAGGAAAATAGTGAAAGTATGTCGACCGATATAGGTTTAACAACATGTTTAAAATATATGTGTCACGTTACGGACTTGTAAACAACTGGGAAAATATGTTACGGACTTGTAAACAACTGGGAAAATATGTAGGAGACCGCATATCTCAGTCTGTAGACTATTCGCCCTTCAGCAAAGTAGCACCGGTTTAAGTCCCGGTCAGGCTGTGCACAGCTTGTGCTCATCCGTGACATTTGGCACCCAACGTGCGGGTACGATACATGCACTATTAGAATGCCACCATCATGGACTGAAATTCTGAATTTCATTGGCGAATGTTAACTTTCGCAGAAGTGTACAAACGTGTCCGCATTTTGGAGAGAAAATATATAAGCCACCATATACATGAAGTTCAGTCGGTAGAGCATTCGCCCAGTAGGCGAAGGGTCCTGTCAGACTGCACATGTTCCTCACCGTCTGACATAAACAAGATCAAAATATTTTGTAGTTCATATTCATAAATTTTCTTGTATAGCATAAAAGTAGTATATTCATTTACTAGACAATGAATTGCGTATTGATACAGGTTTGGAAGAAAATGGTGCTCAACATTATTTTTAGGATGGCGTTAAATGCGTATGTAATATACGAACAAATCGTGGACCGTCCAGTCAGCAGAGAGCGGTTTTTACAGCTTCTTGTGGAAGAACTCGCTGAAGAAGAAATGCAAGGGAGAAGGCATGGGCAACCGAATAGGGCCCGGCGGAGAATGGATCATGCACGGACACGTCTTGTAGCCTTGCAAGGTAACACATCTGTTTAGTAGTACATGTTTAGTTTTAGTTTTTCTTTAGTTTTTTTATTTTGTAAATTTATTTCTTTCCTTTCTTTATTCCATCGTTTGATAGTTTATACTAATTTATTTTAACCCGATTGTTAAGAAAGCATTAAGCTTATTGAGTAACTCTCGAGTCCGCTTCCTGGAAAAACCAGTACTGGTGTCATATGAGGAGGTACTGTCGTGACCTTGGTGTGGCTCGAACCCGCAAACTCCGTGATGAGCGGCAGACACCTAAACCTATGTCCCCTTATTTCAAAGAATGATGGTAGGGCATAAAACTTTATCCATGTAAGTGCGTTTGTCAATGTGTACTGTCTAACCTCAGTATTGTAGGCGCCGGGAAGCAGGATGGAGCGTCAAAGTAGTAGTCGGTTCGAATCCCGCCAGTTGAATTTGATATCGTCTTCAACAATCATTTCAGTTTCGACTCGAGTAATAAATCAAGCATTGACAGTAGTTTATTTCATTTGCAAGATATTGAGTCAACAAACAATGCAAACCCTTTCTGTTTCAACTAGAGTACTAAATCGATCATTGACAGTACTTTATTTCAGATGGAAGATATTAGTCAACAAACAAAGCAAAACCAACTTAAACAGAATCCTAAACTTTGATAAAATTTCCGGATTTGTTTGTGTGTAAAGTCATTCTCTTGTAAAATCATTGTCCCACATTGTTACATCCATTATTTTATTTTAAGTCCAAACCAACAGCGGGATTGCTGTCGCCGCTCTAGACTCGTCTGTTCCAAGTGTGGACGCGGAGTGCATCGCCGTTGTTTTCAGCAACATGCCTGCCCAGAAGAGTAGTGACGTGTACATGTATTACCATAGTGATTTTTTCTTTACAGACTGACATTGTGTTTTATAAATTGAAACAGTTCACTGTAATAACGTTTTATACAGATTTGTAAGAGAGTAAAAATAAGCGTTTTATACTGTTTACCGTTTTTCCGTTGTTTTTAGCCCTTAAAGCTATTATTCTTTATTGAAAATATATTATTATCCCGATAAATGTATAAAATACGAAGAAATCCTAGCGATATCTAAAATAAATAATTGAATAATCTAAGTATTAATAATATATCAACCTTGAAGATTTTGACAAACCATATTCACTATTTGGAGTACTGATACGCAGTAATTAGCCACGAAGGCCGAAGGCGTAAAACGCAACATTTGGCAACAAAAAACACAAAAAGGGTAAGTGAAACGTACATTCATCCGTCCGTTATGTATAGTTCTATCAGGGAAATTGGCAACTTTAAATGTTTCAATCCTTTCCATTGGATAATAAAGCTTTTAGTGTAAAAATGTATCATTTTCAACATATTTATTAATATTTTACCCAAAATCTCTAATTTTAATGACAGATATTTTAACAATAAAACGCAAAATCATTTACCACAAAAATCCTGACTTAAACTCTCCGCAAAATGCAAAAATAGGTGTGTATTTTGATTTTGTTAGTACCTACAACAAGCATTCGACATGTACATAGAACAGGCGTTTTAGGTATCCTTCCGGCGTGTAGGTAACCGAATACCCGGGATGATTCAGCTGGAGAACTGTCTTACTGCATTACCAAGTTTACTAAGATTGTCATTATTACGTTTTCGTACAGGTAATCACAGATTCCCAGTGGAAACAGGACGTTGGTCTTAGTCATTTGTTCCGTATGGCAACCGTAAATGCCGCCTGTGTTCTTTAAGCACGCTCGCCGATTAATTTCATTACCTCATTGAATGCCCTTATTTCAGTGAAAAAAGGTCAAACTCATCCCAAAAAGATTTTGTTCAAGGCCAAATATCATCAAATTTAAAGCTTTGTTATCAACTACAAAATCACACACCCTTCAGAATCTTAGCGTCTTTGTCAAAATGTTAATTGAACATTTTAGAAGATAGACAATTATACTAGCTGTCTACTCACATTTTTGCGCAATCCAGCCTTTTTCCATGTACTGTTTTTAAATTTTAATCCATACACTTTCACAACACGTGACTTTTGTCTCTTGGCAAAATAAAGGAGTATTCTAATATGCCTACGGTATATTTCTATAGTCAATTCGAGTGCATTAATATGATTAAAGCACTCGGAAAAGAAGGCGGAGTTTCGGTCACGGAAGTAGCTCCTTCCGACTTTTCTAATTTACTCCCGCGCAAAAATAAAATATAGAAATGGAAATAATATCAGTATAAATACATCAGTCGCATGAAAAAGATTTGTTTAAGAACCTAAATATTATTTCTGATTACGTCAAGTAAGCCTTAGAATACCCTCACCTTGTTTTCCTAAAAAAGGCCAAGAAATTCAGGATTAACAGTCATACAATGTTTTGATTCCGGGAGACAAAACTATGAATGAAAACGTTTACGTCATCACACTGACGTCATTACTCCACGTTAAAACGTTGTACAGTTCAAATTAACGGTAGGCATTTAAATCGATTAGCTGCTTTGTTAGGTTCTGAATCTGACGTCTTCTGCATAATGTCAGTCAGGTATTTCTTTTTTATATTTTATGTATTAGATGATTAAACTAAAATAAGTTTGTATAATATAGTTATGTTTGATATCTTGAATGGTTGCCCGAATAGGGGAGTGAATTCCAACAGCTACTATTTATGCTGTTTTTCACATTACCGCCGAACTGAAAAAAGGTTCGTAGTAGTTACGATAGTTTTAAAAAAATCGGCTTCTAAGAATCGAAATAATCTATGTCTTGGAGTGCTTTATCGAAATTGAAGCATTTCCCGTCGGTAATGTGCCTGCGTAATAATTCACTCGGGCTTCGCCCTCGTGAATTATTCCGCCAGGCACATCACCTCCGGGGAATGCTTCAATTTCGATAAAGCACTCCAAGCCATAGATTATTTCTTAATTCTAATATGCCTACGGTATATTTCTATAGTCAATTCGAGTGCATTAATATGATTAAAGCACTCGGAAAAGAAGGCGGAGTTTCGGACAAGGAAGTAGCTCCTTCCGACTTTTCTAATTTACTCCCTCGCAGAAAATAAATTATAGAAATAGAAATAATATCTGTATAAATACATCAGGCGCATGAAATAGTTGTGTTTAAGAACCTAAATATTATTTTTGATTGCGTCAAGTAAGCCTTAGAATACCTTCACCTTGTTTTCCTTTAAAAAGGCTAAGAAAATTCAGGATTGACGTCATACAATGTTTTGATTCCGGGAGACAAAACAATGAATGAAAACGTTGACGTCATCACACTGACGTCATTACTCCACGTTAAAACGTTGTACAGTTCAAATTAACGGTACGCATTTATATCGATTTGCTGCTTTGTTAGGTTCCGAATCTGACGTCTTCTGTATAATGTCAGTCAGGTATTTCTTTTTATATTTTATGTATTAGATGATTAAACTAAAATAAGTTTGTATAATATAGTTATAATTGATATCTTGAATGGTTGCCCGAATAGGGGAGTGAATTCCAACAGCTACTATTTATGCTGTTTTACACATTACTGCCGAACTGAAAAAGGTCCGTAGTAGTTACGATAGTTTTCAAAAAATCGGCTTCTAAGAATCGAAATAATCTATGTCTTGGAGTGCTTTATCGAAATTGAAGCATTTCCCGTCGGTAATGTGCCTGCGTAATAACTCACTCGGGCTTCGCCCTCGTGAATTATTCCGCCAGGCACATCACCTCCGGGGAATGCTTCAATTTCGATAAAGCACTCCAAGCCATAGATTATTTCTTAAGTTAAGCAATACCCATCAATAAACATGCATAGTATAATTGACATGCTAGTTAAAAAACATGCTCTCCACAATGTATGTTTTTCTTACATTTATTTGTGCACATGTTATTGAAAAATACTATTATTTTGTAATCTGTGTACATCAATAAAGTTTATGTTGTTGTTGTTGTTGTTGTTGTAAGACATAAATACAATTTTATGATGTAGTCTATAATAACATTTAGGTCGGTTTTGCTTTAGATCTACCTAATTCACTCATGAGCTTACTCTATTTCCTAAACACATTCGTTATTCAAATTACTTACTGCATGCAGTTTGAGTTTATGTCAACAGGAAAGTATTGAATTTTGACTCCAATAATTCCCTTGGAATAAACAGTAACACCACCATGAAGGATCGGATATCATATTCCGAGAACACAGTGATGATGCTACAGCTTTGAAGATGCCCTAAGAATTCAAAGCCGTAGGATCATCACTGTGGAGAAGAAAAGCCTTCGGGAGTCAAAATTTAATACTCTTAAGCTTAGATCGAGATTAGATTGATTATTGTGAATCGATCCTACTGTATCAAGGAACTACATGTAGTTAATTCATGCCGCCGTATAGCAGTGCACCGGTTAAATATTACGTCCATGAAAATCTTGTTGTGTTTCAAAGAACTAAATTGTTAATGTAAATTATTGGTAGAAGAATATCGATCGTTGATTTTATTTTTAATTGAAAATATAAAATATGAAAAAAAGGCAATCAAACTGACTAAATGAAATCGTATCGCCATGAAAGTATGTGTATAGGACATAACTTCAACATTTGTGTACAAAATTTTCGTACGAGTTACCTCACTTAGTATGCAGCAAAGCGTTTTCTTTCTATACAACATAATTATGTTTAAATTTTCTGTCAAAACACTTATTGTTATTCGAAAATTGTTACACAGTCACATATTATTATGTATGTTCTTCATCCATTTTATTACCCAGGAACAGAAATAATCATAAAAATGTTCGACCGTCTGCGCTAGGTACATGTAGCGATGAACGTGAACGCAGTAGCAACTTGTCAACACCACATAACTTTCTGAACATGAACCAATTAAAGCATAAAAACATTCCCAGACGTCCCGCGCAGGTTTATCATGTAAAAATACTTGGGAACTATTTTGTTAATCGCATGAAAAATCGTTCCTGTAAATTGTAACGTACCGACATGCGTTTCGTTGGTGTTTTTTTTTTCAGTAATAAATTTATTTATATTTGTACAAAACGCTCATAAGAGACCACAGACCCGTTTCACAGCAGTAGATTACAAAAGAAAGCAAGTCCGCGTGACTACAGTTTAAGTTTATTGGATTACAACGTTGAAGGCAAAGGAGAACGCGTGACATTAATTGTACTAATGTTGAACTATATAATTTATGCTATATTATGACCTATGTGAATGAAACGACATATTTATAGAATGAAGTGTACCATCAGTTTTGACTGGACGGAACATATTATATATACAGTACAGTTACGCTATTAAGATCCCCTTATGTTAAGACCGCCATTAGGGTATAAGGAGTTCTTCCTCTTTTTATTACCATTTGGAATACTTTTGATTTTATAGTAGTACACATGTTGTATACCTTTTGTTGTATACCTTTGCGCAGTGGTAGAGCGTCCGCTTTGAGATCAAGAGGTTCTGTGTTCAATCCCGATAGAAGTCACAATTTGTTCGTTATTTTTTCTCCTTTTTTAGCAATTGAATTGAAAAAAAACATGAAAATTAATTACACTCTGCAAGATATAAGAACTGTATCTTATTATTCCTGAATTTTATCATGCTGTACAATTACTTGAAAATATGAAGTTGACCTTTTACAAGTTCAATATCTCAAAAAGTAGTCGGTAGAATATTTTTTTCTTCTATTGCAGTCTATACATAACTAATAAAAGTTTTATTTTGAGTTGATTGTTCGGATATAAGGAACTTATTTCATTGTGGCTTTCGTTGTTATAAAGAAATCAGCTTTTACAGCGAAATACTATTGATGCTGTCTTATCATGAACTATATAGTAAGGCAATAGGTGACCTTCTATCTTTACCACATTGACGACAATAAAATATAAACAGGACTTAAGTCAATTTGCGCAAGCGCAAAAAAGGTATACATGTATATCCTATGAAGGTTACATGTTTGCGTATATAAATTGAAAATATTATGTATATATATACACACGTGAAATTTATATATACATGTATACCCGGAAGTACACTACTGAACTTTTATACTTCCGTGGTACTTTAATATATGTAATATTCACAGAAAAGGTATGGAATAATTTCAATATTTAGTATATGAGAGAATCCTGATTTAAGAAATGAAGGACGATATATACCAGCTTCCTAATTTCAATGATAAAAGACGTCAAAATATCTTTATTTGTCTATTATTTCTATTTTTATGTACTCCTTTTTAGCGAACAGGTACCGAAAGGATACAAAGATAGCCCTTAGGATTTCTAATTACTTTTGAAAGATAAAGTCTGCGTAGCTGATGTTTAAATATCAAAGTATTGAAGTAAAGTGACAATATTCATTCGGTCAGTCAGTCAAGCAGGCAGGCAGGCAGGCAGGCAGGCAGGCAGGCAGTCAGTCAGTCAGTCAGTCAGACAGTCAGTCAGTATGTTTTGTCTTTTTCAATAGATTAGTAGAAGATAAATCGGTAGATTTATCTTTATGACTTGGTTTTGTCCATTAATGTTCTTCTCTCCGTTAGTTTCATTTCATTTCTCTTTCTTCATTCGTTGTTTCCCTTAGTCCCTTCTCCTTCCTTATTGATTGCTTCATTTTAAAGCTTTAGGTCACTTTTGACTTTAAGTGATGTTCTCTTTACATAATAATTTATAATCTGATTTTAATGATATAACTATGTTGTATGATTAGCATTCAATAACACAGTTGATCAAACACCGTTGACTGCATTAAACACTCGTGTCATATATTTGGAATGGATAATGCATGTTCGAACTTATACAGATTGAAGATCGCCCAATCAGAGCATACATTTCCGAAGTTTGCAGATACAACAATGTACATGTACTGTGTTACAAACTCACAGATCTCGCTCCAACCCACCACAAGATCGTCCTGCGATAAAATAGCATGGAACACGTGCTACGCTCTTTCCCACACATTGAATTACACAGTAACAATCTTAAACAACGAAAAAAGAGATTAAAGATGAATAGTGTTTCTTAACGACGAACCTAATTGCTGGTGAACTTCATGCCAACATTCGTTCCCCTTGGTAGAAACAATATCTACCGAAAAGATATTTCAAACATTTAAAGTCGAGGGTCATTTGCGAGGAAAATGGTAATTCTGATTTCTTGTTATACGCCCGAAGGGACGTAACTATTATGTTATCGCCTCGGTGTCCGTCTGTCCGTCCGTCCGTCTGTCTGTCATACTTAGCGGTCAAAGGTCATATGATTTTGTTTCCCTTCCGCTCTGTAACTCTTGAACCCCTTGAAGGATTTCGAAGAAACCTGACACAAATGTTAACCAGACTGAGACGACGTGCAGAAGCAATGTTCCGGATGGCTGGATTCAAGGTCAAGGTCATACTCAGGGGTCAAAGATCATATGATTTTGTTTCCCTTCCGCTCTGTAACTCTTGAATCACTTGAAGGATTTCGAAGAAACCTGACACAAATGTTAACCAGACTGAGACGACGTGCAGAAGCAATGTTCCGGATGGCTTGATTCAGGGTCAATGTCATACTCAGGGGTCAAAGGTCATATGACTTTTTTTCCCTTCCGCTCTGTAACTCTTGAACCCCGTGAATGATTTTGAAGAAACCTGACACAAATGTTTACCACATTGAGACGACGTGCAGAAGCCATGTTCCGGATGGCTCGCTTCAAGGTCAAGGTCAAACTTAGGGGTTCAAAGGTCATATGACTTTTTTTCCCTTCCGCTCTGTAACTCTTGAACCCCGTGAAGGATTTCGAAGAAATCTGACACAATTGTTTACCACATTGAGACGATGTGCAGAAGCCATGTTCCGGATGGCTCACTTCAAGGTCAAGGTCACACTTAGGGTTCAAGCGTCATATAACTGTGTGGATATTGCTCTGCAATTGCTCTTGATTACAGTGCTCTTGTTTTTATTTGGGAGATCCTATTTTGTTTGCTTAATTTTTTTATTGAATTACTTCCCTTTTATGTAACTATCAATAGCATATTTTGTAACTTTTTTATTATTGGCAGTACGGAAAAACCGAGACCACTTTTCTGTGGTACAACATGAATGGTACCTCCAATTTTTTGGTGTTTTTTGACATTTTTGTACCTGGTTAGGATTTTCTGGTTGGGGACTTAGATTTTTTTATATAACTTCAATTTTTTATTCTTGTTCCTGTCCGTTGGGCTTCAACAGCCTAAATTTTGCTCCCATTCTCTGATACAACACTTCGGGCGTATATTGCTGCGCTTTGCGGTGCTCTTGTTAAAATAAGGTGTAAGGTAAACCAGTTGATCGGTGTGTTTCTGCATTTCCTTGAAACAGACTTTGTTTCCAAGTTGTAACAGAAAAAATGATGTTACATTACTTATAAACCGGTTAACTGATGTGTATTTTCAGGCCGATGGAATGGACAGGAGTAGGCGCGCGCAGTGCACACGGATTACCATGGTACGAAAATGAGGAATTAAGAGGCTTTCCAGCATCACGCAAAGAATCCCAACGTTTGTCAACGCTTCGTGAAAAGTATTGGCAATGCATATTCAAGATACAGTGAAAACAGGAGATAAATTTATTTGAAATTGCATGAATCATGTTTCATATATTTTACTTAGTATAGAAATCTTGATAAACTTGCATGCTGTATCTACCAGTGAAATATATCAGGATTAAACGGATCAAACAGTAATTCGTTTATTGAAAACGATAATCGCAGTTCGAGGCCAAATCGTTTAGTAAATGATAGCAGCCTGCATGAACAGGTTTCAAAGTCACAAACTAATTTTCCTATTCAACAATGTGATTTTAATTAAGAAATAAAAAATGTGTCCCTGTATTTTATCGCTTAATAAAATACAGTCAGGAATTCGGAAGCGTAGTAATTAAATCACGAGTGCGTAGCACGAGTGCTTAATTTTTCGCATCCGAATGACGTAGCCGAGGCAGTTCAAAGTTGTACTTTTGCCAAGAATAGTACGGAAAAGCACGGACAACACCGAATACCGCAAGATTTACAGGAGAGGAAGCGTATTAGAGTTGATATACCCGCCATAGTTTTTGGCCTGGGGACTGAAAGTCCCCAAGGCCTAAGTTAGTATACCACATTTCAAACCCTGCAAGAATTTTAGCCGTGCTATGTGCGAATAACAACTGTAAACATGCGCTATGCGAAAGTAGTGCAAGACAGACCAGATCAATCTTCTGTTTGAATGCCGCATATGATAAGAACATGTTACAAATAAAAATAGTACATAAAACTTCAAACGACTGCAGGAAGGTATATAGCTTACGGGCTGCATTACACATTTTTTTCTGTTTTAGAAATTAATGCGCTGTTAGCTGATTACGGAAGATAATCATATGCATATCACGGAAAAGTACGGATATTTACGGAAATTTACGAAAACGTACGAAGCTCGATATAAGAGTTTGTAGTTTGATTTTCAAATTTCCGATGTTATTTCATTGACAACTTTGTTATTTACGAACGATTACATATATATTTACCTAAAAATAAATGTCTCTAAAGAAAGATATAATTTACGTACATTCCCGAGAAGGAACTAACCTGATCAAATTCACCCGCCATTTATCGAGGACGCTGCATGTCGAGGCCCAGTGAACGGTTTCACTGATTACAACTACAAGGTAACCCAGAATCATTTTTGGTTTTCTCTGTTATACACATTGTACAGTACTGTATTTATAGTTCATTGCTGGTATTGCTTTGTTTATTTCTGTTTCAAGGTCTTGTCATTGGTACACAATAATTTTCGATCCACATCATCAGATCATATCGCTTGAAGTTGTACAAAGCGCAGATCGAATTATTTGTACTGGCTTAAACATTTTATAATGTTGACTATGTGATTATTTTTCATTTAACGTACATTTCATAATAAAACAAACTTCCCTGTCACCCATATATTTGTGAATCATTCATTCTGTGTCATATATTGAATTTCGTCCTCTGCACATTTCGACCCGCGCTTTAGGTAAGATTCAACGCAGAACACGTAGGTGAAAAGTTGTTTTTCGGGGAGTTAACCTATAGCCCCCAGGCCTTCAGCGCTCACAGCGCTTTGATTAATACAATTGTGAATACTTCTGTACACTTCTAGTTGTATATCTGTATTTTTTTATATATTACTTCTCATTAACAAAAATAACTACCTTTAAAAAGATGGTGGAAGCAAATTTGAGTCATGATACTAGGCGATTGGTAGCTATATTGTATAGTAAGAAATCCTATCAAGTTTAATTTTCATGCAGTCGGAAGGCACCAAATGTCACTGGGTGAAAAAAAATGTGCACCCAGACAGGGGCACGAACCCACGGCCTTCCGTTTACAAGGTTGTAAGAGCGAAAGGTCTCCCGACCCAGCTAACCTGCAACTTTTACTCTAATTCCCTAATTCATGCAATTATGATGAAGTGCGTACTGTGACATGTGCATCAGGAAAACAAATGTTATCCTTGTTTTTCTTATGAAAAATATCACTCGAAATATTGACCGTTATTTACTGCCTAGAAAGTATAATGTCTCTGTCTCTCTGTCTCCCCCTCTCTCTCTCTCTCTCTCTCTCTCTCTCTCTCGCTGTATCACAAAATTTACGGTCAGTATCTCTGTTTATGTTCGAGTAAATATTTATTATTGCAAGTGTTTAGTGTATCGAACAAAAATATATAAAAATACAAAACAAAGTTCATGCCACATCTATAATGACTGATAAGTGTAACTGTTGTATTGAGAAACACTGATTTAAAAACTCCTTTTAGATAAGTGATACAATTTGAATATTTCATGAGCGCGACGCTATTATCACAAAACCTAAATTATGTATATCCATCACTAAAAAAAGAAGTTCCGGCAGACCTATTTCACTATCACTGTGACTAATATAATATCTAAATCATCACTTTTTATTCAACCGATACATCAAGTAGTATTTCATTAGTTAGCATAAAATAATATATACTGACGAGAAAAAGAAACGCCTCATCGAAAAGTGGCGTTTATTTTGTTGCCAAGTTTACGTTTATTTGCAAACGTCCAAAATGTACATGTATTCTGACCAACAAATCAAACTAACCGAAACTCGCACGATTTTACTAAGCCAATTGTTAATTCACGTACCTGCTCACGATTTCCTCGTGCACTCAGTGCGTTTTAACCATGTGGCTTTATCGAGTAAATTCTACACCGATACATGTGCTAGTCGACATACAACCATATATCCGTGTCCTTTTTGACAATTACCCAGTTTCTGATAATGCCGAAGCTAAATAGTGAAGAGAGAGCCAGGGTTTTGGCAATGCTTGAATGTGGGCGAACGCAAGAACAAGTCGCTAGACGTTTTAACGTCTCTCATTCGACAATATTACGTCTCAGACACGGGAACGTTTGCCGATAGGCCACGTTCAGGCAGACCCCGTGTAACGTCAGTACGGCAGGATAATTACGTACGTCAACGCCATCTACACAACAGATTTGTGACAGCTGAATCAACGTCACGCGTAGTAGTAGGTAACCATGGACGCCCTGATAGTCGACATACGGTGAGAAATCGACTAGGAGAACGGGGGATTAGATGCCACAGGCCGTACCGTGGTCTAGCGCTTACGCGACGTCATCGTCAACAACGTGTTATATGGGCCCGCAACCATTGCGGTCAGCGCTGGCAAAATGTAGTGTTTAGTGGCGAGTCACGTTTCAACTTGTCGAACGCCGACTGAGGTATTCGTGTCTACAGGCGACGTCATGAACGCTACGCTAACAATATAGTTCAAACAGTTTGAATGAGGCGTTTCTTTTTCTAGTCAGCAATTATGGACTTGTGATGTGGTATTCACCATTTTAAAATATGTATGTCATTAACTATATAGCATGCATGGGGAGACCCTTAACGGCTGTCAGACTTATCAACTAGCGCTGCTGACTATAATGTACACGTGGAGGCAACATGAAACAATAAAATTATATTCTAGGTCATTTCTCGTGTTCCTACGAGATCAAGTGGTTAGAGTCGCTGACTTTAAATCACTGTTACCTCTCATAGATTGAAGGTCGTGGGTTTGAGTCCAGCTCATACCATGTCTTTTATTATGTGAAAGTTGGCAGTTTCTTACGGAGGATAGGGATCGAGTTCTCGTTCTTCCAATGAACGAGAGTAAGATAAACTGCCAGTCTATAGAAATGACCGAAATACGGTTGACACTGGCGTTAATAGTTCCTACAATACAAATCAAAGGACTGAAAGTGCTGGAGGGTCGATTGTCTCTGAACAACACAGACTGTACACATACATGTGTAAATATCAGGGCAACCCATGCATGAGTAAAGTTATCAACAAACTGGAGACACAAATGTCCACAGAGTTTGACCTTTAACCATATGTGTAAACTTTACTTTTGATAGGAACCCATGTGCTTACCTTTTGCATTCAGTGACTACATGTATGTTCAACTACCCTATAAAGTATCATAGCTGTGAATGGTAACTGAGAAGTGGAATTTTACAAACCTGAACTGAAAATTCAAAGTTTGCACAACTTTTAATGTCATTCAAAAGTTATGGGATTTGCCCATAGGGTTGAGTGTATTGTGTCAATAATACAAAATAAATTCCTATCCTAAATTGTAGGCAAAAACTGAACAATGAGCAAGATCAAAGAAGACACAGAGTAAATTAATAACTGAACAAGAAAAACAGTGATACAAAGTATCACAGCGGCCCACAAACAAAACTGACATGTAAATATTCTAGAAATTGGTGATGATTGATGTTGAGGCATGGCCCCAAAAGAACCCAAGGAAACCAATTCTGGTTGTACAAGCAAAACCTGACACGACTACTGACTGAACTTTACTGTTATCGAATAATATGTATACAGTATGTCTTATTAACATTATCCTTATAAGTTTGACATGAATGAAGTTTTCTATGATTATTTGCTGTAAATTTGGTTTAAAGTCTTAAAATTATAAGTAAAACAGAAAAAAAATGTAAAAAAAAAATAACTGTATTAGATGGGTTCCGAACTAACGTCCGCCGCAGTAAGTCAGCGCATTTCAATTTCCAGCATCTCTACCAACTGCTCTATGTCAGCCGTCTATAGGTTATAGGTAAAAAACGAGTTGTTATAAATTTGTATGTCCAAGTCGTTCGTTCGCGCATTAATAGTATTTACGATTAATTACACATTTAAAGAATAACAACGAAATAATATTATTCTATTCTGAAATGTTTTTAAATTATTTAGATTTATTACTATATAATTTTGAAAACAGAAATCGCTATAATGCCTAACAACTGTTTATATGGAACTACTTGTTTGTATGTTGTGCGTTCGGCCGATATATACTCTGTTAACTTTGGCTCGATTTTAACAATCGACCCAAAAAGTAACCGCCTATCGGGGCGTAACAGGTTATAAATGACTGCCAATGCCGTGATCATTTCCTTTAATGTATTGACATCAATGCGAATTAGTATGCTTACTCCATAATGACATAAGGACATTTCCTCCGTTAAAACACCAGCACAAGACTGTTGAGCAACTTTCTCGATCCAGTTTCACGTTCGCGCTTCTTTATTGTTGTTGCACGAGGCTGCGGTATTTTGAGCTCCGCCAAAATGTTTGAAATCTGGGTTTAATCAACACCAATATTTTTTCATTATAGTCCAAATAGTACCGAAGCTATATATATACAGAGATGTCTATTATCACTATTTGCGGGATTTTACATGGACAAAATGGCAATAGTGGGGCTCGAACCCAATGACAAAATTATTTAGTGGGAGGATTAGTTATTACAAGGACCACGCAGCTCAGTGAACATATCTACTGCGCACAAATGATAACGGTTATACATGTATGTTAAACGGAGTCGAGTAGTTTCAACCCAAATAATTATACCCCCACAAAACGAAGTTTGGGGGGGGGGGGTATATAGGAGTGAGCTTGTCGGTTGGTCGGTCGGTCGGTCGGTCGGTCTGTTGTTTTTATGGTTTCCGGATGATAACTCATGAACGACTTGACCGATTTAAATAATATTTGGTACACAGGTGCAACATAAAAAAATACAGGTCAAATTCGACTTTGGGGTCAGTAGGTCAAAGGTCAAGGTCACAGTGACCCTGAACAGTAAAACAGTTTCCGGATGATAACTCATGAACGACTGGACCGATTTAAATAATATTTGGTACACAGGTGCAACATAAAAAAATACAGGTCAAATTCGACTTTGGGGTCAGTAGGTCAAAGGTCAAGGTCACAGTGACCCTGAACAGTAAAGCAGTTTCCGGATGATAACTCATGAACGACTGGACCAATTTAAATTTTTTTTGATACACAGCTGTAGCATCATGAAATACAGGTCAAGTTTGACTTTGGGGTCAGTAGGCCAAAGGTCAAGGTCACAGTGACTATGAACAGTAAAACGGTTTCTGGATGGTGACTTGACCGATTTAAATAATTTTTGGTACCTAGGTGCATCATCAGAAAATACAGGTCAAGTTCGACTATGGGGTAAGTAGGTCAAAGGTCAAGGTCACAGTGACCCTGAACAGTAAAACGGTTTCCGGATGATAACTCATGAAAGACTTGATCGATTTAAATAATTTTTGGTACACAGGTGTAACATCATGAAATACAGGTCAGGTTTGACTTTGAGGTCTGCAGGTCAAGGTCACAGTGACTCGGAACAGTAAAACGGTTTCGGATGATAACTCATGAACGACTTGACCGATTTATATTATTTTTGGTACACAGCTGTAACATCATGAAATACAGGTCAAGTTCGACTTTGAAGTCAGTAGGCCAAAGGTCAAGGTCACAGTGACCCTAAACAGTAAAACTGTTTCCGGATGATAACTCATGAAAGGCTTGACCTATTTAAATAATTTTTGGTACACAGGTGTAACATCATGAAATACAGGTCAGGTTTGACTTTGAGGTCTGTAGGTCAAGGTCACATGACTGGGAACAGTTAAGCGGTTTCCGGATGATAACTTAAGAACGCTTGGGGCTATGATCATGAAATTTGATAGGGAAGTTAGTGACATTAACATGTTTGAAATGAACCTAATAAATTTAATAATAATCCATACTTTCCAACTTTCCAACCTTACATATTTTGTGTGCTATTAAAACAATACATTTACACAACTTATTGTATAATAACTGAAATGTATGTCCTTGTGGCCATTCCTTTCTTATGGTTGCCATACTTCTGTGACAAAGCTGTATTGTGGGGGTATAATTCGTCACTCTTGTGACAGTTCTAGTTTAATTTATATCTGTATAACATGTAGTATAAAATCAAGACATATGCCTATCTGAGGATATGGTCGTCATAGTACATGTTATTTCATATACTAGTAATACTTTTGTTTCACATGTGTGTGTTATGGAGAAAAAACGAATAGCTTGAAATCGGTTTTTACCATTTTGCATAAAAAGAAGGAAAGATAAAATGCGCTACCCTTTATCTGTTAATTCTAAAAAGATATTCTGAAGTCTAAATTTCAAAGTAAATATCTGGTAAACATGCTTTTTAATAATCAGGTTGATAAACATACTTTTTAATAAACAGGTTAAAAATGTATGTTTACCTGCTGCCATCTTTGTACATGTATTGATATCGAAGCAGCGACAACCACCGTCTTCGGTTACTTTATGCCGCTTGCCGTTTGTGACTGCTACTGCATTGCCAGCACTTGACATCAAATAATGATGCTAGCCCATATTTGGTTTTATTTATAATGTCTGCCAAATGTAACGAAGAATTACAGTTCTCACATATTCTGATCCGCGAAATACCCAAGCTCTATTATTTGACGCCCGTTCCTCCAGGAAGATTGATTATTTTTACAATCACCTGAACCATCGACTTCACTTCGGACAGGCACTAGATTGCACTAACTCTTTAAAGATTATACGGAACGGCCTCTCTTTCGAAAAGCCGTCATGTTTATTTAAATTAATTTCCGGAACGGTATGTGAAGTCACTTAACGTCGTGCATATACTTTTGCGCCTTTTTACAACAATTTGATTGTTTTGCACTGTGAACATTGATCGTATCTCATCTTTGTTGTACGTCATATATGACAAAGTATAATCATATTTTCTCTTCTACAACCTTTTGCAAAAAATTGACTTCGATGACCTATCGATTTTATTTGATAATTTGAATAATTATCTACTATGTGGCGGCAATATAACAAAATTCTTCAAAATATATCAAGAGTACCTTCCAAAATACGACGTTATTTACGTCAAAATTGTCGCAAAAGTCGGCATACTGGCCATAAATGCATTCGTTATGTAATAAACATGCAATCAAAATTTGTGTTTACTTGTAACATAAAACATGAAACTTAAGTCTTCAAAATCCGTTCATAGGTACGAACGTTTGTATGTAAGCGCCGAAAGAAATTGGGTATTGAAATATTGCATCTGTAATACACTAATTAAACGTCAAATTTTTACATTTCTTTTTGTTCTGTCTGAAAAGGGTTATGATTTTAACTTATCATAAATGGGATTATTTCAGAAAGAAATAGAAAGGTATTGCTCAATTTTTACCGATGTCATGATTGCACTTTCGAACGCATCGGCATAATACTGCAAGATTGTGTAATAAAATATCTACTTCATTTAATTTTAGTTATTTACATTAATTGATGCATATTCTTGCATGCCATAATAACTCTAATATCGGTGGATTCTTCCTGGAATATGATCAGTTGTTGCACAGACAGGAGGAATTGAAGAGGCCCCGGTCAAATTCCACTGATGGGATTCGAACCGCCAACATTCAAATGAAGTGTCCACGGCTCTACATCTAAACATCGTCGTCTCCCTAGTGTTTACTTCATGTTAGATCGGTTACTACACATTGTTCTAAATGCATAGTTTTGTTCGATTTTCCGTGCAATACCAATGATCTCTTTCAATCAATTGCATGAAACAAACTAGCATGATGAATAAAAATGCTATCTGCAGTCTATCGTCATGTTTAACAATAGCGGTTTTAATTGTCCGGATGTTCGCAAAGGCAGGTAAGAATTAAAATGATTTTCAAATTTAATTTGGCCGTTTAAATTATCTTTCATATTTCATAATCATCACAGGTTGGAAGTGTAAGATAGCAAATTAGTTTTCCTCACAAGTTTTATACATGTATGCTTTATTTCATATGTGTACTGCTTGGGTTATATATGTGAAAAAGCTCTACACAAAAAATAGAAAGACAACCACATTAAAGAGGAATAAATAGAAGGGAAAGACTGCTATCTATTGTTTGTTTCAAGAAAACATTAATATAACACAATTTCAAAACAATAAGATGAATTTCATATATGCGCTTTAAGCTTATCTCATGTTGGCACGTGCTGTCGAAATTTAAATCATGGAATATATGTATGGGTGAATATGTGGATAAGGATGAGACACTGACTTTACTCCATATAGGCCTATGTGGCAGACGACCAGAGTGTGATCCCCGGCAAGGAAACATGGGATGTGACCTACGGCAATGCACCTATCACAACACCAAGAGTTTATCACTTGGGCAAATTAACCAGGCCCCATAATTATAAAACTGTTTTCGTGTTCGATTCAGTTTGAGCATTAAATAAGGAAGCAAACTTGAAAGTCATTTTAAATTCTGATAGAAAGCATGTTAGACACATTTTTACTAAGAATTTATTAGATGTTTTAATATTAATCACGGGGCCTGGAACCTTCTGACATCAAAAATCTTAGTTTGGAAGTTGATTTATTGTCCGTTTAGTTATCTTCGGTTTTCATTTTACGAATATGCAAGTGGCAATTTTGGTGACATATTATTTATCAAATCGTTAAATCTTTTACACAGATGATACAAATAGAACGGATGGGTGGTGCGATGGTCGAGTGGTTTACGCTCTGGACTACCAATCCGGAGGTCCCCGTTTCGAATCCCGGCCGGGTCACTTGACTTCTCACGTGTATTGGTGCTATTACCCGGACATGTAAAAGGACCAATGGGTCTGTTTGTGAAAGATTTAGGGCATGGTTCCCGGATTCCCTTCAATCTGCATATGTCTCTTTTCAACTTGCGCCTGTCAGGCGTCTTGGCAAGTTCACCCAGTTGTATCATAGTCCGTATAATTACGCGTTCAGTTGTTTACATGTCGAAATGTCGAAAAATTATGTTTCCTAAAATGCTGTTTGACTTGAATTCTTCACGCTACCCATTCCACTGCGGATTTGTCGTCGGTTTTGACCAAATTATTAAAGAATTGTATTGCATCTACATTTTAATTTATCTCGCACTTACGAAAATTTATTTATTCAGTGTAATCTCTGGAAGATATATTCATGCAAAAAGTTGACGTTAGGTTAATTTGTCCGCATACTACGAGTACCCCTTATAAATAATGAAACGTCACTGGTTCTTCCACTCATTAGTGATTTGGTGTGTGGAGATCGATAAATAAAAAAAGCCCGAGCTTAAACAAATTATATGATGTTTTTTAAACAAGAGACTCGCATGTGAAACTAGGGACGGCGAATTTGATCTCTATCCCCACAAACAAAAGTAACTAGCTGTCTTAAAATTGAGATTTTGTATTCTGCAGCTTTACCTCGGACAAAAACAATACGTATTATGGTTATGAAAGGACCCGCCATATTCTTGAAAATTCAAAGATACATACTTAGCTTGAAAACTTAAAAACACACAACTGTGTATACTTTAAACTGTATTCAGATGACGCATGGTGTGAAAGGGGAATACAGATCCCGTTCAGGCGATACTCTTAGTGAAAAGGTGAAAAATTACTTCTACTTAATTAAACTCGAATTAATTTGACACTAACAGATGCTAATCACAAGCATACATTCACGAACCAAACATGCAAGTGTGAGAGACTTCAGTTTTGTTCATTAATGTACAATGTATTTTGTATGTCGCTATTTATATCACGTGTTTTATTTTTCCATGAATTTCTTCTTTTGCATAGACGGATTTGAGAATTATAAAGATACCACGACACAATTGGTTAAGCAACTAATGTAGTTTTTCTTAACAAAAAAACACGTTTGTTCTTTATGTGTCTATACCCAATCTTGCAGTGGTCATTCGCACCCATCCCAGTCACGGAAATACAGAAATATTGTATTAATGTTTCTACCTTTATAAGCATTTGTTATTCACAGGAAGTCGCCACTGGAGCATCTGATTTAATTCTATTAGAGGTGCAGATATGGTACCGTCTTTTGTTACTATGTACATGACGGGAGGGTTTAAATCCGATCTAAACGCTATAGAAAAGCACTGGTTAAAGATCACATTAGCCTATAAATTGTTTCAGGCAGATAAAGATTTGTAGCTTTTAAAATAGCACATCCGGGTATATAAATTGCCCTATTGAAAAACATGAGCCTGTTAGTAAATCAACTTATCCCCGGTGTGTTAAACAGAAAACGTACAAAGTAACTCCCAGTACATCACAACGTCAAAACTACGTTTGGGGTAGGGGTGAAATTTCGTGCAATTGTAAAAACAGTAAATTTCCATACAGCATATCAAACGTATGCGTTTTTTTCATTTAGCTGATTTCTAATAACACCAACCGTAAGACAAAACTTTAAGCAAAACCCTGATAGAAGTTTCCCGTTTTGACGTCATATAATCGCGACTAGCGTCTCAAGCGTCAACATTTCGTCATCAAATTTTATACCATTGTAAAGAACGTCTTAAATTTTATAGTGTCTATGAATTTAAAATTAAAAGCGCGTTCACTTAAAGGAAAACTCGGGGAATAACATGAAATAGCGTGCTATGCAAAAGTGACGTCAGTGACAACAGCATAGAAACCGTAAGAGATATCAAAACAATGAAATCGGATTCCATCAGAAATGTCTTCAATTATTCACAGTGTAAATTTCATGAGAAAATTCGAACAAAATATTTGAGGCACATTCCACCGAACGTCTTGGGACCATTTAAATGAGTTCATTATATCCGCAGTTTGTTATATCCATATCTCATTTTCATATATTCTAATATAAAATGAGCTGTTTTTGCCTATTTTGCCAGTGTTTTAACAGGAGATAAAACGTGGCCGGGCTAAAAACCCGATGGTGACATCATAAATACGACGTAAACAACACGGACGTTGTCCCGTGCATACCAGTAAGAGCGTTTAATTTTTATGATTTTGTTATGCTATTTATGCTAGAATAGCGTTAACGAACGTTTTTGCGTGTTGTTACACCTGCAGAAATCCTGGGGATATGTTGGTGCCCTCGCCCTAACGCGCTCGGGCACCGACCATCTTTCGGGATTCTTCAGATGTTATAACACGGAAATACCTGCGTAAACAGTATTTAATTGAACGTCATGATGACGTTGACCTTTCACCGACAGAATCCAAAATATGTACTGGGGTCATCTATTTGTCATGTACAATAAGTGTACCACGTAACAGGATCCTAGGACCAACCCTTTTCAATCAGTTATTGATGGGAACCTTTTTTGCATTAAATATCATTGTGACATTGACCTTTGACCAACTACCCCGCAATCGATAGAGGTCGCATATGAAGGACCAACAGTTCTTCATTTATCGGAAGGAAATTATTATCGAAGGACAATCAGACACCAATGGCAAAAGTTATAATTTCTCCTCCTAATCATTGGGGGGAGTCCGAGGAAAGACAAATTTGAACAGTTTTCCAGACACAGGCGGATAGTTGATTTATCTCCCCATCAAGTGTACCGGATTTACACAAATTTGTAAGACTACTTTGTTAAAATGATGACAAAATAAAAGGCTCCAAAATATATTTATTTTTGCTATATACATTATTCCTTTTATACATCATATACAATTGTTTACAAAAAATCATGTTGTCAACATGTCTTAATAAACTTATTTTGGCATCGTAATTATCAATTAGAGATACACACATTGGCATGCATTTTACAATAAACATTTACCTTAACTAAATTGAAAGCAAATACTTATAGCAAACATGTATATATAGTCTTAGAATATAAGTAACGATAACCACGGATTATTATTTTTTTGGTAGCAATCTAAATTTTTAGAATTTCGAAACACTTTAAAAATGAATTCAGCATCCAAGTCTTTCGAAGGAAAATCAGTTTCATTCCGTACATAAAACAATTTAACTAAAAACTTATTTTTCCTACAGCACCTCCTTAGTGTTCTTTATTTAAGTTCATTGTGTTTATTTTTTAACAAAATTGTCCTTTGTATAATTATGGAAGTTAATGTTTCTTAAAATATAGAAAATACTCTACTCTCTACATGTTTTATTGTCACTCATATACTTCTTATTACATGTTCTAGTAAGTATATGGAATGCATTTAACACAATAAAACTTTGAATGAAGATACAAAAAGATATAATAACCAAGACACTACAATGGCAGTGAAATAAACAAATGAAAATAAATCTAATCCTCATCACTCATTTAAGAACTTATTGCACAACATTGTTATACCCGTACTGTAAAAATATAGCTAGAAAAAACTATTTACAGAAAACAAATACATAAGCATCAACTTAATATACATTTTTCAATAATAACCAATGTACATCATACATGTACTCTGTCTCTATGCATCCAAAACTGAAGAGAATTTAAATAGTTGTTCATCACCATTTACCTTATTAGGTTAAACAATCACTTTGTTATAGATGCAACTACAACTCTTCTAGCATGTCTTACTTCACATTTACAAGTATTCACAAGCTTTATTGTTTCAGTAATATACATTCTAAGCAATGTCAAAATATTTACAATTATCTAGCAAAATAGGTAGTTTTCAAGTATTTACATCCGAACCTAAGGTTTCTTTATAGTGATACAGTTTACTATATACAATGTATTTTACAAATCTGAAATACATTTGCAACTGTTTCCTTTGCCTGACCTTTTTACAGGTTCTCTGAATTGATACAACTTTTATACAAGATGGCCATCATAGCCCTAAATCACTCATCCTTAGCTAAGGATGTCACATGTTGTAAAACAGAGTCATTTATTGCTACGTCACTGATTGCTATGGGAAGTCGCTGGTTGCTAAAGGAGCCAACGGGCATCAAAGTGTGGTAATGGTTGCTAAAGGAGCCAACAGGCATCAAGGTGTGGTAATGGTTGCTAAAGGAGCCACTGGGCATCAAGGTGTGGTAATGGTTGCTAAAGGAGCCAACAGGCATCAAGGTGTGGTAATGGTTGCTAAAGGAGCCAACGGGCATCAAGGTGTGGTAATGGTTGCTAAAGGAGCCAACGGGCATCAAGGTGTGGTAATGATTGCTAAAGGAGCCAACGGGCATCAATGTGTGGTAATGGTTGCTAAATGTCTGGTCTTTCACACATCATTGTCATTTCAAGTCTGATAAGACCAAAAATCAAAACCAGACAAGATACCATACCCATACCAATTTTCTCATCTTTTGGATACATTTGTTTAAAACATATCATATGAACTGAGAAATACAGGCCAGATAATGTCCACAAAAGAATTTTAGTTATTTTGCAGAAATGGGTAAAAATGCAGGGTCACTGTGACCTTGACTATAAACTCATTAAACTGAAACACAACACAACAAGGTTTGTAATACTGTCCATGGTCAATGTCCTACCAGATTTGAAACCTTGCTTAAAATCTTCAGCAGTTATTAAGTGGAAAACACAAGTCAACCAACAAACAACTGTCCAGTAGTTTTTCTATGAGCTGACCTAATGACCTATCTTTCTATAACATATGTCTGTGACCTTGAAATTTGTTATAAAGACCAATAAGTGCCACCTACTGATCACAAGCAACCTATCTGAGGAGCCTGTGTCTATATGCTCTTAAGTTATTGAATGGAAACCATTTTTGTAATTTAAGGTTGCTGTGATATTGACCTTTGACTTTCTGAATAAAAAAATCCTACCAATAATCTGATCATGAACAATCTGCAGAAAAAACCTGAGGATTTTTGCAAAAACATTCTTGAAAATATTGATGTGAAAAAGGTTTGGTTTACTGGCAACTGGATAGATTGCAGACATGTGTAAAGCACAAAGTATCCTCACTTATTTAAGTGCTGCATAATTAGGATGGGCCTCCCTGCATCGGTTGAACAGTTTTACTAATTATGAAAATTTTCACTGTATCAATTACCATAGTACATAATTTGTCATATAATTTTGACATCAATGACACCAAGCTATCTATAAAATACTCTTTAAACATTTCATTGCACTTTTGACAAAATTACATGTATCAACTATACAGTAAAGTTCAAAACTTGCATGCCATCAAAAGCAAAACTGACTTTACAGTGAAGTTCAATATTACACACATGTACCTATCTAACTTAGGAACAGACATACTTTTTAGAGAATACAAATTTGCAAAAGCAATGTTTACTGTGATATGCAATGTATGCGATGACAAAAAGATGCCAACTGAAGATAGTTCACAATTTCAGTTGTACTGTTTTTAAAGAAACTAGACCTATCACTAAATATGATTAACACCCTCGAAAGACTGCTTTATAAACTGAGGAAGTTTGTCGTAACAGAATACCTTGCAAAAAAACACTAAAATAGAGGTATTGTTCTTGGCAATAACATGTAATTTGTTAAGATAGAGTTATGGTACACTGCACGTCCTCTCATTGTGCTGGACCATTGTATGAAGTTGTATTAAATTCCAACCAGTAGTTTCAAGCTATGCACTGGACAAGGAAAAGTAACAAAGGGCAATAACTCTATAACAAGTCAAGATGGAGTTATGGTTCTTTTGCACTGCACTTCCTCTCATTGTGCTTGACCATTGTATGAAGTTGTTTTAAATTCCAACCAGTAGTTTTCAAGTTAAGCTCCAAACAAGGAAACGTAACAAAGGGCAATAACTCTGTAATGAGTCAAGAGTTCTGGTTTTTGTGCACTGCACTTCCTCTCAATGTACTTGACCAATGTATGAAGTTGTATTGAAATCCAACCAGTAGTTTTCAAGTTAGGCTCAGAACAAGGAAAAGTAACAAAAGGCAAAAACTCTGTTATTAGTCAAGATAGAGTTATTGTTCTTGTGCAGTACACTTCCTCTAATTGTGCTAGACCATTGTATGAAGTTGTCTTATATTCCAACCAGTAGTTTTCAAGTAATGCTCCGGACAAGGAAAAGTAACAAAGGGCAATAACTCTGTAATTACTCAAGATACAGTTATGGTTCTTATACACTGCACTTTCTCTCATTGTGCTAGACCATTGTACAAAGTTGTATTGAATTCCAACCAGTAGTTTTCAAGTTATGCTTCGGACAAGGAAAAGTAACAAAGGGCAATAACTCTGTAATTACTCAAGATAGAGTTGTGGTTCTTGTACGCTGCACTTCCACTCATTGTGCTAGACCATTGTATGAAGTTGTATTGAAATCCAACTAGTAGTTTTCAAGTCATGCTCAGGAAAAGTAATAAAGGACAATAACTCTGTAATTACTGAAGATAGAGTTATGGTTCTTGTACACTGCACTTTCTCTTAATATACCTGACAATTGTATGAAGTTGTATTGAATTCCAACTAGTAGTTTTCAAGTTATGCTCCGGACAAGGAAAATGCAACGGACTGCCCGCCTGCCCGACCAACCACCGGGTGACTCCTATATACCCCCCTAAACTTTGTTTCGGGGGTATAAAAATCTGTCATGGATCACTCTACTATATGTATATTTACAATGAATACACCAAAACCTTTTTGCATAAGTGAACACTTTACACCACACTTCATATAAACAGTTTTTAACAAGAGAGCCAAGATGGCCCTACATCGCTCACCTGGCTTCTATTGGCTATAACATAAGGTCAACAATAGCAGAAGGGGTACTTTTTTACCCTGATTTGAACACAATTCATAGGGATCCATTGCATAATGCTATATATTCCAAATATCTAAGCCCTGGTCCTTGTAGTTCTAAACAAGAAGCTGTCGCTGTCTGTGAGACAACATGCTTGACTATACACAGTACTTGCCAAATAAAGAAAACTTTGATCAGTAAATAGCAAATAAAATTCAATCTAAACAATGGTGAAATATAACTTTCTTTCATATTCAAGTCATTTCTAACGTAACGGCATTGTTTCAGAAACACTTATACAGAACAGACCGGTAACACTTCAGTTTTGTAACAAGCGGCTTATTTGTACATAAATCATAAGAAAGTTTTTTTCAGGAATCACTTTGCTCTCAGAGTCTGTATTCCATTTTTAGAACAATAGATTTAGGACAACCGTTGACTATGGATTCTTGAACACACTGCTTTGCCGCATCCATTTCTGGTGTTTGTTGGAAGTTGTGATTTCAGCATCTTTCCTTAGAATTATATTCATTAAAATTTACATTTCTTCACAGCTGGCAGAATCTTTGTTTGTGACAACGCAGGATCCGGTAAAAGAAATCTTAAAGCAGTGATACTTTATAAAGCTAGATCGCCCTGCAACATGAACATCTCCATAGACCATGTATACCTGAAGAAGATGTAAAAAAAATGTCAAATATCTATGTAAAGCAGTGATAGGCACTTAAATTATAATGTTTCAGTACATTCTACATAAGACCTTGATCATCAAGTAAGGATAGAGACAAAAAGATGTGTTTTGTGTCTCCTTGCCCAAAAAAAGTTAGGTCGGCGACGGTTGGCAGTTTATTATCATACTTTTTATCTACTGCTTTTTGTGCTCTAAAAAACCTTTTTGATCATTTTTCTATAAAATAGTTTGAGGTTAACAGTCGGCCTGTAAACCGAAACACACGTATTTCTAGGCCTGAAATAAAATTTTACAAAATTACATTCGACAAGTTTCAAAGATCCACAAGCTTATATCAGCGTTTTTGAATGAATCAAGCTTTTGGAACAGGGCTTTTAGTGTTATGTTGTAATACTTATAGTTGTGACCACTGTCCGGCCCCAAAAGTTGACCAATGTTTTAACAGAAAAAGGTTTTAAACAATTTTTAGGCCTTTTCATGGCGGTCAAGAGTGAACATTGTGCCTCTGGAAACCTTAGATTATTCTTAGAGAAGGAAAAATGAATAAAGATCTATATAACAGATTAATTCCATAAATGTTTCATGTTACTGCTACCATTCTTTAAGATTCTGTACCCCAGTGACTGTCAAGGTGAGTGGGGGTATTTCTATATGGGGGTAGTAATATAATAGATTTTGCTGGCATTGTCTGCAACAGTAATGTTTGATTTATTTCAATTAAAATTAAGTAAAAATAAACAGCCAAAAACAGGATAAAGTCCCAAGATCACAGGTTTTACAAGTAGCTCTCATTTTATCAACTTGAAGAAAGATGTCGTAATACTAACTGACATAAATTTTCTTTATTAATTTGTTAACGAAAACACACCTAACTTTGCATGTTAAATTTGTAAGTACATAGGGTATTTTTTTACAATGATATTGCAACAAATAAGAAAGGCTTTCTGACATCTCTCAAAAGAAATGCATATATTTTATGTTGACATTGTTTAAGAGAGAATATAACATGGTTATTATCCTATCAATAAATTTATGTTAGAGGATATCAGTAAATTCAGTGTGATCCTGGGACTTTAAACTTATTTGCAAAATTCTTTTGGATCCTCTATGGAAAAATGGAATGGTCCAATTGCATGACATAACTCTGTATCCAGTGGTGGTTGTATTTCCAATCAGAACCCTGGATAAACACATCACTAAGCCTTTATCCCACAGCCTAAAGAAGCCATATCTGGAGTTGCCACATATATGTAACATATATTTTTATATGGAATTACATATGTATGTGTTTATTTGATATGTTGATGATGAAGAAGATACAATGAACATCAATGGATAGTTACCTACTACATGGTACTTGGCAGAAGTTCCAAGAAGATATATGTTGGGTTGACACATTTAACTCATGATACAAGTGGAAAAGATATGATCATCATTGACAAATGTTGTCAGCTATATAGACTAAGGAAAATGCCTTGTTGTAAATATTGGATTAATGAAATACCAACTATAAAAGATTATGATGTACATGGCAACAATATGAAAGAGCTTATACAAAGCAACACTCTATACTTATAAAGGGGGATGTACCCTCACTGAAAATTTAACATGTGAGAGTAGAATTGTGTTTCCAAAAACTCAAAAACTAGGAGACTGCAGGATCTAGCTCAGCAGTGGCAGGATTAAGCTATGGTTCTCATGTTTTATGAGTTATTTGGGATTTAGATAGGTAGAAAGATCTAAAATGATGTATATTTGTTCAAATTTATTTAATCTAGGTATTTTAACATGTTTAAGAAACAATCAGAGATCAGGCACATATTTAACATACCGGACAGAGTTCAAGCACCGCCTCAGCCACACTTAAAGGTAAAACGGACCTTAACATATGGATTTCTATAATGGATACAATTTAGGAAACTCAGCCCAGAGATCTGTCAGAAGTACTCCATGACTACAAACATACAACCAGTCTATTTACATGATTTAGAACAGAATAAATTGACTAAATGATAGATGTTTATTATATTCATTTTTTTATTTAGCTTTTGAAATTACAAGCAACACAAACTTATAATAGAGCAGTTCATAAAATAAAACAACTGAAAATTAGGTGTCAGATCAGGTGGGAGGTCCACACAAGCACAGTTTTGCCTTCTTAGCCTTTGAAAGCTGACTGATTTTTTAAAATGTATTATATATTTAATACAAAAATGATTATGGTACTTTTCTAGTGACATATACTAATAAATATTTAAATTTATATAACTAATTGTAAGCTCTTTGCAGAACTTGCTACTTTAAAATTAATGTTATTTATGGAAGTTAAAAATTTAAAAGTTAAAGTATACTTAGACATGGGGTTTTTGAGAGTCTCTCTAGTAAAAGAACTACCTGTAATACTAAAATAAGATTATCAATCAAGGGTTCTCGCAAGTCAGATATATATATATATATTCAAAATCTGAAACAGTACTAGACCCATCACTAAATGTGATTTATACCCCCACAAGACTGCTTTGTTAACTGAAAAACTAATTAGTGACAAAATTCCTTGCAAACAAAAACTAAAATGGAGTTATAGTTCTTGGAAATAACTATGTAATGAGTCAATACAGAGTAATGGTTCTTGTACATTGCACTTCCTTTCATAGTGCATGACCATTGTATGAAGTTGTATTGAATTCCAGTTTAAGTAATGCTTCGGACAAGGGAGAGTAACAATGGACAATATTAAAGTATGTACATAGTCACGATAGAGTTATGGTTCTTGTACAATGCACTTCCTTTCATAGTACTTGACCATTGTATGAAGTTGTACAGAAATCCAACCAGAAGTTTAATTAATGCTCCAGACAAGGGAGAGTAACAATGGACAATAAGTATGTAAATAGTCAAGATAGAGTTATAGTTCTTGTACAATGCACTTCATCTCATAGTACTTGACCATTGTATGAAGTTGTACTGAAATCCAACCAGAAGTTTAATTAATGCTCCGTACTTGACCATTGTATTAAATTGTATTGAATTCCAACTAGTAGCTTTCAAGTTCAAGTTATGCTCTAGACAGGAAAAATGTCATGGACCGACTGACCACAGGGTGCATGACTCCTATACAATCATATTGTACACCCACAAAACTTTGTTTCGCAATTTTGTTTCGCAGATTTACCAGCTGTCTGGCCAGACCAAACCTCAAGGATCCACTGATCATGATCTGCATGTTAGATAAAGGGTTGATGTTTCTTTATTTAACTCAAGGTAGTAGGAAGAGGTTTGTAAGCAGAGACCGGCTAAGATTTACTAGTAGGAGATGGTTACTAGATGATAAAAGATGGAAATCTAATATCCCAATTAGTTTGGGTTCAACAATAGGAACAGAATAATCCTGACCCCCTACAGATCGCAGAATATACCCATTCAGTGATATTTGTTTAATTATAGCTGAAGAAATGAATTTATTTTTTCTTCTGTTATCAGAGAAGATTTTTAACGTTTTACCTATCTGTTGCCATGTCAACCAGAGATCTAAATGGAATAATTCTTTGAACACTATTGGTAGAGCTTCATGCAAGGAACAGCCCTGCCAAGTTTTATCAACACTGATTAGAATTAGTGAAGACATTAAGGTGCCAGAGTGTAAACGGGGTTAAATATTGCAATTTTTGTTAAATCAAGTGCCATTACTCTGGAAGAACTAATCTGATCAAGTCCATATTTGAGCTCATCCGTGATCTTATGGTCATACACATTCTCAGTAAATATGATAAGGATTAAAGAAGAAATGAGGGTGCTAGAATGTAAACATAGTTAAGTGTTTCATTTTTTGTTAAATCAAAGGCCATAAGTACTCTGGAAGAACTAATCTGATCAAGCCTCTAATTAAACTCATCCGAGATCTTATGGTCATACACATGAACACCAATACTTATATATGAATTCTTGTAAATTGTAAATAAGTATTGGTATTCATATATCAAGAATATTATATATTAATGATAGTTCCTTTACATATGCCCAGTGTTTAGCACGGATACACAGTCATGAGACTACCACTGGGTTTCTAACCTAGATTGGTGGGAAAATGTTTCCAGTGCCCCAGCCAGGATTCGAACCACGGACCTCCGGGTTGGTAGTCCAGAGCGCTAACCACTTGACCACCACCCCATCCTAATTTTGGTTTAAAATTTCCATTGGTGTCATTATTATCTTATTACAATTAAGCTTTAATTTCACTAGATTCACCAAAAGGCAAAAAGAACAGACCTTAGCTGTGTATGCTCAACATACGTGTACGTGTAACATATTTCCTTGGCATTTAAATACAGATTGAACCACACTGTTGGCTGTGATGAGTGATGATGCTGTCCACTAGCCTCACAAGAGTAATGGAATTTTCAATGCTCACTGAACATCATGGTTTAACTGAAAAATGAATGAAGAATCAATCAACCAATCAATCAATCATTCTATTGATCAATCATTCTATCAATCAATCAATCATTCTATCTATCTATCAAAACATTAACAGAGACATTAGTATTGTTTAATGTACAGAAACAGAGCTTAAAAGGCTAAAGTATGGTAAACGATAAAGCTTTGTTGAAATTGTGCACACCTTTCACTGAAATGTGGTTTTTACCTTAGAATTAATTATCTATCCCAATGAAGTTCTATAAAAAACTTCCTTACTAAAGTATATAACTCAGGCTCACTATTATCCCTCTATAAGTGAAGAGTTTGTTTATTATTGTCAGTGTCATGCACCCATATTAATAGAGCCATCCTGGGTTCTGTCTAATGAGACTCCTTTTCTGAGCAGCTTTAAAGATGAAAAAACTAAAATTTTCAAAAATGACAAACTTAATACATTGTACACAACATTATTAAATAACTAAAGGCTAGAGTAGAATCAACAATAGAAGTAAAAATCTAGGTAGGAATTTGCAAAAATCAATTAATAAGTGAAAATGCTGGTTTTACAGCACCGCTACTATATTATATGAATTATATTAGAATTTCAAAAGCATTTGCAATGCTTTATCATTTGATAGCGTATTATTTCAAATCTACAGATAGAGTCTTTACAGGAATTTATACTGGAACCTTTTATATGACTATATATGTTCTAAAATATGTTATTTTCATACAGAATATATAAACTTTATTTTTTTACCAAAATCTGAGAGCGAGCAGCTTTAAAGACATGCTCTCCCTATAATTAAGTGGTGTCGAACTATATAACTTCGAAAGTATAAATAATCATGATTATTCTAAGAATTTTTACAAGTATTGTACATGTCATTATCGTGTCGTTATTGGTAAAATCAATGTTTTAATTTATGTTGTGGTACCGTAAAACATTCAGTATACAATGTCATGTAGTATGTAAAGTTGTTGTTGTACAATTAATGGGTGGATAGTGATTTATTACAAAAAGCCTATACATTGTATGTACATGTACGTTGATATTTTGTGCTTTAATGAAGCATTTTTTCGATATATGTTAATTAATTTTTCTTTCAAATTGCATTTATTAATTCAAAGTTCCGCTCATCCCGGAGGTTGCAGGTTCGAGCCCCATCAAGGTCACGACCGTACCTCCTCATGTGACACCAGTACTGGTTGTTCCAAGAAGCGAAATCGAGAGTGACTCGATAAGCTCAAAGCTTTCTTCACAATCGAGCTAAAATAAATTAGTATAAACTAACTAATAAAGTTGGACTCAAATACCAGCACTGAGTTTGTTGATTGAAGATACGAACTTCCATCATAATGAATGCCAATTAATCTTTGAAATTTTATCAAATATTCTAGACGAGGAGGTAGGGTGTGGGGTTGTCATTACTTTTAGTATTTAAGCAGATGTTGAGTATTTAAGTATCGCAGTTGGAATAGTACACGTACACGGCTTTTTTTACCAGAGTTCTGCAATGCGAATAAATTGATGCTTCAATTGAAAGGTTATCCGTGTTCACAGCCATAAGATTCATTAATCTTGCCCCACTAGTGTGTTCAGAGGAAATTAAATGGTGGACGGACATACATGTATAGATGCATGTACATATACACTACATAGAATGAAAGTGAATGTAACATTGTACCAAGAAGACAGAACGTATCAAGAAAAGGTTGAAAATAATATTAAAGCTTCATGATCAATCTAAATGTTGCTGATTGAAAAAAAATGCTTTAAACAATAATGTCAGAACTAAATATTATTTACTGTAAAACAATGCTGACATACTGCATGACATTACCATGGTTACTGTCTTATGATCATTGAAGTTTATAATATTTATACTGCTCTGTATCACACATAATAATTATGCAGTTGTTCTTTTGAGTTTAGAAGCAATTTTAGGATTTAATAATGTAGAAATAAAGCCCATTACGTTGGTATATATCATGTATATTAGTGCCTAAGATCTACTGTACTTGATATAGTAACATTGTGATTGTGGGACTTTTGTTAAAATGTTTGTAAACATTATTGTACACAATACATCCCAACTTGAATTAACAGTCACCTGTCATTAGTGGTAACCTGCGGACAACAGCCAGTCTGAATTCTCCCAGTCAAAATTTGCTCTAAAAAAGGCTGGGAACAGCGGTCACCTGCCCTCGGCAGTCAGCAGCCATAATACAATGAGAAAGCATCCCATTATCGGGTCTGTGATGTAAACATCGGCCACTGAAATTTTCGCAGCCGGTGGAATCAAAGCATTTTGTTTCTTGTAAAGTTGTTTGCACCCCAAACGACGGGCGCAATAATCAAAGATGATTTTAATAATGAATATGATGAAAAAAGGTGCTAACATTAAATTGCCACCTTCACATCTGAAGCACACACATGAAATTAACCCGTTCAAATACTCCGGTAATTGCCAAAATTGGCTCTTTTAATTGTTTATTTGATGCAGAACATCTTTGCAATATAGAGTGTATGCACATCAATTTGTATACTGTATGCGGTTACTTGAGTGTCTTTAGGCAGGACACTTAAGTCCACATTCTTTAGGCAGGACACTTAAGTCCACATTCTCGCTCTATCATAGAAGTATTCTATATATATGCGTGCATGATAATATTTCCAGTTCCTCGCAATAATGTGTAAATCGTTTATTTCCGCACATAAGATACATGTGAGGTGGTACGCATCCGTGGTCCAGTGGTAAGAGCCACTGACTTGAACTCACTATAACCTTACATAGACTGACAGTCATGGGTTCGACCCTGCTACCGACCATGTAAGAAAAGTAGTACTGCATGGAGTAGTAAGGTAAACTGCCCGCCTGAAAGAATGACCAAAATACGGCTGGAAGTTAGGCGTGATTTTCTACTTGACTTGTAAGTCAGTTCAACTCAACTTCAACTGTCATTCAAACGACTAAATAGCAGCAAGATGCCACCACACACATAATACGCCATCAAATAAAAAAGCGCTGCAAAATCTTTTGAAATTTTCAAAAAATATATAGTTGTAGGGGTGCCATAAAACCAGCATTTTCAATCAATATTTGCAAATTCCTCCATAGATTTTAACTTCTATTGCAGACTAAATAGCTAAGCCTTAGGCCTTGTGGTTTTGGAGAAGATTTTCCTATGTCAGTCTATATAGAAACCATGGCAGTGACAGCTGGGTGTGGTCAATTTTGACCCAAGGGTCAAAATTTGAACAAACTTGGTAGAGGTCCACTAAACAATGTTACAAACATATTAATGTTTTCCTATAAAAGTCTATGGAAAACAAATGACCCCAAGGCGGGGCCAATATTGACCACAGGGCAAGATTTGAACAATATTGTTTAGCTCTATACTAGGCAATGCTACTTGACAAGTATTTAAGATCTGGGCTTTGAGGTTTCAGAGTAGAAATTTTCTTTCTTGAGCCTATGTAAAATCAGGTGATCGCTTGGGGCTGTGTCAATTTTGACCCGGGGGTCATGAGTTGAACACATTTGGTAGAGGTCCACTAGGAAATGAATGCTACATGCAAAAACATTAAGATTTTGCCATTGCGGTTTCACAGGAGTATATTTATAGAGATGTAAAATCAAAAGACCCCCAGGGTGTGGTCAATTTTTACCCAGGGTTAATTAGAACAATCTTGGTAGGGGTCAACTAGGCAATGCTACATCCCAAATATCTAAAATGATCTAAGCTCTAGGCCTTGTGGTTTCAGAGAAGACTTTTTAAAAAATAAATGACCCCTAGCCATGGTCAAATTAAAAAATTGACCCTGGGGTCATGATTAGAACAATCTTGGTACTGGCCCCAATTTCACGAAAATACTTAAGTAAATACTTAGTAACATGCTTAACTTATTTCAACACTTATCAGCCCCTTGCATGTATATTCATTTAAAGAATTAAACTTTTTCAGAATCGTATTTACCCATTTATCATAATTATATATACATTTTTTAGTATTTGTGCAGAAAATGTTGTTTTTAGCAAGTAATTTACACTAAGTAAATTCTTAAGATTCTTAAAATTCTTAACTTGTACTCAAATGAATTTTTGCTCAATCTGACTTGCATTTAGTATTATATAATATTTTTGTTCTTTCAGCATGTTAATTTCATTAAAAAATATACTATTGTTTCAAATGACAACAAGAAACATTATTATTTTTAGTGACATTTAAACTTCGAAATAACTTACTTAGCTAAGCAATTACTTAAGTATTTTCGTGAAATCGGGGCCAGGTCCACTAGACAAGGCCAAAAAAATTAATGTCTGTTTCGGGCAACCCGACCCTCCCTAGCGAAACCCCCCAACCCTAGTGTTTTTTTTTCAAAAAAAAAAAATTGAAAACAAAAAAATTTGAAATGTTTTGTTTGTTTGTTTTAATGTGTCCCTACCCTACCTAGCATTCTTGGGACATTTGCCCTAAACACAGATTGTTTTTTTCCATCTTATAGAAATCTAACATTTTTTTAGATTTAAAAAAAAC
Source organism: Saxidomus purpurata (assembly GCA_022818135.1). Lineage (NCBI taxonomy): Eukaryota > Metazoa > Mollusca > Bivalvia > Venerida > Veneridae > Saxidomus > Saxidomus purpurata. Next base: position 22,909,368 of record JAFMSR010000009.1, read on the forward strand.
AAACTTTCCCCTACCCTACCTAGAATTTTTGGAACTGTTGACCTAAACACAGATATTAATTTTTTTTTTGGCCCAATGCTACATATTATGTACATGCAAAATACGTAAAGCTCTTTGGAGAATTGTTTTTTAAACTTTTTTTTGCAATAACAACCATTGAACATGTTGAATGGAGTTCCTTGAACAATTTGCTACATGCAAAGAATATATCTGCCAAGTTTCATCAACATTAGCCAAGACTTAGTGTATTCAGAAAAGACGTCATTTGAAGAATATATATGTGAGCGACGGACAGACGCCAGACATCTTACCATCCTAAAGGCTCACCATATGCACTTCATGCTCAGCCTCAGGTGAGCTAAAATGCAAAATATCATAAAATAATAACATGAAAAGTGAAAATAAAAAGTGCTGGGTCTTATTTATAGGACTAAGAGCGGACAAGTTTTCCCAATTTCAGGCCCCTGTGACCTTGACCTTTAACTTTATGACCCCAAATTATAATATGCACAACTACACTTCATACTAATGCTTCCTTGGTGGTTTGATAAAAATCCATCAAAAAAAAAAATTGCGGACAGATTTTGGAGGTGAAAACCAGAAAAAAAGTTTTTTTCAAGTTTCAGGCCCCTATGACTTTGGCCCTTTGACTGAATCACCTTTAATTGTAATATACAACTAGTCTTTATACCGTTGCTTCCCTGAAAATTCATGAATTCATCAGTGTTCATATATTCTACATGTCTCCCCTTCCTTACCATTAGAAAACAATTTTTGACAACTGATTTAGGACAAGTGGCATTGAATATTTTGTTGAAATAGATTCTTCTCTTTCTTTAAATATTGGCATATATCCGTACGTACGGACAGACTGACAGACGTGTAACGGAGATATAAACATTGATACGATTGCAACATTGTCATTGATATCGTGCAGTGTGCACTTTTATTCCAGAATCCTGATTAAAAGTTTTTTAAAGAAATAATCTAACCGTCGTGAGACGTAAATTAGTTCTAGATCTACAGTACTGTATAAATAATTTGACCACTGAATCTTAAATAGAATCTAGACATAATAAAACAATAAAATAAATAAAACTTACCTGCAAACTATATTCGTGTTAATTAATCCATCCTAAATCCATTCCAGAATAGTTTATCATTCACTGACTTGTTTACATTGTTATCTATTAATTATGTACACATATGCCGCGTGTATTAGGGTTATTGTAGTATTCATATATATGGAAATAAATCAAAAAATACTTCAAAAGGACGCTTCAGTGGAGGTATTTCAGTTTATTTCAAAGAAAACATTAAAAGATTTATTTCAGTCGTTGAACAAAATCAGAATGGTATTATATGGTTAAAAATTTCGTCAGAACTATTTGCTCATAATCATAACGTTTATATTTGTCATACATATTCTCCACCAAGTGACTCTAGAGTTTTTAGGGGTACTGATTTCGACTTTTTTGAACAGGTTGAGCAAGACATTTTAAAATACAACAGTCTAGGAAACATTTATGTCACAGGGGACCTTAACAGTAGAGTCTCCAATTTGGAAGATTTTATCCTTTATGATAAATACTTAGACATAAATTTAGAGTATTTAGATCCTAATATTAGTATTACTGCACGTGTAAATAAAGATACAGTTATTGACCAAAATGGGAGACGTTTACTGGAGTTATGTCAATCATCTACCGGCTTATTAATTGCAAATGGCCGTTTATTGAGTGAATCGGGTAATATTACATACTGTTCTCATCGCGGTTCAAGCACCGTAGACTATTTGTTATTGAATTTTACAGACTTCGAAACTATTGTTAGCTTTTCGGTTGCAGACGTAAACGAGTTCTCGGACCATGCGCCAATCCTGTTTACACTATCGCTGGGCGGTTTAGAAAAATCACAGGCTGAGATTAATTCATCCGTGAATACGGAAACAGTTTGTCCCGATCGAAAAATTATTTGGGAAAATGAAAAGGTCCCATAGTTTCGAACAAAACTTTCAGGTAAACGCGATTCTTTGAATCATTTACAGGATAATTTATCGCACGTGTCACTGGATGAAACGATAGATAAATTCACAAATCTGATGTATGATTGCGCGTTTGATATATTTGGGAAAACTTTTAAACATAACAGTCCCATAACATGCAATAAAAAAGTGAGCAGCGAGTGGTTTGACAACGACTGTTTTACATCAAAAGCAGAATTTAAAAAGGCAAGGAATGTTTTTAATAGAAATAAAACCGACACGAATAGACTTTTATTTACGCGCGCGAGAACTAAATATAACAAAATAAAGAAAAAAGCACTAGATAAGCATAAAATAAAGGAAGGAAAGCGATTAAATGAACTGGCAAAGTCACAGCCCAGGCAGTTCTGGAAGAAAATTAAGAAATATTCCAAAAAATGCCAGTCGAAAGCGGAATCTCTTACTCTTGGTAGTTTATTCGATCATTTTAAAGGCATGTTCGGTCAAGACTCAACGCATACCCAAACCGGGGATCCACATCTTTATAATAATCAAGCAGATTCTGACTTAGATTGTGATATTACGAACGAAGAACTTATATCAGCGATTTTTTCACAAAACAATAATAAGACTCCGGGTGTTGATAATTTAACAAGCGAAATATTTAAAGCAAGTTATGACATTATTTCACCTTTTTTGATGAAGCTGTATAATAAAATGTTCTCGACTGGGGAGTACCCCAGTTCATGGGGCGAGGGCATTATTGCCCCTATATATAAAAAGGGCGATATAAATGACGCTAAGAACTACCGAGGTATAACTTTAATCAATATTCTGGCAAAAATTTACTCACAAATTCTTCTGAATCGACTAACGAAATGGTCAGAAAGATATGAAAAACTTGATAATAAACAATTTGGCTTTCAAAAAGGAAAATCTATTATAGACTGCATTTTTATTTTGCACTCAATTATAAGTAAAGCCCTTAATTCCGGTCAAAAGGTATACTGTATCTTCATTGATTATATGCAGTGTTTTGACAGAATTGATAGAACACTTCTTTTTCAAAAATTATTGAAAGAAAATGTTAGTTGTAAATTAGTTAGCGCATTAATATCAATGTATACGGTAGTTAAATCGTGTGTGAGGTTTAACTCACAAACGTCTGAATTCTTCAGCTCTAACATAGGTTTGAAACAAGGGGATCCGAGTTCTCCTCTCCTTTTTATGTTTTTCGTGAATGATTTATCACAAAATATCAACACAAACATTGCAGACATTTTTACTTTCAACGAAATCAAGTACTTCCTTTTATTATACGCAGACGACCAGGTACTCTTTGCAAAATCACCGGAAGCTTTACAATCGATGATAAATGACCTTGTCAAATATTGCCGCCAATGGGGATTAAAAATTAATACCTTAAGAACTAAAGCAATGATTTTTGAAAAAGGTCGGTATACTCATCATACTTTTTATATTGATGATGTCCCAACTGAACCCGTAAACTCATTTAAATTTTAAATATTTGGGTATCAATTTGTTCAAAAACGGAAGGGTATCAATTTGTTCAAAAACGGAAGTTGGTTTCGCAGTCAAAAATCTATAGCTCAACATGCGTCACGAGCACTGTATAGTTTATTTGCAGTTTTAAAATCCGTCGATCTCCCGGTTAAACAACAATTGAAATTGTTTGATACGCTTGTAGGTTCGATCTGAAATATGGGGAATGCACGCAGCAACGGACATAGAACTGATACACACTAAATTTTTACGTCAACTCTTATGTCTAAAACGATCAACTAATCTCTCAGCGCTGTACGGAGAACTCGGTCGAGTACCAATGTCGATATTTAGAAAAATAAACATTATTAAATACTGGGCAAAAATTCTTAAACGTCCCGAGAACTCTTTAGTAAAACAGACATACATGTTGCTAAAATCGGACATTGAGAACGATATAGGAAAACATTGGGCAGGACAAGTGAAATCTATACTAGACTCGCACGGATTAAGTTATATTTGGAATCGACAATTATATGCAGACATTCCATTACAGTTAATTAAGCAGCGTATATTCGATAGTTACTTTCAACGCTGGCATTCTGATATAAACAATTCGCCAAGGCTGCAATCCTACAGTATTTTTAAACATAACTTCGAAATCGAAACTTATTTAAATTGTATACCAGACAGAAAATATCGCATTGCATTGTCTCGATTCAGAACTTCATCACACAATCTCATGATAGAGACAGGCCGATATGACAACATTTTACGAGACCAACGTTTGTGTAAATCATGCAATATGAGAACTGTAGAAAATGAGTACCATTTTCTCCTCATTTGTCCCAAGTATCGTGAACTCAGGATAAAATACTTCAAACCATATTTTTGTCATTGGCCAACTATAAATAAATTCGATCAGTTGCTCAATCTCAAGTCAAAAATGTCAATTTGTGAATTATCAAAGTACATATTTTTTGCTAACAAAATAAGAGTATCATAATACTAAGTTTTTTGATTTTCATCATGTAACAACCTCCTTTTCAATTTGAACTGTATTCTATATTTTGAACTTCTTTTCTGGCTTTTTTATGAAACACGTTTCCATCGATTGTGAATTGTTTTGCTATAAACTTTGTATGAGGTTTTATGCAATAAAGATTATGTATGTATGTATGTATCACAATATGCCGTGTTATTAATTATATCAACACATATGTCGCGTGTATAGCAATATGCCGTGTTATTCATTCAATCAACACAAAGAGTATATATGTACATCCGAGTCGTGTGTCAATAATGTTTGTTTTTAATCGCCATCTTTGATTGTTTCAAACTTCAATATTTTCCCACGCCTGTACTCACTGTCCACGCTGACCCTAAACTGTGACGATTGTTTGATTTCTTCTTTCACTGTAACAAACTCACTTTCTGGTGTTATATTACAGTCATATATAAATACTGTAACTGTTTGTGTAAGTTGTTGTAGCACGGTAACTATTGAACGTAGTAATGAAGCTGGCAATGTCAAACGCCACAAATCAACACATTCTAAATTTACCATCTCAGACGTGCACAGGTTTATGTTACCGAGATTGATGCGCGACAACCACACGCTTTCCACGTGCACTAACAAAGGTAATGTTTGCTGTATTGTTTCAATGGCGGCAGAAGATTCTAGATTCTTGCACACAAATGTATTTACTTTACTGTCTGCTGGAACACAATTTATAAAGCGCAACACAAGATCTGGGTTAGATAAATTCTGTAGTTCACACTTCTCTAGCGACGACATATTAATGTTCAATTCTGACACAGGTATATACCACAGTGATATCTTCCTTAGCTGTGAATGTTTAGACAACTGCAAGCTGTATCCAGTACAGATATTCCACCCGTGATCAGAACATTCTAAAGACGACAGCTCAATCTCGCGCATGCAATGTCTATGTGATATATAATCATACAACAATGTCAACTGTTCGTGGCTCATTTCAAACTCGCTGATATCTATGGCTTCTAAGTTCTGTAAACTTGTCACTTTCTCATACAGTAAATCAGACCAAGAACTTTTACTACACGATAAAGATAAACTTTGAACTGACCTTTTTAACAGAGGTAAAATATCGCGGTCATTATATTTTCCACGGTAGCGTATTTTCTCGATGTTTTCAAGGTCACTGAGTGCGAAATATTCAATAACTTCCTGCGCACTGCTGAAGGGTGTGTCATACATGTAAATATAAAGTGATCTAATATTCTGTTTATTTCTCGATGTCAGTTGTTTGAGATTTTCACGGTATTGTTCTTGTTGACAGCTTTTATCAATAAACACGTCTTGTAAACAAAAACTGACTTCCGTATCGTGCTGTAGTTCCTTACAACATGAAATGCACATGTCCTGGAATTGTTTAAGGGGCTCGCTCGTACCAAGACTGCTTCTATATACACGTGTTATTTCATCCTCATTTATAATTTTCATCAGCTCGCGTGAAATCGAAGATGACACATTCACATTGAAACCACTCAGAAATATGAGAATTTTCGACATTTCTAGAATGTCTTTGACACATGTACATTTTGATAGCACTGTTTCTGGCACTGAGGTTTGATCAGGTGTGGAGCGAATGTATAATGCTGCGAAATATTCCTGCACTGTTTTATGTGCAAATGACACTTTTGATTTCTGTTGTAACAGTGTTCCTGGAACTTTACTTTGTGTTATAATTCCCGTTTTTAGGCAGAAAGTTAAACAGTCTTTGTTAAGGCAGAGTTCGGCTACGGAACTGTCAAATACAAGCGTGTTTTCTACTTTTGTTTCCTTGAATAATGTTTGATATGCTAATTGTCCCAAGTCTTTTAGAAGTGAGTAGAATTGTGTGCAATGTGTTTGCTGGCTCAAACATTGCGGGATATCATCCTGGTGAAGATCAACTTTTGGTGATAACTCTTGATTGTTTTGCACGGTTCTTGAAAGCAAAAGCTCTATCATCTGACTGTATAACTCGCACTGAGATTGTCCTAGTTCTATTCTGTTGCACCACAAAAAAAGCAGGTACGTTAATAGAAGTGGAATAGTTTCGAGATCCGATATTTGTTTTTCCTGTAAAGTTCTTGTAAACTCTTCTACATCCTGTTGTACTTCATATTCATTTTTGTCAGCGCGCAAATGAGAAATCACTGATTTTTTAAGTGCGTTTGCCGAATTCTGGTCGAGTCCCATAAGTTCAAGTTTCGGGTCGATCTGACTTGAATGCAGACCACTCACGCTCAGTTTCCATGGTCTAGTAGTTGTCAGGACTGAAGTTTGTTCCCTGACTTTCCGGTGTGGAATGGAAGTCTTTTTTCGCTTGCAGGAATTAGATGGGTGACACCATTCGTCAAGACCATCCAATATTACTAGACATCTTTCCTTAAACAGGATGTTTTCCAGATTTTCACGTGTATATGGACGAGGAAGTTCTGACATAACTTGTGTCAAGATAAGGTCATCAATGTCGCATTCACTTGAACTATCACGTAATAAAATCAAGAAAACGAAACGAAATTCATTCATGGCTTGAATTTCTTCCTGTGAGAAAAACTGTCCTTCCTCTGTGTGCGGATTTTTGGCGTGACACCATGTTAAAGCAAGTCGCTTGCTAAACGCCGTCTTTCCGAGTCCAGCATCTGCTGTCAAATATATTTTTTGGCAACTTTTGTTTTTTTTATAGAATAAATTCCTAAATGGTGAAACTCGTGTTTTTACTTCTTTCACACCATCTTGTGTCCTCTGTTCGTTTACAGAATAAATTTCAGGCATCACATAGAACTCCAGAACGGTTATGTCTTCTTTTATCAAAGGCGACAATGAAATTGTACCATGCTGGTCTCTATAGAAAGATATCAAGTTGTCTTGAAGATCTGAAATATAAAATACAAAACTCATTACTGCTTGTGAGCCATTTCAACACTTAGAAAAATATGAAGAGTAGATATACGCAAAAATAACACGTCGTTATGTAAAAGCAGTTCATTGTTTTAGAACAGATGTCTTACCATTGAATAATAAAAATAAAGACATTTTATCTTTCTTATCGTTACATGTAGCAGCAGACGAAGATTGCTTGACAGCTGTCAACGTGTTTATTATTCTATAAATAGCTCATTAAAACCACAAACACACGAAATCAAATATATTTAGTTTATCAGAATAAAATTACCATGGGATCGATTTTGTCGGAAAAGGGGCTTCTGAAAATCTTTATACATGTAGATATTGTTTTTCATTTCACGCTATATATATAAAAGTACGTGATGCATATTTGGAACGCCCGTGACTGTAGAATCTATGCATCAATTTGCAACTATATTTTCAAATCCCTGTGAAATGATGATTCTGAGTGAAACTAACATAAAAAGATGTAAATATCATGCACTTGCATATAGTTAACGACTTGTAATTTGAGACTTGAATGCCATAAACGTACACTGAGAGTAATAAACATTAAAAAAAGAAAGTTTTAATGGCAAAAATACTACATCAGATTTTACGTTGCCTGACCATGCACCATTAAAAAGAAAAGTATAGTGGCCTATTCCTGCCATGAGATACATGCAGGAAGAATATACATAGCAAACAGCCCATTGTATTAAAAAATTAAATCAAACCATATTTACAACTAAAATGTAATATAACTGAAAGTAGATATAATACTTTGATAACTGGTGCGTTCCACTTTTAGAGGTTTGCAGAAATTAAAAGATATTTCAACCAGTGATTAGTGTATTTGTATGCCCCCGAAGGGTGGCATATTAAAATCAAACCGTCTGTCCGTCTGACCGTCTGTCCGTCCGTCCGTCTGTCCGTCCGTCCGTGCGTCCCCACTTGCAAATTCGTGTCCGGACTGTAACTTTGTCATGCATTGAAGGATTTTAAAATAACTTGGCACACATGTCTAGCACGTCAAGACGACGTGTCGCGTGCAAGACCCACATCCCTACCTCAAAGGTGAAGGTCACACTTGGAGTATGAAGGTTATGGAATCCTCTATATATGCACACATTCGTGTCCGGACTGTAACTTTGTCATGCATTGAAGGATTTTAAAATAACTAGGCACAAATGTCTAGCACATCAAGACGACGTGTCGCGTGCAAGACCCACGTCCCTAGCTCAAAGGTCAAGGTCAAACTTAGAGTTTGAAGGTAATGGATTCCTCCATATAAGCATATATGCACACATTCGTGTCCGGACTGTAACTTTGTCATGCATTGAAGGATTTTAAAATAACTTGGCACAAATGTCTAGCACATCAAGATGACGTGTCGCGTGCAAGACCCACGTCCCTAGCTCAAAGGTCAAGGTCATACTTAGAGTTTGAAGGTAATGGATTCCTCTATATAAGCATATATGCACACATTTGTGTCCGGACTGTAACTTTGTCATGCCTTGAAGGATTTTAAAATAATTTGGCACAAATGTCTAGCACATCAAGACGACGTGTCGCGTGCATGACCCACATCCCTACCACAAAGGTCAAGGTCACACTTAGAGTTTATAGGTAATGGAATCCTGTATATATGCATACATTTGTGTCCGGACTATAACTTTATTATGCTTTGAAGGATTTTAAAATAACTGTGCACAAATGTCTAGCACATCAAGCGGATGTGTCGCATGCAAGACCCAAGTCCCTACCTCAAAGGTCAAGGTCACACTTAGTGTTTAAAGTAATGGAATACTGTATGCATGATTACTCTGTCATGCATGGAAGGATTTTAAAATTACATAGCACATTTATTGAGCACATGGGGAGGACACAGACTGTGAGGCACCTCTTTCAGGGGCATTCGTCACTTGGGAGGGACAGCTCTTGTTTAAGAATGCAAAACAAGTCGGAAATGGCATCACAATTCGTTTGAAGATGGCTCCTGTGAAAGGAGCCGAAATTCAACTTCGATAGTATAGAGATCATTTTGTCTTGCCATCACGTAATGGTGTGGAAAATATTGACTTTGTCATATATGCCTGTCAGTATGTATGTCACAAAGTTGTCCGCAACATTTCTCTTACATCGCTAGTCGGATTTCAACCAAACTTCACATGAATGAGTAGTGCCAACCCTAGTGGTGCAGATCGTCGGCATTTTCCGGATCAGAAATTCTCGGAGGAGTAATTGTCCATTTTCGTAAATGTTTAGTAGGGTAAAAATTGAGGGTGGTCCGTACCTTTTTTACAGAAGGGAAAAACTGAGGGAGGTCAGGACATGTTTGTAGTTTTGTAAGTGATTGATGCTGACTCCAGGGTTCCAGTTCAGTGATTTTCATCTATGGAAATTAACGATGTCTGTGCTACTCCTTTTATGCCTCTGGTCGGAATTCAACCAAACTCTACACAAGAGGTCGGTGCTCTGCCTAGTTGTGCACATCCTCCACATGTTCCAGTTCAGTGACACAAAGTGGTGTTCACAAAGTTTGTCTGCACAACTCCTCTGACACCAGCAGGCGGATTTACACCAAACCTCGCATGAGTAATACGTGTCAATCCTAGTTATGCATATCGTCGGCTTGTTCCGGTTAAATGATTGTCAGTGCAGTACATGTATATGACCCTTCAGTCGTCGAGGTTTAATTCTCCAAGACCATTCGGTGGATTTCCACCAAACCCCACATGGGCATGTTCTGGTTTATTGATTTTCAGCGAAAGTTTGACCCTGAATTTTTCAAATTTTACAATGTTTATACCATTTGGAGGAGTTCCGCCCACAGGCCAAACCTCACAAGAGGGTAAGTTCCGGGCGTAGTAGTATTTGCATGTTCTGGTTCAGTGATTTGCAGAGGATTATGATGTCGGCTCTACTTATCCCTTACATCTGGGCAGAACTCCACCAAACCTGACATAACAGATCAGTGCTACACTTTGTTTTGCCAATGCTCTAAATGTACCGGTTCAGTGTAATAATTTATTATGGTACTTTATTGAATTAACAGTGTTGTAGGTCGCGGGTTTCCCCCAGAAATCGGGTCATTTTTTTAAACGGCAACTCATACTTAAGAAATGTTGCATGACAGTCTCTTGACTCTTTGACTGTTGTAGAAAAAATAAGATGAAGTGATATTTCCATGGAATCTGGGTTAAAAGCGCCACCTAGCGGAGGGTGCGTTTTTCGTCGATTTCCATTTCTCTGTCAACGTAGATAATGAAACTAGGCAATTTTCATTAAAGTAGTTTCTAGAGAAGTTTCACAAAATTATTAAGCACTTTATTATGATAGTAAAATTCGTGATCTCAAAATCTGTGTTAGCTTATAAACGGGAAAATGTACACATAGACGTCAGTGACGTCATTCAGTCGTTTCAGTTTTTAAACAACATCATCATGATTGCACATACAAAAAAGGGAAAATTTCTTATTCACAAAAAAGTAGCACAAATACAAAAATTACCGAATCTAAATACAGTTCACGTAGTATGACCCAGTGGAGATAATGAGAGTTCTGGAGGGTTAAAAACTTGGCAAATAGGCAGAAGGATTGTAGAATTAGAAATACAAGCAAAGCGACTAAATTTAGAGACGTGCGAGTTCTGTGCAGACAGACTTCATTTGTGTGATATTGTTAGTGAAACACAGCAGGGACTCGGTTCCTTACTTCACATCAAATGCGCGCACTGTTTCAAAGCAAATATTTTGCCAACTGGTAAAAGACATCCTGGACATGGAGGAGAAGGTGCCGCAAGGATATTTGATGTGAATACAAAACTTGCAGCTGGTATAAATATATTTCTTTTATATTTGTTTTAGAGCAATTTCGAAATCACACCTTTCATGCAGATACTCTGTTGTTAACCAGTATATAAGTACCAAATAAAAGCATGATGTTTGAGCTGACAGCCGATTTTTACTCGTATGATAATCCAATGTATAATATTTATATTTATTTCTAATTTTCATACAAACTTCTCTATCCGTATTGTTCTTTAAAGCGGAATTATGCGCATGTATTTTGAAGTTAATATCCAGCTGAAATAGGTGTGTGTAAATAAAGGTAGAGAAAATAGTAGCTTTTAACCCAATACACCAAACTCTTCCTGCTACCAGACGAAAAATCTCCAAATTCTTTGGGTAGTCTTAAACCACTGCTGCGGAGTTCCCTTCACGCGAAATCTCTACCACACACCAAGGGGTCACTGCGTTATTGTTGACGTGAACATGTAATTGTAAAATGAAACGTCCTGGTGTCTTTGTACCTAGTGCTTTTTATGATTTTTAACTTTATGCCGGGAAAAGAAAACAGGGGTGCGACGCAGCTCGACGCCCTTTTCTCGCTTTTTGCAAACCGCATGCTCTCTTGTGATCTAGCACGTTCTGTGTGACTCATAAGTCACAGGTCGTAAGTTCGAATACCATAGACAGATCTTGACTGCCACTCTGCAGTAAACACGTAATCATCGTTATATTTAGAAAGACTGGGTGTATCACTGAGCACTTCAATGTTTATCACACTTTGATACACGATTTTTTAATTCGAATTTTCTAACAAGACGCGTAAATTCGTCATTTTAGCTATGATAAATGCCGGGATTGGGGAGCAACAGATGAACAATGTCTTGGCGGAAATCAACCTCCCCACAAGGCATCATCGTACTTCGAAGGAACGAGAGCGTGAAATCGGGAAAACGTTTGGAGAAGTATGAAGAGGCTCGTGCCACGATAGTTTGATGTTAGAGAAAAACATGATTAGTGAAGAAAACATGTCAAGGTATGGCTCAAATTGATCAATACTTAATTATGTCAAAAGTAAATGAAATACAGCAAAGTCTACGATTAAGAGTACTTCTAAGTAAAGAAAATGTCACTTTTCACTTATGATAAAAGATTACCTGTCAAAATTTCGGTCAGTGACCTTTGTACACAGGTTTTACTGTACCATAAAACAATTGAACGAGCGTGTTTTTATGGAAGCCTTGGAGGGCCACTTTTGAGTTTCGACTTGCGGGTGTTTTTTTACTTTTGACTTATGACTTTGTACTCCGTACTTTTGACTTATGACTAGAACTACTGTATTGCCTCTTTGGCGTTTTTATTAAAACAATATAAACACGTCAACACTCAATAAATACAATTTCTATTTAAAAGATTTTAATAAAATCAATTATATATATATAAAAGTTACATCATTTGTGTCAATAGTAACAAAATAAAACGTGTTTTAACACGCTTTTTGTTTTGACTTTTGACTTATTACTTATGATTTATGACTTATTACTTTTGACTTTTGACTTTTGACTTATTACTTATCACTTTTGACTTTTGACTTTTGACTTATTACTTATCACTTATGAAAAAAGAAACCCTAATCCTAACCCTAACCCTATACACGGTCCTCACTGAGGACCTCCAGCGGCAGGTTCAGGTAATACTAGGAACCTGCTACTGAGGACCCAACAATATAACAATACAATGTATACTTATACATATTACAGCACTTTAATTTCCTTCGGTATACCTTGTGATATTAACATATAGATACATAAAAACATAAAAAGTAATTTTTTAAAAATGTTACCATAGCAACAAAAAAAATCAATTTTTTTTTACAGTTCCTTCATAGTTGGCTTGACGCCTGGGGGGCAAGTCCCCCAACCCCCCGCTTAAAGAAAATTCTCAATTGTATATTATCATTGTTAAAAGAAGGTCTCATGGTAGATAAGAAATATGTTGCTTTATGTACATTATGCTTAATGAGCTAGCTTCTTTAAATAAAGAGTATTATTATTATTATTATTATTATTATTATTATTAAAGAAAGAGGACACCCACAAGGCCTCCCGAGCCGAGAGTTGCGTCGCCGCTCACTGCGGAGGCTCCCAAGGTCGCCTCCTGACGCGCCGTCACGGCTCATTGATACTAAAATAAATGACAAAGACAAAAGTAACTTAGTTCATTTATTTACAGCAAACAAGTTTACAGTGCTACGCACAAACATCATTTTAAAACCTTAATACAGGTTCGAATCCCAGTTTATATTGTCACAGCAGATCATTATGCTTTTTATGCAGTACCATTCCTCTTAAAGTGTCTGAAAGTAGCAGTCATAAGTCAAAAGTCAAAAGTTGAAAGTCATAACTTAAAAGTCAAAAACACCCGTAAGTCGAAACTCAAAAGTGGCCCTCCAAGGCTTCCATATGTTTTCCATTATTTTTATTGAACTACGCTTGGTCGCTCTGGACAACTAATCCGTCTGGGAGACTAAATAATTATGAAGTGATTAGAAACCTGTAGGTGGTCTCGCGTGTATCGGTGCTATACATGGCATGTTAAAGAACCAAGGGGCCTATTCGTAAAAGAGATCCTAGGTCTTGTACTCGGATTCCATTGAAATCTTCTGGTTGGCCGGGACTATAAACAATCTAAATCACCGTCGAAGATTACATCGGAAGCTAAAGTCAGTTATTGTAACTGGTATATATAATATATAGTGAAAACAATAATATTTCTATCGAGAGTCGAACCCTTTATTTTTGCCGCCATAAAGTTTTTTAAAAACAGTAACTTTGAATTGGCTACAAGTATGATATTTGTTATTCCAAAATGATTTTACTCCTTGCTTCAGTGAAATATCTGTGCAGAACGGAGGATGGCAGAAACGAGAGACGGGATTGAGTCACAATAGTTTATAAGGTTTGCTATTTTTGGTGGGTTTTTTTTGTAGTTCAGTGTAAAGGTGTCGCGTTGATAGAGTGGTCAATGGTCTGGACTATCAACCCGGAGGGCCCTATGGCTAGGGTTGATATCCCGGATACCCTTGTATCGGCTATGTAACAGTTTATGTATTTTTTTTATAAAAGTGGGTCAAATTTGTTTTCCGTAAATATCTAAAATGATACAATGAAACGAGAATGGTGTTAATGCGTTCTGAACAATTTGCCGAACGGTACTCCTGGTTATAGCCATTCACACTTACGCCTGCATAATTTGCTATGAATACATTGAAACACGTTGAATTTTACTTGTGGATTATGCACCTTTATATGGTGTGTAAGTTTATATCCGGAATGCGCTCGTTACAGAATCTCAATTGTCACTGTAATAAAACAAATGAAAACGTATTCTTTTTTCTCTCATTCTTAAAATTACTTACAACTTATTGTCTTATTACAGAACATGTTACACTAGTAGGGAAACGGTCCAAGAAATGTGTGCGTTTTGCTGTGGCAAAGAAGACATGCCGCATCTGTAAACATGCGTGGAGTAAGGAGAAGGTTGTCAGAAATTGGTCAGATTTTGCCAAAGGCATAGAGCCTTACCTTACAATGTAATGCCTGACAGACTTAAATGATTCTGGATTTAGGGTAGAAAAGTTTACATCTGACGACGACACAACAACGTTCGTGAGGGAGAGAAGATCATTATTCCCGGAAATGCAGAAAAGAAGCGATAAAAATCACGTCATAAAAAATTTCTCAAACGAGTTGTTCAAGCTGAAACCTTAACACATAAATCTTACAGTTGGTGTTATTAACTATCTCAAGAAAAACTTCACGTACGCGGTATCGCAAAATTCAAATAACCCAACCGGGATTAAGGAAAACGTCACTTGTATCGTCTCACACGCATTCGGAGACCACGGACACTGTCAATCAGTCACGTGGTGTAGACATAAAGAAAAGCCAGGTAATTACAAACATACCGCTTTACCCAAAGGTGAGCCACTTCGAGGCAATGAATTACAACAGGACTTGAACAGCGTGATTGATAGATATACAACAAATTCAATGACAGCAAAACTTTCAGACCTTTTAATATTAAAGGTAAATAATTCACATATATATTTATACAGTAAAATACGACTGTATCAAAAGGCTTTTGAATTCTTTAGCAGTGACGTGTAGTTTAATCAAAACAATATGCAGAGTATATTTTGAATGACTGACAGTCATGTTATAGATAAAAGCGTACGTTCTACAACCATTACATATAAGTGTAGACCATACTCGCATGGAAATATTTAATTTTTACTATGAATGAATTTACTCGATAGCAATTGGTTATGCTTATTTTTGACACATTTTTCTTAATAAACTGTAAAAAGATTTAGCACTCTGTTTCCACAGGTTAATAAGAAGCATGTACTTTCTCCTAGTCGATTTACAAAGTCAAGAGCAACTATACTAGACAAGAAACGACAACAGTGTATAATCAGACAGACGGCATCTGCAAAAAGGAGACGCATTAAATTAAAGGTATACATGTATATTTTTATCAATGAGTGAGTGAGTCAATGAGTCAGTGAGTCAGTGTTCCTATTCGTTGCCATAGCAACCAGAGTTCTGCATTGAATGGAATTCTTTGAACAACTTTGATAGAGCTTCGGGAAATAGGAGATGTTGTTTGAAGGAAATGGTCGACGGACGTACGACGTACTACGTACGACGGACCCCGGACGGAGAGTAATCCTAATAGCAACGGATGGAAACTTCGAGGCCACGTGCAATAATTCCACCTGTTGTTTTTGATTTGGAGACTACCGGATTAGGTAAATATTTAGGGTAACTTTTATTTTAAAGTAATATTGAAAATTCAGCACTCAGACGTACACCGCAATTGTTGCAATAATTATTTGATTATTATCAATTTCGGTACCACTAAGTCAATCTTATGTTTATTGCGGGCCGCAGCAGCGACCCGCTATATTTAATACGTGGTTGGAAAATGTAACATGTAGGTGAAGTAGTGTATAGTTCTTTATTAAACAAAATGTTATGAAATGAATGAAAATCGCCTAGGAAGGTACGATAAAGAATGGGTTAAACCAATATTCATTGTGTAGCTTTAACATTGTCAAAAAGTTGATATTTCTATCCTTTATCCATGTAAACGTCAAATTATTTTATATGCTTATGTAACGTTTGATAAGTAGTGAAAAGTTTTTATTGTCCGGCTAGTATAAAAACCGATATCGGTCAAACATGCCGGTATTTTCCGGTATCGGATAAAGTGGGTCCATTACGTTACTATGACTCGATTTTTATGATTTAAAATTTACAATCACACTTCAGTTTGTTTTTGAATGAAAGTATCACTGTACAGTCACTGACAGTCTATTTTAATCAGAAATGGCATGTTCGAGCAATAAAGTGACAGGTAGCCAAAGTTTATTAACTGGCCGGGATGCATTTTTCATTTTTATCAGACTGGTTTACATTTCGAATTATCAGACTGGTCTACAGTAATAAACTGACAGGTAGCCAAAGTTAACTAATTGATCGGTATGCACTTTTAATTAACGAGACTTTTCAGTAATCGTGAAAATGTGCGTTGTTTTCTTTACAAACATTTTGACTGCAAACGATTTTGTGAGGATAGAGGCAGGAATAGTATTGAACATTAATGGAACATAGTGTAGAACATGTGTAAATGTAAGACCCGACACAACGACAAATATGTTGTTTTCATTTTACTTTTAAGTTGATTAAAAGGTAAGTATTATAAAATTTCTGCGTTTACTTGTGTTAATTAACGCTTAATGAAAAAAGGGATCGTATATACAATCTAATAAATCCTGACGAAAAAAAAACGGAAAGAGCGTAAAGATTATTTAAAGCTTTTTCGTGAATAATTTTTGGTTATCTTTTTAAGTCAGAAATGATACACTGAAAATGAGTAACAGTTACCAGATTGTAAAATACACAAAGTTGAAACCAGATAGATCTAGTCAAGTATTTGCTTTACATGAACCTAGAATATAAATTTATTCCGTCTATGTTATAAAGTCTATAAAGTTTATTTGCATCTCCCATTTCAAAATATTAACATGAAAGCTTTGTTTCTAGGCCCGCTGTGATACGTAGTATCACAGTTTTTCTTGTATCTACATGTATATGTGATTACCAGCAAATGACAGGCTGCTTTCCCTACACATCTTGGACAACTTGACTATTTCTCACAAGATATCAATTTACTTATGGAATAGTCGGAAAAAATCGTTTTATGTAACACACGTTGCAAATTTTACACGGTTTATCCGTTTCTTTTTATCTGTTTCATCTTCAGGTATCGAACCAGATATCATACAAATCGCGGAAAAGAAGTGAAGTCAGGACAAGTATTTATTGTTTATGTACAGCCACCATCAGGCCACATTCCTCAGCACATTGCAAAACTAACGGGAATAGAAATGCACGGTCTTAATATGTATGACAGATTGAGACCTGTAAATTGTATGATACAAAACGTGCTATAATCATGTTAAACTTTGCTGATTGGCTAAAGGGAATCAGTTGTAATGTCACCCTGGTTGCGCACAATGCTCAGTTTGATGCAAAAGTACTGGTTTATCACTCTCCAAAACAAAGTGTTAATCAAAACGTATGTTGGTTTGCTGACAGTTTAAAGATGTTTAAGAAAATTATCCCAAATTACAAAGGTTCTTTCAGTCAGGTTGTACTGTCCAAACAGATACTATGCGACAGTTTTACTTATGAAGCACACAATGCTGTAAATGACATTGAAGTGTTGTCAAAAATGTTACTCAATGTAGATGTCGTAGGGTAACCGTTAAACAATTAAAATATATGAATTAATACTGATTGTTGTTTTTATTTTCTTGACATTTAACCTCAAATGTAAAAGTGCCAGCTTTAATACAAGTTTAGTTTTCAATAATTTGTCCTATATTGTCACTTACACAATAGTCCCGTTATCCTATTATACTACCTCCTTTACTAACAAGTGCTAACCGTTCACCCATATCTTTGTATAGCGATGTTCGTGATTACTGAGATGCTTCATTGCATTCAGTCATCATGTGGCATTATACATAGATATACTTTAGTATATACATTTGTATTTATAGTTAATAAATTATCTTTGATAATTATCAACTTGTTTCAGGTTAGTACTGCTATTTTGTACATTCATAGATCTTCATTGTATTTTACGATTGGAAACATGTATAAAGTGTATATTTTATAGGTAATAAGCTATAGAGATAGTCTTTGTACAACACGCTAAATAACATTGTAATTGTACGTCAGTAAAGTGTTGAATTACTGAGATGCTTCATTGCATTCAGTCATCATGTGGCATTATACATAGATATACTTTAGTATATACATTTGTATTTATAGTTAATAAATTATCTTTGATAATTATCAACTTGTTTCAGTTGTGAGATACATATACCTCAGCAACCCAAACAGAACCTAACCTCTACATGAATATTTGGCAAGAGGGCCTGAGTTAGCCCTAGGTATACCAAGCCCTTCGTCATAGACTATCAAAAGGAATTGGAACCTTTTACTACGGCAAGCGTAAACTCTGCCTTAATACGCATTCAAAATGAAAAAGCGAACTTTGTGACATTTCATGATATGATAAGCAATAACATTCTGAGCAAGAACATCGCAAAAACGTTAGCGGTAATAGGAATTCAGCCAAAACACCTCAAGCTGGCATTAGAAAGATCCGGTCTTGACGGACTGATCAGTCTGTTAAACGGGCATGTTAAGAGTCACAAAAAAGTTGCGGACAGAATATTTGATTATTTCGAAATATAAGCGTTTGTGAGTTTATTTATTATCTGTAGAATATAGCAGTTTATAGTTTATTACATATATTCCATGTGTTTCACAAGTGCAGGTGAAATGGTTTACGATTATACCGGTCAGTCTCTGCAATTGTGCTGGGTATTTTATTGCAGTATAGCCAACTTTGAATAAGTTTCGAAACGGTAAAAGCTGTTTTCAAACATCAGTGTATATATCACCTCATTTACTTAAACAGAAATAACTAACGTCGTTATAAGTATATCAGTTTCAGAACTTCGATAATGTACTTCAAAATATATTTGAACACCTGCATGCAAAAACCGTCATATATCTACACGGAAATTCGGACATACCTTCTTGCTGATTCTAACGGGTTTGTAACCTTTTTCAGCGGAACTTCGCTGGTTTGCTTCTCCAGCTTTTTTCGCTTGGTTTTGGCAAACCAAAATATATTTTTTCAGAGTAAAATAAAAAAAAAACTGTTCGGAGTACTCGCTTTCAACTTTAAAATTACTTGTTATTTTTGATTTCCTTGCAAAATTATTCTTTAACCTTACTGCACTGTAGCCGTGAATGAGTTAAGCGCACAGAGTCGTTATATAAGAACGAGACTGTCATGTAAAATTTCTTAAGTCTGCGTTGCCGTTTAAAAAAATGACCCGATTTCTGGGGGAAACCCGCGAGCTACTTTAAGTTTCGGGAGACATACGATTTGTCGTTAAAATCAACATCTAGTTATAAATTCATTTTACAGTTACTTTTGATAAAAAACGCGTAACCTATAGAGGGGAAAGCCGAATAAATCTCTAATTGTATATCCGAAACCGACACCTCTCTGTGCAAACCGTTAATTTTGTACCCACTTTGCGCAAGCGCGCGTTTCTATCTGCTAAAAACAATACCGTAACAGACAAGACAGACAATATCGTTTATTCACTCAAGGTACATATACTACTACATGAGGATTTTCTTATATATAAGCAAAAGCATGTCAAGTGCTTCTAATAGTGATCATGCAATAGATACTGTCAGGGGGAATATTTCAATTTGTACGGTTTGATTTCAGAAGGATAAAAAACATGCAAAACCGTGTGCCATACATAATACTAGTATAACAGAGTGGATGGTGTGCATACAATTTTTTTACAGCCGTATTATTTTCAATGTACGGATAAGAAGTTAGATATATACCAGTTCTATTATTCCAATTTATAAAAAGCAAAATTTTAATAAGAGAGAGAGAGAGAGAGAGAGAGAGAGAGAGAGGTAATTTTTTCGCTGCGGATTACTTTTCATTACTAGCATTAGTGTGTAAATACATGTAGCTAAAAACAATACCGTAACGGAGGATAGAGCAGGGAGAGGAAAATCATTAAGACGTCACTGAATAAAGTATTCACCTTAAAAATAAAAACTGCACGGAACAAAACGATGTTTTTGCAAAGACGTTAAATTAATCCTTAATAGATAAAGGTAAAAAAGGTGAAAACAGCCGGCAAATGTATCTGTTTCAAAACATTCGTTAAACAGCCTCGAGTCACGAGGTAACCTCTATGTGCATGCAGCTGTAACATCCATGCGTCGTCCTTTCGTAATGACACAACTGTAACATACTAGAAAACGTATTCTAACATGACTCACGATTTTGTCTCTATATACAAAGAGTAGAAAAAATTATGTTATATTTATGAAATAACATCCGTTCCAGCGGTGTTAGTCGTTTAATAAACAATGATTTGGAGTACTGATACGCAGTGATTAGCCACGAAGGCCGGAAGCCTGAGTGGTTTAAAACTGCGCATCAGTACGACAAATTATTGTTTATTAGACGATAACAACGCTGAAAAGGATGTTATTTCGATTCTAACATGACCAGATATTACAAAAGGTGAATAAATGCAAAGCTTTATTTTCTACGCGAACGCTCATTTAACGTCATGCGGCGCAATATGACGTCATGTTTACATCATATCGGTTCCCGCGTTGTATATGGTTTAATATAACATAATTTTTCTACTCTTTGTATATAGAGACAAAATCGTGAGTCATGTTAGAATAAACCATAAACAACGCGACACACCATCAAGCTCGGGAGCATGGCATCCGTACCCCGCATTCGAACGAGCCTACCGCTCTTCTAAATTGCCTCAAATATATCATAACAAAAATGCATGTCCATCTTTTTAGCTCACCTGGCTTTGCCAGGGTGAGTTCTAATGGATGATTGTCCGTCCCGCAACATTTTCATTCAAACGACATATCCACTGAAACCACTAAACCATTGTTGATAAAACTATACAAGGATGTTCCTTGCATGAAGCTCTACCAAAATTGTTCAAAGAATTTCATTCCATGCAGAACTTGTTATGGCAACAAATAGGAAACACTTTAAAAAAGCTTCTTCTCTGAAACCACGAGGCCAAGAGCTGAGATATTTGGCATGTAGCATTGTCTAGTTGACCTCTACCAAGATTATTCAAATTATGATCCCGGGTCAAAATTGACCCCGCCCGGGGGTCACTTGGTTTTTGCATGGGTTTATATTGGAAAAAAAAAACATTTTCTCTGAAACCATAAGGCCTAGAGCTGAGATATTTAGCCTGTAGTATTGCCTACTGGGCCTCTGCCAAGTCTGTTCAAATCATGACCCTTAGGTCAAAACTGACCCAACTCGGGGGTCTCTTGTATTTACATAGAAAAATATCATCTTCTGTGACAGGACGAAAGCTAACCGACCGTTTTCCCTTTTTCTACTACATTTTGATTACATGTAAGTCAGTACCGTGACATATGCATCAGGAAAAAATTAATTCTTGTTTTTCTTGTCAAATATGTAACTTAAAATATGGACCGTTTTTCACTGGTCGAGAAAGTAAACAGTCAAACCTGCAAACAAAGACCAATGTTGGGAAGCTATAAATATGATCTCTGTTTGCAGATGGTCACAGGGGTTTTTACTCTAGAGGAATAGTACACCATGATTTCCCTGCTCTTTATAAGCAGGGTGGTCTTTTATTACTGTACACTCATAATTAATATTAGTTTGGAGGTAACAACATATTAAGTTGATAGATTTGAACTATTTACGAACTAAAGTTATAAAACCATTCACGAAAGACTGAAAACTTGAATCAGTATTTTATTGACCTATTCATGCGGTATTATCAAATCAAAATGTGTCTGACAGAGTGGCGCGAGGTTCGAGTGGTTAACGCTCTGGACTACCAATCCGGAGGTCCCCGGTTCGTATCCGTATAATTTCAGAAACGCTTTTCAGTGTTTTCCACCCATATAGAGAAGAACTGGTTAGAAACCAACAGGTAGTCTCACTTGAATCGGTGTTATACACCGGGCATGTAAAAGAACCAAGTGGTATATTCGTAAAAGAGCTAGGGTCCAGTACCCGTATTCCTTTGTACCTGCATCTTTCTCTCTTCAACATGCGCCTATCAGGAGTCTTGGAAAGTTCACCTAGGGAAATATCCAAGTGTTGGCCGGGACTATAAACAACCAAAGGTAAGACAGAGTAAAATTTTCAATCCATTAAACATTCTACTTGTCATTTCATTGGCTTTTGAAAGGTTATACTTAAATTTTTATAGTGTAGAACTAGTTTTATACATGTTTTTGTAATTGTACATGTATTTTTTTCTTTTTATACATGTATTATATTAACTGAACTGTAGCAACATTTCTAACACGAACACATGCCTTAAAGCAATTGTTTATGCTACCGGTATCACTTTTCATTCCTTCAATGAGTTGTCTCTTAACACTGGTTCGACTGTAATTGGGCTATTCTAAGGTAAAAGCCTTACGGCAGGTTGCATTTTCTTATTATACCGTTGCAACTACATGGTACGTCATACACGGAGATTAAACATAGGTGCAGGTACTTATACCACCAAGACCAAGGTGACTAATGGTGCCATACTTAAATCACAGAATTCCTTCACTTTCTCCAATATACAGGAATAATAATGTTTTAAGATAAGTTTGCCTTTAAATTACAAACGTTTTGTAACTTTTGTTGAATTGTAAGAATTCTGATAAGTTTTGGTCCTCCTGCAAGTTAGTTACGTCTGTAATCCAACACAGTACAGTTATATTCCGTATACTGAACATTACCTTTAAACAGATTTTATCATGTGACAAACGCAAGCGCAAGTCCCATTTCGCATATTTAAACAATAAAAAGTGACCTTTTAATGCAAAGTTCTTATTTTGAAAATGTGTTGGTTTTAACGCTTGTTTTTAACGGTATTTCAATTATATACAGACAGGCAGTTTACATAATCACCGTTTCTTGGAAGTGCCTGTAGACTCCTATCGTATTATACTGTTTCTTTTAACATATAGAGTCTTGGTCAAAAGCAAGGCTCAAAACCATGATTCTCAGTCAGTGATATAGAATCTACATACAAAGCTTGCAAATTTATTCAGAAATGACTGAAAAGCGATAATGATGTTGAAACTACTTTTAAATAGATGCGCGATGCCGTGAAACAGGTATTTGCCTGTTTTTAGCAGAGAGATTGCGCAAAGGGTACAAAATAGCGATTTGGGCAGAGAGGTGTCGGTTTCATGTAACTATAACAATAGGTGCTACCTATAGATGGGACAAGCCAATGTATTTAAGAAATAAAATGTATCCAAGTTTAGTTTATCGTAGAATAACTCTAAATGCGTGATAATGCATCATTCAAGCCTGATATATTATTACGCATAATAACGATAAACCAAACTTGGATATTTGCTATTTCAATTCTAACACGACTTGTTTAAAACAACATTTCAAGAAAATGAGAGAACAATTTTATCGAACGTGACTAAAACTTGCGCGCTACACACATAGATTTTGCCGTTGAAGTTTCCTCCTACGAAAGGTGTAAAGACGTTATTTTAACTGAAAAATGTATACGCAGTGTTTCAGATATTTTATTAACGTAAACCGCTTCTCCTGAGAAAGAAAAAAAAAACGGAATTTTATTTTCAGAAATTGTTCGCAATTTTAGGAGACGCCAGAACGGGTAAAGTTACGAAATTTATTGGTAATGAGTATCCATATAGTCTTGAATCGAAAGTTGATTGCGAAAATAAATGATGCTATACATGTATATGGTGTCACAGGAAAGAGCATCAAATTGTAGGAATGAATTTACATAGGATCTATTCACATTTCAAAGTACAAACCTGCATTTATAGGTAAATGTGTATTTTTCAAAACAGAAATGGCGGATATTCACTGAATTTCAATTAAGGTGACATAAAACTCAACATTTTGTTCGATAAGAGATTCTCTTATGTTTGTAATTGTTAAAAAACGTCTTTGAAAATGATCCGAGAAACACGAATTGGAGCATTTTCGTTGTATCGTCAATTGGAGCCTGAATCGTTGTATTTTTTAATGGGAAAGTTTTGCCTATAAAAATAGCAGATCGGTAAAGTGTTGGTACATGCTTACGACATTTGACCCAAAGTTACATGAAAGTGCAAATCTTTTATGCTAAACACCTTAACTTCGATAATTCTGAGCAAAATCCATGCATTTTGGGTGTGTTTTGCACTTTTTACCGTTGAATCCTCTGCATTCAACTTGCATTACTTTCACACGCATCGATGTCTGAAACAGCCGACTAGCTACGGCCATGCAGGAAAGAAGTGAGCATTCCGTAAGAGTATTCGTTTCTTCAGAAGTTGCGATTTACCATATAAAATACACGAATCTGTTATACTGACTTGGGTTTTGTTTACTAAATCAGCCATTTTTTATTGGAGCCGGTTCGTTACGTTAGTCGGAGCATTATCGTTAAATTGGAGCCAGTGCGTTTTGCCGATACAGTGTGGTCTATGACCAAGAAATTTGAGGTGAGAGGAATGGAAATGGTATACAGAAAACTCCGCATATAACGAACACCTTGGGACAATTTAAATATGTTCCTTATATCCGGAGTATGGTATATCCATAAGGTATATTTGTATTTTACAAAGGACAAAAACGTCGGGCCCTCAAGAAAATGTTCGTTATATCCGTATTTTCGCTATATCGGGAGTCGTTATACACGGAGTTTACTGTAGATTCTAATTTGATAAAACATTAGTAATTATAACGTGTTGATGGTTATTCACCTGCACTTTCTGGGTTAAAGTCTTATTTCTACTCTAGAAATCTAAAATTGTATGATTTGCACAAACATTTTATGCAAAACAAATCAATAAAGGGAGATAACTCAAAAGCAAGGTAAGTTGGAGTTATGGTTCTTGGACACCGCACTGCATCTTAATGTTCTCTATGACAGTATGCAATTTGAATCAACTCATTTTAGTACTTAAGGAGTTATGGCCCTGACAAAAAAAGATAATAAAGGGAGATAACTAAAAAATTGGACAAGCTGGAGTTAAGATCCTAAGATCCACTGCACTTCCTCTTAATGTCCCCTGTATTTGTTGTAAATTTTAAACAAAGTCCCTTGAATACTTTCGGACCTATGTTTCGGACAAAAGAATTAATATATGAAAAATCAATAACGGGAGATATTTTCTTGTCCGGAACATAATGCTCAAGGTGCTGAAGGATTTTTTCTGATTGCATGCAGTGAGGAGTAAAAGAGAAGTGTCCAAGAACAGTTACCCTCTATTATTTCCTTATTTGTGAATGATTTCACTTTATTTCTGTATCTTTTTTGTTAGATCACTTTGCTTCAATATACAATGATAGTCAAGGGGCTGGTAGGGTTTTATTGCAACGAAAAGAACCAAATAAGCTTATACTGGTTCCTGGTAGGAAATTTTATAAGGATTCTGAAAAGTGATTTCTTAAGGGTCGTAGCCTGACTAAAGTTGTCCAAAATAGCTTTGAACAATGCTACCATGGCAACAGTTGCTGTACTTGAAAACCAGGGGGTCATGTGAAATGAATGTACAGTCGAACTTGTGTATTAAGCGACTTTTGTCTTAAGCGACCGCGAGCGTTTTTACACTGTTTTGCTATTGCATTAAGTGACTTTTGTCTAACGCGACCCGCGACCAGCAATTATCGACCAATAATCGGTCTTTTGTTCGTATTAGGCGACCATTTATGTGCAACAGATCATTTCTACGCAACCTGACCACTTTAAAGTTGCATCTAACGTCCCCATTAGGCACGGTGGTGTCAAATCTCGTAAGGATTATCGTCCACCTTTATGTCCGCTCGTGTTAATTGTCGGGTATTTATCGACTTTCGGTACTTTCAAGTACAAACTTTTTTTGCTATTTTTGGAAAATAACCACGTGACATAAGTACGATTTTATGGGAAACGGTTACCGTCTCCGGTGATGCTTTGTATTAAGAGACAATTTTATTAAGCGACCGGTTTTGGCCTTTCCCTTGGGTGGTTTCTGGATACAAGTTTGACTGTATATAAAACAAGTTTTTATCACTGTTTTCATTAAGACTTAAAGCCTAGTTTGGATAATGTGACAGTGACGTAACAGGTATATGTGTACACAAAAGTTTACAAGCATTGCGTAAACAGGTAGAGCATGTATATAGAAAAGAGTTATAGGCTTTAAAGTACATGAATGTACGATAGAACGGTGCGTTGGCGCAGTGGGTAGGGCGCTGGGTGTATACAAATAAATATTTTAAGGACTGGTTTGATCCTCATTGAAGCTTAATATTGTTTTGCATTCAATTATTTCAGTATTACTTCAGGTAAAATTTGAATTGTGTAGATATATTATGTTGGTTTTTGGCCTGGGGACTGAAGGTTAGCATACCACATTACATACACTGCAGACAATTTAACTGTGCTATGTGCGAATAACATCTGTAAACATGCGCTTTGGGAAAGTAGTGCAAGACAGACCAGATCAATCTTTAAAGTTTAAATGTCGCATACGATAAGAACATATTACAAATAAAAACAGTACATACAACTTCAAACGATTGCAGAAAGGTTTACGGGCTGCATTACACATTTTTTTCTGTTTTAGAAATTACTGCGCTGTTACCTGATTACGGACGATAATCATATGCATATCACGGAAAAGTACGGATATTTACGGAAATTTACGGAAACGTACGGAATTCGGTATAAGAGTTTGTAGTTTGATTTTCAAATTTCTGATGTTATTTCATTGACAACTTTCTTATTTACGAACGATTACATATATATTTACCTAAAAATAAATTTCTTTAAAAAATAGGATACAATTTACGTACATTCCCGAGAAGGAACTCACGTGATCAAAATCACCCGCCATTTGTCGTGAACGGTTTCACCGATTACAACTACAAGGTAACCAAGAATCATTTTTGGTTTTCCCTGTTATACACATTGTACAGTACTGTATTTATATTTCATTGTTGGTATTGCTTTGTTTATTTCTGTTTCAAGGTCTTGTCCTTGGTACACAATAATTTTCGATCCACATCATCAGATATCGCTTGAAGTTGAACAAAGCGCAGATTGAATTATTTTTATTGTTCTCTCAAACAATTGATATTGTTGACCATGTGATTATTTTTCATTTAACGTACGTTTTATAATAAAACAAACTTCCCTGCCACCCATATATTTGAGAATCATTAATTCTGTGTCATATACTGAATTTCGCCCTATGCACATTTCGACCCGCGCTTTAGGTCAGGTTTAGCGTAAATCACGAAGGTCAAAAGTTGTTTTTAGGGGAGTTAATCTATAGCCCACAGGCCTTCAACGCTCACAGCGCTTTGATTTTTCAATCGTTTAAACAAACAATAAACAGTAAATAAAAGTAAAATGACTAAAACTTTGAAAGATTCTATAACCATTTCAAGAACGAGCATTTCGTGCTTACTGGCATCTCGTGTAATGGAATATGTACATTGAACTAGTATTACCAAAATTACGATGATTTGTCCAAGATAATTCTTTAACAAGTAATGAAGGTACATTATTCCTTTGAACTGTTGCTGTTTGATGAATTA
Source organism: Saxidomus purpurata (assembly GCA_022818135.1). Lineage (NCBI taxonomy): Eukaryota > Metazoa > Mollusca > Bivalvia > Venerida > Veneridae > Saxidomus > Saxidomus purpurata. The sequence continues at coordinate 22,937,341 of JAFMSR010000009.1, forward strand.
TCAAATAAATGCAAAATTTGATCTTCATTTGATTGTTTAATTTGTTCTAAGTACAATGAGAAAAAAAAACATGAATTAAAATGATTAAGTAAACATATCAATGAAACAAAAAAAAGAAGAAATAAATTAAAACTATCTTACTGAAAAAAGAGAGTAAAAATTTGAATGTACATGTCCCTATATGAACTCTTGTCCGACACTACCAAAATAATCATGAACCGGAGTCGTTACCTACTGCACTATATTGACAGCGACAGTATTTAATGTACAAAAATAATATATATTGACAATAATTACACCTAATGCTCTCCCTTGTAATAAGATACCCGATAAAAATAGACTCTTCTGTTGCGTCATTGTAAAATTATCTTAACCGGAGTACTTATTAATATTACTAGATAGTTTGTTTCAATTCTACTTATTAATATTTGCAAATGGGTCAAGGCCCTAGCCTGACCCAGAGGTCAAAGGTCATGGGAACACCAAATTTCAGTGTATTTTTCACAATTTCCATGACATTTTACCTTTAAATGTCGTAATACAGAGTACACATGTACCAAAATGCTCCTTGTTTATAAATCTTCATATTTTCATAATAGTACGACAGTATCACAACAATTACATATCACGTTGTCGTAGCAACCATAGTTAACGACTGACACTCTAATTTCTACTCATCTAAAACAGTGGGATCTAAGCGACAATACACAAAAGGTATCTTTGATACAAATAATATTATCCAACATTTAAGCGTTTTAAAACTTTCTTACGCGTTTACTTATACATTTTGTATTTATTTGCCAAGTATGTTGCCATAGCAACCACCATTGGTAGTATAGCAACCGTCATAACATTTTCATTCTGTAATACATTGCAGTGTTTCTTTCCTAAGGAAAATCTTTTATGCTGTGTATTCAGCACTCTATACCCTATAATTTATAACTTGTTTGATACTAAATGTGTGTTACCATTGTTAAAACATTATGATGTTCTAATTCCATGCTCAGCATATTAAAGATACATCTAAAGATTAGTGAAGATGATTTGATAATAATGCAAAACTCTTTGCACATAGCATATACCGGGTATACATATTCGCCCTTGTACACATTCAGTCTTCTTTTGACTATTCTTTTTTTCCAAAAGAATATGTAGTACATGTAATTAACTTCAAAATGTGCTGCCATTGTAACTAAAATTGCTCATCCTTTATATTTTTGGCATTTCATTAAAGAGGCACTCCCTATATCTAGCAGATTATATTCTCGAAACATAGATTATGTGTTCAATGAACGTAAAATGATAAATAAATATAATTTCAAAGAAGAACCTATTGCGAAAAATGCCTCATTTTACCACAATCAATCAATATTATGCTTTCTGTAATAAATCGCATCCACCCATTAATGTACAACAACAACACTACATAAATTATTTAATGGTTTACGGTACTGCAGTATATTTTAAACCGCTGATTTTACCAATAATGACTGGGAATGCTTAGCTGAAAATTTTAGGTTAAGTTATAATACTTCCAAAGATTCTATTATTTATGTTTTGGAGGTTACAATGTATTTAGTCGACATCAGTTATAGGGTATGTCCCTTTAACAAACAACTTTAATGCGAAAACGCATATGTCAACATTGTTTTATAATCAATAGAACGCGGTTCTATCATTATCCTATCAATAAGTTTAGGTTACTAGATCAGAAAATTCAAAGTGATCATGGGACTTTAAGTTCGTTTGATATTGTACACTGTATTCTATCTAAGCCAAGTTTATAATTTACGCCATTTTGTACACCCAAGGCTCGTTAATGCTTATGGTTGACCTTCTCCGGGTAAACGACTTACACCTTTCATAATTTTAGCCCACCTTGAGTTCTCCGTGAATTATATTTTGTCAGAGCCATCAAATTTTTTCAGAACAGGACTTTGTGTAGTATCAAATGTAATATAGATCTACATGGCATCCGCATTGGTGGGAATACTGCTCTGCAGATTCAATAATTGTGAAAGATTCCTGATGTAAATTCATACAAGAAATGAGAAGGACCTCTTCAACTATAAGTAGGTCGATATATTGTGAAGATATATCGAAATGCAAGTGTCGAACATTTACGACAAAACACAACTAGTGTTAACATATTTTTTTTTTGTTTTCCACAAAATTGGTATAGATGTTACTTTCCCGACTGGAGTCATCCACAGACACTTGGGTTCAGTAGAGCGATTCTGGACCAAAAGTGTCTCTTTTGTATTTTTTTTCATATTCACATACTATAAGAACCCATTATACACACTGAACAGGTTAAGTCACTCAACGGACACATTAAAAAAATAATTTTGTTTCACTATATGTCTCTTCTGTTCTGAACCCAAGTGTCTGTGCGAAATTATGGTTATCCATGAGTTGTATTTTAAAACTGAAATAGCCAAGTATAATTAAAGAAATCATCTGTATAAAAACTTTCCCTGCATACATGTTTGTTATTTATGGGGTCAGCGAAGTACTAAGGTGAGACTTTAAATGTCCATTTTATATGATTAGCTGTGTAAATCCTGTAAGTGTGTAAATTCTGATTTTCAAATGTTCTACATCTGCAGTGACAAAGGTTTCAAATTATTCCCATGAGTGGTTACTCTGATATTGTGCTTTATAGTAGTTGCGTGCAAAACTTCAACCAAAAAGTTAGACGAGGCCCATAGTTTGTTATAAATTCAAATAAGTATCTAACTTGATTATTTGATATTTGTACCTATGAAGACATTAACAAAGTTTTTTTAAAAATCCCATTGTAGTTGTTTGTAAAACTTGAACCAAACTTCAACCTGAGTCAACCTAAGTGCACATTTTCTAAATGCTTTTGATGGCAGTGTTTCGAGTTTCAACGCTTGCTGTTGTAGTATTCTTTTCAGTACCAAGTACCAAGGATAACACAATAAAGAGTAAGCTCTATTTCCATTGTGGTCTTTTATTTAAGAGACAGAAGCAGATACAAGGGAATCCGGGTACCAGACCCTAGCTCTTTTACGAATAGACCTCTTGGTACTTTTACATGCCCGGTGTATAGCACCGATACACGCGAGACTACCTTGCTAACCAGTTCATCTCAGATAGGTGGGAAACACTGAAAAGCGTTTCTGAAATTTCCAGTGCCCCGGCCGAGAATTGAACTGAGGACCTCCGGATTGGTAGCCCAGAAGGTTAACCACTCGGCCACCACACCACCTGCTTCCTCTTTTATCATACAACAAGAAGACGCGGCAATGCCGCGAAAGCAGGTTTAAACAGCGCCTGTAGAAATTGTAGAATTAAAAAAAAACAGTCATCTTGACTCCTCCCTATCTTAGTAACAGTGCCCTTGACCTTGACTCTTGTGACCTTGGGCCCAAATTTTTTTTCGCTACAATTTAGAAACTTAAATTTTTTTTTTTACATTTTTAGTTACAGTGACCTTGACCCTAGTGACCTTGACCCCCCATTTGTTTTTACTTAAAACAATCTAAAAACTAAAAATAAATAAAAATCTATTTTTAGTAACAGTGACCTTGACCCTAGTGACCTTGACCCCCGAATTTTTTTTTTGCTTAAAACAATAAAAAAACTTAAAATAAATAAAAATCTATTATAAGAAACAGTGACCTTGACCTTGATCCAAGTGACCTTGACCCCAAAATTATTTTTTTTCCTTAAAACAATCAAAATACTAAAAATAAATAAAAATCTATTTTAGTAACAGTGACTGTAAGAACCGTAGATGGGTTCTTTATTTATATTTTTATTGATGTTTAGTAGTTACATTATTTATTAAGTAAAGTTTAATATGGCGCCATTTTGTGTAACGTGACGTCGCACAGCTACGTACGTGCTGTCGACTTCCGTCGACGTCAGTTGTTTACGTCTGGTCGTTATAAACGTTTCAGACAAGTCTTGTATTTATGTATTTAGTAGGATTTGGGATGAAAATACTTATAGGACGTAAAGTCGGTATGTGATAATTATTATTGTTCTCTGTTGATTCGTGCTTACGTATTAAGCTGATATTAATTTAAAATGATTTGATATAGATTGAATTTCATGTTAAAAACTAGAAATAGAAATAATACAGAACATTCGTGTATTGTAACGACATGGATATTGGCAGGTCTATATTTCCTTATTAACTGTTTAATTATTATTTTATGCATGCGAGATTAATTTGTGATTTTCATTACATGTATATATTCATGTTTAATTTTAGAGAATCGCTACGCTAAGAAATAAATTGATGATCGGCGCATACTCGAGTTAGTCTTGATTCCCCAAGTTTGCTACAATTCTCGACTATCAAGTCGTACATGTTGAAATAGAAGATGGCTACCGGAAATGAATCTATTCCGACGCACGAGGGATTTGACAGTGCGAAACGTGCACGCACAGCCCAGTTATCACAACTTACAAAGTTATACAATGAAACAGAACGATACATGATTTCGCACGAAAATGAAGAAACTGTCAAAACTTTGTACAGCAAATTATGTGACCGTTTTGAACAATTTAAATCAGCGCATTTGCGGTGTTTGGATGTGTGCACAGACGAGGATATTGTATCTACATTAGAAATGAACTATGAAAGCTGTAAAAAGAACTTCGTTGAGTTCCGGGAGAGGTTTTCGCAATGGATTTCGCCTGAGAAAACGCCTGATGATAATGACGCTTGCTCTTCAGTCAGTCATGTTAGTTCAGCTTCAACAGTATCCTCGCGCTCCAGGTTAAAAAGCGCAAAAGCCAAACGTTTAATTGCAGAACATAAAATTAAAACATTAAATAAAAAACAAGAGCTAGAGCGTGCACGCGTAGAACTACAAATGAAACAGCAATTACTTGATCAACAATCTCAACTTGAGGAAGCGGAGTTAGAAGAATCGGTATGGCAAGAAGCTGTCCAGGAAGAGACTGGAATGAACATTGAAGTTCAGACGCAACTGTCAGAGAATCAGTCTACTTCCGGAGAAACAACTTCCGTAACTAGAAAAAATGTGACATATACAGATAGTGATGGTGTCCTTCTACCTAAAACGTATAATACAAGGAGTACGTCAACTGCAGGAAGGAATATGAGTTATAACGGTATGTGTGACCGTGCACGTGATCACGTGCATAATCAAGATGAAGGTAAGACTATGAATACTACAAATGCTATAGACTCGGATGTAAGTGTTTCTAGCATAGATACAGCATTCTATAGACTCGCATCTACACTTCATGAAGGATTCAATCTTCCAAAACCAGAATTACTAACATTTAGCGGCAAACCAACTGACTATTGTAAATTCATCAAAAACTTCGAAACTAATATCGAAAGTAAAATTACTGATGATAGACTCAGGTTGAGTTACTTAATACAGTACTGTTACGGCGAAGCAAAGTGTTGCATTGAAGATTGTGTTTTGTTGGAACCCAGTGCCGGATATAGACGCGCACGTGATATTTTGTTCTCACGCTATGGAAGGCCACATGTGATCGCTAGAACATATATTGAAAAGTTAGTATACGGACCACAGATAGCAACAGCCGATACAGATGGACTATCAAAATTAGCATTAGAAATGCAAAAGTGTGAAATAACTTTATCTCAGCTTGGTTTTTCATCGGATGTAGATAACTCTGAAAATTTGAGGCGAATTGTAAAACGCTTACCAATGCATTTGAGAGTAAAATGGGTTGACATAGCACACGTGATTAATGAATCTGGTAGGGAAGTACGCTTTACCGACTTAGCGAAATTCGTGGACGAGAAATCACGCGTTGCTAGTTCAATGTACGGGATTGATCTCGCTAAAGAAAACAGATCAAAGTTCGAAACTAAGTCGACTTCCGGTAAACTATATAGTACCAAGCCGGTTAAAGATGTAACTACGCTGACCACACATAGCAATGCTGACCAGAGAAGAAATGAAAGAAAATGTCGTTGTTGTCATGGTAACTGCCTTGATTTATCTACATGTAGTAAATTTAAATCAATGACTCTAAATGAGAGAAAAGAACTGGTGCGAAGATTGAAGCTTTGTTACAATTGTTTGAAAGGCAACCATTCGTATAGCAACTGTAGAAAACCGAAGTCATGTACGGTACCCGAATGCGAACTGAAGCATAACATTATGTTACATAGTTGGAGTAAACCCAATCTTGAATCTCCAGTGACACAATCTGTGAATTGTGCATCTGTGAAGAACTCTTATGTGAAGAACTGTTTAGGAATTATACCTGTTATTGTGAATGGCGGAAATGGGAATTCTTGTCACACATACGCTCTGTTAGATGACGGTGCAGATAAAACATTATGTGATGAACGTTTATTACAGTCTTTGAACGTCACGACTAAACCTGTAACGTTTCATATCGCAACGGTAAACTCAACGAGTAATACAAATCACGGACAGGAAGTAGACTTAACAGTAATGGCTGTAAACGGAAATAGAAACGAAGAGGTGACCCTTTCCAAGGTGTGGTCTGTGAAGAAGCTTCCTATTTCCACAAAATCAGCAGCAGTAAATGTTGACTTCAAGAAATTACCATACTTAGCAGATATTGATATACCCCGAATTGACACTAACGATGTTATGATACTGATCGGTACAGATTCTCCAGATGCACATATTCCACTCGAAGTGCGTGCAGGACACAGTGATCAACCCTATGCCGTGCGTTCACGCCTAGGATGGGCAGTGCGTGGTCCAATTCAAGACTATAGTGCACCCAGTACCGTAAATGTCCACTTTGAACAGTCCAGAGACGTGTTACTGCAACAGCAACTGGAAAGAATGTGGAATACAGAATTTGATGACAGATTATTGAATGAAAAAGATTCAATGTCTGTTGAAGATAAACGTGCTCTACAGATTATGGAATCATCTCTTACTCATGAAGAAGGGCACTATAGAATGGGATTACCATGGAGGAAGGAGAATGCATCCTTGCCTAACAACATGGCTCTTGCTCAAGTACGCCTACAACAACTGCAACGTAAACTGTCACGTGACCCGACATACATAAAATGTATACAACTACCTTGAACGATTATATCGAAAAGGGATACGCAAAGGAAGTAAAAGAAAGCCAAACTAGTTCTACATGTGTATGGTACCTACCGCACCACCCAGTAACAAATGCGAACAAGCCTGGCAAAGTACGTGTAGTTTTCGACTGTGCTGCTAAGTACCACGGTATTTCACTGAACAGTCAGTTGCTACAAGGACCCGACTTAATGAACAGTCTTGTAGGCGTTCTTATTCGATTTAGGAAAGAGAAAGTAGCTCTAGCTGCAGATATCGAAGCTATGTTTCATCAGGTGCGTGTTACGGAAGAAGATTGCGATGCCTTAAGATTTCTATGGTGGCCTGGTGGTGACATCACACAGAAGCCGAAGTGTTATCGTATGCAAGTACACCTGTTTGGAGCTACCTCATCACCCAGCTGTGCAGCATATGCATTAAAGCGGACTGCTATCGACAATGCTGATATATTTGAACAGGAAGTGGTTTCTACAGTGAAACGAAATTTCTACGTAGATGATTGTCTGAAGTCTGTTGAATCAGAATATAGAGCTATAAAGTTAGCAACAGATCTGCAATCACTAATGAAGTTAGGTGGTTTCCGTCTGACAAAGTGGCTAAGCAACAGTAGAACTGTACTGAACGCTATACCAGAATCCGAACGCGCACCATCTGTCGTAGATCTCAGTCTAGATGAAACATTACCTTGTGAACGAGCCCTTGGTGTACAATGGAATGTAAACGACGACAAAATTCAGATTAAAGTAAAGCTGTCTGATAAACCACTCACGAGGCGCGGCATTTTATCAATTGTCAGTTCAATATACGACCCACTAGGACTCGTCTCGCCTGTCACACTTCAAGCCAAGGCTATAATACAGAGTTTGTGCAGACAGAAGATTGGTTGGGATGACCAGATACCACAATGCATCAGCAATAAATGGCATACTTGGTTATCAACCTTACCTTGCTTGGAGAACGTGTCCGTGAATCGCTGCTACCGACCATTGGAATCTGATGATATAAAATATACACAACTACATATATTTAGTGACGGTTCCGAACTTGCATACGGTGCCTGTGCTTACCTGCGTTTTGTTGACAGGTTTAACAATGTAACATGCTCACTGGTCATAGGAAAATCTCGCTTAGCGCCTATCAAGCAGATGTCTATTCCACGTCTTGAGTTATCTGGAGCTGTCGTCGCATGTCGTCTTTTTGCGATTCTGTCAAATGAACTGGATATAAAGGTTGACCAAGTTCCCTTCTGGACAGATTCTATGATTGTATTAGGATACATAAAGAACGTATCAAAACGGTTCAAGACATTTGTTGGCAATAGACTCAGTATTATTCATGATATTACCTCGCCAGATCAGTGGCGCCACATCGACACAAATTCGAATCCCGCCGATATAGCTTCAAGAGGCATACGTGCGGACGATACCCACACGCTAAACATTTGGCTAAATGGACCACCATTTCTACGAAAAGATACTGCTCAATGGCCGAAGAATCAACTTCCACCGGAAGTAGCCGGCGACGATATAGAAGTGAAGAGAGAAGCCACGATCAACACCACGACGGCTGATAAAAGTCTAGACGATATTATTGATCGCTACTCAAGCTGGACTAGACTTAGAAGAGCAGTCGCATGGTTACTGAGATACAAGACGTTCTGCAGACGAAAGTATTTAAATAACGAACTTGACATGGAAGAAGGCAATTTAACATTAGCTGAAATCCAGAAAGCAGAACACGAACTACTGATACATGTACAAGGCAATACATTTGCCAATGAGATGAACAATCTGAAAAACTTTAAGTCAGTCAGAACTGATAGCAGTATTGCATCTCTAAACCCGATAATATACGACCAACTACTCAGAGTACAAGGACGTCTACAATCTCGAAACCCGAGTAAGTGTCCGATTATACTTCCAAACCATCACGCTGTAACAAAATTAATTATTCGACATATTCATGAGAATAACGGTCATGCCGGAAAACAACATGTACTCGCCACGTCACGTGAGAAATACTGGATAGTATGTGGACCGAGTGCTGTAAAAGGTGTAGTGAGAGGTTGCATAGTGTGTAGACGTCAACACTCTCCATTGCTAAAGCAACAGATGGCGCCTCTTCTTGAAGAGCAGACGACACCAAATGAACCCCCATTTACTAACGTTGGTATTGATTACTTTGGTCCTCTTACTGTAAAAGAGGGTAGAGCACGCATGAAAAGATATGGGTGTCTTTTCACGTGTCTTTCAACTAGAGCGGTACATCTTGAGGTTTCTCACAGTTTGACAACTGATTCCTTTATAGCCGCATTTCAACGCTTTACCTGTAGAAGAGGATATCCAAAGAAGGTGTATAGTGACAATGGGACAAATCTTGTAGGTGGTGATCGTCAGCTACGACAGTCAATACAAGAATGGAACTCTTCAAAAATAGGAGAACATATGACACAAAAAGAAATAGAATGGTACTTTAACCCGCCACAAGCAAGTCACAGAGGCGGGACCTGGGAGAGAATGATTCGTTCGACGAGAACACTTCTAAAAGCATTAGTCAAGCAACAATTACTAACAGATGAACAACTAGTCACGCTTATGGCTGAAACTGAAAGAATCCTTAACGATAGACCAATAACTAAAGTAAGTGATGACCCAGAAGACATGTCTGCCCTTACACCCAATATGCTGCTGTTAATGAAATCTAACAGTAGTATTCCCAGAGGAATGTTTAAGAAGGACAGTACATATGTTAAACGGTGGTGGAAACAGGTTCAATACCTCGCTAACGTTTTCTGGAGGAGATGGATACGAGAGTACCTACCAGCCATACAAAACCGACAAATATGGCAGAGGAAAATGACAGATTTACGTGCCGGTGATATTGTGCTAGTGTATGACGAGAATACCCCGCGAGGGCAATGGCCACTGGGAAGAGTTGTGAAAATAAATGAAAGCCGTGATGGACATATACGGAGCTGTCTTGTGAAGTACAAAAATACACAATCAGTGAAACCAATAACAAAGTTATGCCTACTTGAAAGTTCAGCATAAGCTTATTAGCACGTGTACAAATGACTGTATATGAACTAACAGGACGATCTGTTTAAAGTATTGTATTAATGCGTTACAGTCTAGCTATGCGATTTACCTTCTTAATGATGAAATTGAAGTAATTTCATGATGGGGATTGTAAGAACCGTAGATGGGTTCTTTATTTATATTTTTATTGATGTTTAGTAGTTACATTATTTATTAAGTAAAGTTTAATATGGCGCCATTTTGTGTAACGTGACGTCGCACAGCTACGTACGTGCTGTCGACTTCCGTCGACGTCAGTTGTTTACGTCTGGTCGTTATAAACGTTTCAGACAAGTCTTGTATTTATGTATTTAGTAGGATTTGGGATGAAAATACTTATAGGACGTAAAGTCGGTATGTGATAATTATTATTGTTCTCTGTTGATTCGTGCTTACGTATTAAGCTGATATTAATTTAAAATGATTTGATATAGATTGAATTTCATGTTAAAAACTAGAAATAGAAATAATACAGAACATTCGTGTATTGTAACGACATGGATATTGGCAGGTCTATATTTCCTTATTAACTGTTTAATTATTATTTTATGCATGCGAGATTAATTTGTGATTTTCATTACATGTATATATTCATGTTTAATTTTAGAGAATCGCTACGCTAAGAAATAAATTGATGATCGGCGCATACTCGAGTTAGTCTTGATTCCCCAAGTTTGCTACAGTGACCTTCACCTTGAGCCATATGACCTTGACCCAAAAAATTTTTTTTTTGCTTAAAACAATCTCAAAACTAAAAATAAATAAAAATCTATTTTTAGTAACAGTGACCTTCACCTTGACCCTAGTGACCTTGACCCTGAAAAATTTTTTTTTGCTTAAAACAATCAAATTACTAAAGATAAATAAAAATCTATTTTAGTAACAGTGACCTTGACCTTGAGCCATATGACCTTGACCCAAAAAAATCTTTTTGCTTAAAACAATCTAAAAACTAAAAATAAATAAAAATCTTTTTTTAGTTACAGTGACCTTGACCTTGACCCAAGTGACCTTGACCCCGAAATTTTTTTTTTTGCTTAAAACAATCTTAAAACTAAAAATAAATAAAAATCTATTTTTAGTAACACTGACCTTGACCTTGACCCTTGTGACCTTGACCCCGAAAAAATTTGTTTTTGCTTAAACAATCAAAAAACTAAAATTAAATAAAAATCTATTTTTAGTAACAGTGTCCTTGACCTTGAGCCAAGTGACTTTGACCGAAAAAAATTTTTTGGGCTTAAAACAATCTAAAAACTAAAAATAATTAAAAATCATTTTTTAGTTACATTGACCTTGACCTTGACCGTAGTGACCTTGACCCCGAAATTATTTTTTTTTGCTTAAAACAATCAAAAAACTAAAATTAAATAAAATCTATTTTTAGTTACAGTGAACTTGACCTTGAGTCAAGTGACCTTGACCCCAAAAAAAATGTTTTTGCTTATAACAATCTAAAATCTAAAAATAAATAAAAAAACTATTTTAAGTAACAGTGACCTTGACCTTGCCCTAGTGACCTTCCCGAGTTCCCGCAAGACAGTTGAGTTCCCGCAGAACAGTTACCCGAGGTGACGGATATTTTCATCTGAGCCAAATTGTCCCATGATGGAAACTTTTAATTGCATACCGTATTGCACTTTAAAGTATACATGCATTTCTTAATGCAAACTTATCAAAATGATGAATTATCCTAAAAGACAAACGATATTCCGACGTTGTGTTTGGAAAGTGACGTAACTATGTTATAAGGTTACGTTAGTTGTAATTCACGAGAGTCGTCTGGCATAGGAGGAGACCGTTTTTTCCGACATGGGGAAAATTACCGAAAATACCGATCAGATATGTAAGAATGATTCTTTAAGTTTAAAAATATATCTCAAAATACATTGTACAGATACATGACGCGAGTGTGGTCCCAAGGCGTCTTGAAGATGTAGTTTTCGCGAAGATGGTCTTATCTGAGCCGTCAGATCCAGACGTTGTATAACAATGCGACCAATTGCCAAACTGTATCGATTGGAGGTGAAAAAAACTTACACATGTGAATTCTAACATGTGATGTGACTATTCATTATGTGTTTAAAAAGGTGACTTATTGATTAATACTTACTTCATACTTAAAGTCCCAGAATGAAATTGTTGTACACATCCGTCACTTTGAATTTATTAATTAAGAAAACTTTTTTTATTGGATAATGATAGAACCATGTTCTATTCAGTCTTTATCATTGTTGACATATTTCAATTTGTTTCTTCAAGAAATCGTCATCAACTTTAATTTTTCACGTTTCAGGATCAAAACAAGTCTCATTTGCCTACATACTAGTATTATACCGAGATTGATAAAGCTGTGACGTCACACAGTACTCACCTGTCAATCAGCCGCTTTTCATGTTTGTGTACTCATTTGATGACGCCGAAGTATCATAAACTGAAGGAGTTAAATGGACATTTTTCTCAATAATATAACTTTGATTTCAGTAATATTTGAAACATCTTAAACTGATCTACATCGGTATTAAAAAATTAACGACAGTTAACGAAAGTTTGCCGGCATGGGTAAGTTCATCCACATTCTTTCACGACTAGTTTCTCCGCAGCTAGACATGGGTTTTTCGCAGCTATTTAGTTTCGCGGAAATGAACTGACCGCGAAAATCGCTAACTTAAATTGCGCGGAAATCATTTCTTGGTTTACAGTAGTTTACTGTGAAACTAGTTCAGGATTCTGCGATTTCCGTTTCACTACTTATTCATCGAATATAATTAGTTTTATGTGACAATATATCTGTTCCATAAGTACTAATATCTCCTTACAGACATCAATTCGATTCTTTTAAAGTACAAGTCTTTCTACTTTCGTTCTAAAACCATTGTTAAGATTGTTTATAGTTTTTCCAACAGTATTCATGAATAGATCTACATTTTCAGTACTGCAATTTAATATCTCGCTCCATTATGTTTTATATGACGTGTATGACAACACTTGGACTTCAGTCATAACAGTAAATAGTCAACGTGAAACGTTTACCATCATTCTGATTTACTTGTCTACACGACACATATAGTGTAGCGGTGCCGTCAAACCAAGCTTACAAGCATTTTCAACAGCTTTTCTCAAATTGCTATGTAGATTTTAATTTGTATTGTTGATTCTAGCATTTACTTTTACATTTTATGTTTATAATATCCGTTACAGCGGTGTGCATCGTCTAATAAACAATGATTTGGAGCTATGATGGGCAGTAATTAACCACGAAGGCCGGATGTCTGAGTGGTTTTAAACTGCGCATCAGAACGACAAAGAGTTTTTATTAGACGATAACAACGCTGAAAAGGAAGTTATTTCGATTCTAGCATAACCAGATATTACAAAAGGTGATTAAATGCAAAGCGGTATTTTCTACGCGTATGATGTATGATGCACAACGCGACAAATGGTCTTGAACAGTCATAAATAAGCGTTCGCGTACTAAAAGCTTGAATACAGTCAGAAATAAATGTGTGCGTTCTTGGTTCACGAACGCTTGACCGCACAGCAGCTAAGATCATCTTTAAGACCCCCACGATAAAATTGAAAAACATTTCAGAAAGAAAATGAACATTGGGGTTCGGTTGTGTTGTTAATATTACTCGCTGAAAGTTTTTTTAAACGTTATTTTGTCTTAATACTCTTAAACTTGTTAAAAGGAGTTGTACTATTTGGGCACTTTGACAGCTGCTCCTGAAAGTTTGTTGACACAAACAGACGACTTCGTTCAGAGATGAATGAAAGCGATTTAAATTTATTATCTTCTCTGTATTTCAAAAAAGAAAATTAATCAGAGTCAAATAGATCAAATTTTAGAACCACTGCTTTAATGAATAGTGAACATCGCTATACATTTTGTTTACATACATATTTTGTATCAAATACTCGACATGAATTTATACTGGGACATTTTTATATGACTATTCCTACTAAAATATGTTATTTTCAGAGAGTTTGGAGAACTCTATTTTTAGCCAGGTTTTCCGAAGGAAAAATCCTGGTTATTAGATTGAGGTATGTCGGCGGGCGTAAACAATTTCTTCTGTGCGCAACTCCTCCTACATTTCTCAACGGATTTCAACCAAACTTTCACAGAAGTATTGTCATGAAGTGCTCTGGCGCATGTTGTCGGGGTTTTATGATTTGGTCATTTTTGACCTAATTATGGCCCTTTGTTTTTTCACATATGTAATTCTTCTGTGCGCAACCCCTTCTACACATCTCAAGGGATTTCAACCAAACTTTCACAGAATTATTGTCACCAAGTGCCCTGGCGCATATTGTCGGGGTTTTGTGATTTTTATCATTTTTGACAGAATTATGTGCCTTTGTTTTTTTCCACATAATGTAATATATATAGAGAAATACTCTTCTGTGTGCAACTCCTACATTTCTCAAGGGATTTCAACCAAACTTTCACAGAACTATAATTGTGAACTAAAGAATTTTGAATATATAATGTTATGCCCCTGGTCGTCCGTCCGTCCGTTAGCAATTTTGTGTCTCCTTATTTAAGTATATATAAAATGGAGAATACTCTGTTATTATAAAAGGGAGAATACTCTGTTATTACTGTTTATTTTTAGAATAGATAACCAGTCCTGTATACTTTGGAGTATTCTGTTACAGTAAGATGACAAAATTTCTCACGAGACCAACGGTTCAAACCCCACACAGAGCAATTTTTTTTTTTAAATTTTTGCCTGAATTATGGCCCTTTGCTTTTTTCCACATATGTTATATATAGAAGAATACTGTTGTCACGTGCCCACTTCCTCCTACATTAAAAACACATTTGCGCTCGGTCAGCAGACTGGAAAATGAAAACCTGGTTTTGTGACAATTTCCAGTCACTTGTTTTCCTATAATCTGAGAGCGAGCAGCTTTAATGACAGTGTGGTAATGAATTTACAGTCTAACCAATGTATTGTTGATTTATACGTTTCACTAAAATGCAAATATATCAAAACACCATGAATTCTCTTATATTCAGAGTTCATAGACGCAGCTAGATTATTTTTTGGGGGTTGCCATGGATACAACAACAACAACAGCCATCCAGTTGTTGACAGATTTGAATAATTTCTGTTATAATAAATATTGAAAGTAGCACTATTTAGCTGTTGAACAAGTGCACGGGTAGTTTATGCTTCCAACCACCACAAGATGTGGCGAAAGAAAACTGTGGGGTTTTACAAAATAAACGAGAAATATGAATACGATTTTTTCAAATTCTCTTTTATTTAATTTTATTGTATCATTTTCAAAAATCGGGGAAATAGAATGTAGTTATCCCAGTAGAAATATTGAGACTACCGTTTGCATGAAATGTTAAACCAAATACCAAAAATCGTTTTTAAGTAGACAATCTCGATTTTCAAGTAACGAATGTTAAACTGTCCTTATTCTTTGTCCTAAATCCTGCTTTTCCTAATATATTTGAAATACAATGTACGACTACATGTACAAAATAGCCAATTGTTGTCACATGACCATCCGGCGAGTAAATGAATTGAAGTAACAGCCAATTTCTAGACGTATCTCAACCATCTGGTGGAATTTCATTATCCACAACTCATGAACATACTAGATTCAGTTTAAATTGCAGAGTATGGCCCCTTTTTCGACTAAGAAATATGGAATGATATTTAGGTAAAAACTACACAATGCCTGCTTACTGTTACAATTTAATCAATGACACTGCTATTGTGTTTATTGGTACAGTCTTTGTGCATGCTTGCACTTTCATCACGCTTGTTGACAATGATACCATGATTGCTGGAAGTTACAACTTGTATGTTGTTTAGGCCATGATGCCTTTTTCATTTGACTGAATGACAGTGCAATCTAGCGTAATGGTTTATTTCATCATGCTGTGGTTATCTTGGTTAATTTGTAATGCATCCAAGAACAAAAAACACGAAGTGATCAACCAGTATGGAAAATGTTATCAGGCACTAGGCAAAATAGAACTAAGCATAATGTCATTTCAAAATTATAAGTCACATTTTGATAACGACATGTTCTAGTCGTGTTTTTCCGTTATTTGAATACGTGTAATTATTTGCCGGAAAGATTATCGTGGATATCCGAATATGTATAATGTTAAAAAAAACAAACAGATTTCCACTTTCATTTTCACTATATTTATATAATGTCAAATCCTTCTTTAACACTCCTGCCGCTCAGTTACAACACATAACATAACTCCTGCACGGGAAAGCTGAATGCTAAAAACACGGCAATTTCCCCTCCCATTCCGAGTTCCCCTACGATGTGAAGGCAGTGATTGCAATTGACTAGTGCAGAATGGCTCAATAGCACTTCCGACGGTATACTACTCTACTATGCCCAAAAAACCTATTGAAGTAAATCCTGGGTGAGAAAATACCAAGGTCCCTCCTGGGGTTCAAACCCTGACCCTCGTGATCTGAAGGCGGACACTCAACCACGTCGCTAAAGGGTTAACCCAACAGCAAGGCTGTTGGAAGTGGCCTATAAACCTACAATCACTACACTTCTCCCTCTTTTACTTTTCAGAGCTAGACAGCTCTCCAGATTGACCCTCCATGCTCCCCGAATGAGTCCGTCAAACACTTCTGACACCATTAAAGTAAATCCTGGGTGAGAAAATACCAAGGTCCCTCCTGGGGCTCAAACCCCGGACCTCGTGATCTGAAGGCGGACACTCAACCACGTCGCTAAAGGGTTAACCCAACAGAAGTGGCCTATAAACCTACAATCACTACACTTCTCCCTCTTTTACTTTTCAGACCTAGACAGAACTCCAGACTGACCCTCCATGCTCCCCGAATGAGTCCGTCAAACACTTCTGCCACCATTAAAGTAAATTCTGGGTGAGAAAATACCAAGGTCCCTCTTGGGGCTCGAAATCCGGACCATGTGACCTGAAGGCGAACACTCAACCACGTCGCTTAAGGGTTATAACCCAACAGCAAGGTTGTTGGAAGTGGCCTATAAACCTACAATCACTACACTATTTACAACAGAGACAAAACATAACTTGTTTTGGTCTATTAACATTATGCTTACTTTCAACTTGCTTAGTGGCTGATTGCATCTTTCATTTTGTGTGGTCACATCGTGTGTTTTGTTCTAGGAGCATTATAACTGTGCAATGTTGAAATATCAAAGCTTATATACAGTCCCGGCATGTTGAAATATTTCATTACGCTACATTGCACTGTCATTCAGCCATATAGACATCAGGGACTAAACACCAAACAAGTTGTAACTTCCAGCAATCATGGTATCATTGTCAACAAGCGTGATGAAAGTGCAAGCATGCATAATGACTGTACCAATAAGCACAATAGCAGTGTCAATGAGTAAATTGTAACAGTAAGCAGGCATTGTGTAATTTTTACCTGAATATCATTCCATAAAAGAAATTCTGGTTAAAGTTTTGCATGCAACTACATCATAGTCCATATCTCAATAATTACTTAAACTTTTTACAAGGCTTTCCCAGCCATCACACCTACGTAAATAATCAAGTAAGATGACTCTATCTTATGGCCCTTTATTTTTCGATTTAGACATTCTGGTTAAAGTTTTGCGTGCAAATACGTTTACGTCCATATCTCAGTAACTATTTGATGTATAGTAAGAACCTTCGAAGAGCTCGCTTTGGGATTACTTTTTGGGCCGGTCTGTCCAAGGTCAAGGTCACCATTACTAAAATATAAAATCGGTTTATGCTCAATATCTTCACTATGCATAAGTGTATGGACTTCAAACTTAGTGTATAGCAAGAACATGTAAAGATCTCGCTTGGAATGGTTTTTGTGGCCGGTCCATCCAAGTTCAAGGTCACCATTACTAAAATAGAGCTGATGTGGATATTGTTTATAATTTTATCTTAATTCTTACACCATTACACAATACACACGTATACCAATTATTGGACAAAAAATCCATTTTGCTGACAAGCCTCCGAATAGTCGAGCGCGCTGTCATGAGACAGCTCTTTTTAATAGTAATGTCCCTTATTAACTAAGAGTTTTGCTGACCTTTTTTCAGTAATTATCCAAGAGAGTGCAAATCTTTTATCTGTTGACTGCAGCTTATCATAGTTATACCTTTTCACTTGCTAAACAGACAAGCGTCAGGTACCCGCTGGTCGTGTTCCTGTTTAAATCTAGTAATTTGCAATAAGCAATTGGTAATTAGTGTGTTGTGCGGTACTTTAGAAATATCCATTAGTTATGTGACCATGCACGGCATGCAGACAAACCATATTTAAGGTACATGCAAGCGCTATTCGATGTTGAATGTACGGTGTCATGGCAAATCTTTCGTAGCTCACTCGGTAATTTCCGCCGAGAGTATTTTTAGCGACTCTCTTTAAGTAGCATCATCATAATGGGAAAAACACTGCATATAATGCCGTATGTACATCTTATACAGTTGTTTGGACCAAACATAATTAAATGGAATTTACTACATACAAAGTTGTTGACACATCGATTTATTATCTTAATATAAGTAATATTTCACCACTTATACAATGAAACGAAATCACTTCATACATTTAAACATCTACCACATATATTAATCAACATACAACGTTGCAAGGTACAACAACTGCACATAATAAAAAACCCACCTCATGTATCGAAAAACTGACTGCATATAATGTTGTTTGTACTGCATACAACGTTGTTTGTACAACATATCATGGTTATTCTACTGTATACACAAACTTTTGCATATCACAAAAAGTGACCCCATCTTAGTATGCATGTACCATGTCAAATGAAATTTGTACCTCGTATACATGAAAATGAACTGCGTGTAATACAATACAACATAATAAGACAGTAAAGGCGTTCCATATTTTTAAGTTTTTGATTATAGTGTGTAAATACTACATGTACAAGTGTAAATTAAAACAAAATCTATCCCTATATACCTTTTTACTTGTCTGATGATACGAAGAAGATGTATTATAATGCATACACTGAACCGAATTTCTAAACGTCCATTTTATAAAAATTCCGTTATCAGTAAAGTAGTTTGCGTAACGACTTAAAATTTAGAACTCCAGAGATATACATAGTGCTCTATCGAATTTGACCAAAAAAAAGAAGACATTTTACTGTCATGGTTGGTTGCGCGAGACGATAACTACGATTTACGACTTTTGACACGAAGATCACGTGTATCGTAGATTTAGCGCTAAATATTATTTCAATGCAATAAACGTAGAATGTCCAGCTCGGAAAACAAAAAAGATGGCAAGAATTACCACTGAATAGCGGGCTAGAGCCGTCGGCATTATTGGTGCTGGTACTTCGCTTCGGCAGGTTTGACTGATTTTGAAAATTATTTTATCAATTCCGACAGAATGTGAGAAATGATATTAAATATAATTATATATTAAATATTTTATTCTTATATTTAAATCAAACACCAAGAGGACGTTTAGAAATTATGTTCAGTGTATTTTTTCTCACATTCTGTCGAAATTGATAAATAAATTTACAAAATCAGTAAACCAAGATAACGCCGATGGCGAATTTTATAAAGAGGAAGTTTAGAAATTCAATTCAGTGTACATGTACATATTGCCATGTTTTTACTACTGTTGTACAGTTTCGGGCAAGGGTATAAGTTCGAAATCAGATGTTAACCAAATTCTAAAGATTCAAAAAAGGGCTGCGAGGATTATCTTAAATAAGCCAGTTTTAACGTGTTCCTTGGATATGTTTCGTGAATTAAACTGGCTTTATTGAACACAGATGTGCATATCATATGGGCTTGCTTATTTTTAAATGTAAAATGCAGCTCTTACCGATTTATATGTCAGAAATAATAACATTTTCAAGTAATAGTACTTAAAAACTCCGTTCTTCAGAACGAAATGAACTCATTCAATTGAAACCACGTACAAATTAATATTTAAAAGATACATTTAGATACAGCAGCAATGAAGTGTTGAAAAGGCTACCAACCGAAATAAGAAACTGTACAACAGTCATATCTTTTAAACAGAACTATAAGAAATTCCTATTCCAACTTTCAAATCCAAATTAAACTTTAGCTGCCGGGTATATAATGAATGCTGATGTTTAAAACATGTTACCATGTGTTTAACTGTTTAACTGAAACATGTGTGACTGATTAGATATTTTTCCACTGTGTAAATGCATCCATCATTAGTTAAAAGATGAGTGTTTGTCGGGTTTATTTATGTTTTATTTCATAATGCCATTTTTATTTCAGGATTGTTTCTTTTTTCTTCTTTTTGAAGGCCTTAATGTTTTGCATGTCTTAATGTGTTAACCTTCAGTAAAATAATAGATTAGTATTATTATTATTATTATTATTATTATTATTATTATCCCTACTTAGGGATTGATCGCTCATGTGAAGCTTGTTTGAAATCCACCCAATGGAAAACTTGAAACTTGAAACTTGTTTATTTGATTAAACACCCAATTTTATAAATATACTCAATGGCGTTGTACAGTAATGTAAACCAATATAAAATCAACATCAATACAATTTCATAAAACAAACGAAATACACTTAAGACAGGTATATGCGACATTAAACAAATAAAATGCAATTGTGTGAAAGTAAAAAGAATTAGTTAAATTAAAACTTATGTATATCTACTATAAAACATAAAAAAATCTAAAGTATTGATTTAGAAAACTCAAAATAAAATACCTGGTGTCCCTCCCTACCACGAACCGAAAAAGTAGGAAGACACAAAATTACAATCTCATAACTATACTGCTTAAGATAATATGAAATAGTTCAACTTGAAACCACACTAGCCCTCCGGAGAACGTCAAGTACCATTTGAAAGGAGTAATAACGCATACATCGTAAAAAAGACAAATCGATGGCAATAACTCCGCCAAAGATAGCTAAATAATAGTTTGTTTTCAGACGTGGAACTGAAAAGAATAACAGAAGACGAAGACCAAAAACAGCACATGAACATGGGTGAGTGGGATAAGAGTTCGGGAGCAGTCCTTCTAATCCTTAGTCCCATGGCAAGTAATACGATTTGGTTTTGAAAAATGATTGCTTGCTGTAAAAATGCATAAGAAAATGCAAGCACCCAGGAGCCAAGCTTTATTTGTCTGAATCTGTCTGAAAATGAGTATCAATATTCGAAATAGTAATTCGTTATAACAAAATAATAGTTCGTTATCTCGCGGTAATATCTCCGTTTTCACGAAATAATATTTCGTTGTAACGAAATAATAATTTGCTATCTCGAAATGACATTTCGTTTGCCTCGAAATATGCTTTGTTATAACCAACATTTCGATGATATCTTGAAATAATATTTTGCTTTGTCTTAATATATTTTGTTATTTCGCGTTCTCGAAGTAATATCCATTATATACAAATAAATTCAAGAATGCGGGTTTTTCACAGACTTCTGCGCATGCGTGCCATTAACGGATGTCGACCGTATTATCCACTGAGGGGGCAGTTACACGCGACTGTATAAGCGATATATATTGATCTATCATTTATATTTGTTTTATAAAACACTTTAACGACATTGTTAAAAGCCATTTACAGATGTTTAATCATATTTTATTTTTTTAATCATTAAAAAATATTCAAAGTTAATATTTAGAATGATCAATGAAAAAAATAAACGACGGAAACATCTACTCGACGGTTATTTTCTATTGTAAAGTGGTACGGCAACAGTTTTAAATAAATTCAATATATTTTACTTAAAGCTATTTCATTCTTTTCATTTTTGTCTAAATAGCTGTATGATTTAAAAATTATAATAATCTATGTAACGATTAATAGTTTAAATACACAGGTGCAGGCCACGGACCTATATACACCTGTGTATTTATGTGAGTGTGCAGGCGAAATAAAACAGCAAGCAGAGCGTATCTTGTGCCTTCTGCTTTAATATATTTTAAATATGACGATGTTTTTAAGGTATTCTACTAAAAAAATATTATTGGAAAATTTTAAATGTTTATGTAGATGTATATACATCATGTCAGAAAAAAGAAAATGATCGCGTCGCGTTTTTCATTTTTGTATCTTCATATGTCATTGAATAAATTTCTAAAAACAACAACATCGTTTTAAGTTGATATATTTAATCATTAATGAATACATTTACCCTGAAAAGTAGAAGAATAAAAGAATAAAAACTGCCCTTACGCCCGTTTAAATACATTCAGCTGTAGAAGTATGCTAGCAGTTTAAAAGTATTTTCATTTGCACTTTAAGTGTTATGGCAACACTTTTCAATATTTTTATTAAAACTTTTGTTAGGCCGTTTTTTTTTTATCATCTGCTTTCAAAGTGATTACGAAGCTGTGTAATCTCAAGCCTATTTATATTAATTTGCTTTCTTCAGAATATCGTGCCGACTTCTTTTCAGACATTTTAAAAAATGGTTTCATATTAGTAGATTAATTTAAAATTATTATCTAAAGTCATGATTGATGTGTAATTAAGCTGTAGTAAGTATATGTCCATGCCGTAGAAATTGACGAGTTATTCCGCTACGAGCTCCATACGAGTAGGGTTTCAGTCGAAATTTTGCAAAATCGAACAGAGTCCGTACGGATATCGTAGACTCTTCCGAGCATCGTTCGTTTATTTTGAACTCGTAGAGGAGTCGGGGACTCGGTGAAATGTTTCACCTAGCCCCCGAGTTCTCGCTGAGCTCATAGAATTTGAGATGTCGAGAGCAGCCCACAAGGGCCCCGTACGGTCACTGCAAGGGCCCCGGTAGAGTTCGTACGGGTATCGCACGATGTCCGTGTGGACTTGGAGCACCACGAGGCCCGCAAGAGTTTGTCGGTGCTCGCATGGCTATCGCAAGGGAATCGCACGGTCAACGTAAGATGTTCGC
This sequence comes from Saxidomus purpurata, assembly GCA_022818135.1. Taxonomy (NCBI): domain Eukaryota; kingdom Metazoa; phylum Mollusca; class Bivalvia; order Venerida; family Veneridae; genus Saxidomus; species Saxidomus purpurata. Next base: position 22,960,395 of record JAFMSR010000009.1, read on the forward strand.
ACGATACTACGGGCAGCGGGTGGGGAATTTGGGCTTCGTACGACATCCATGACGATTCTAGCTAAAAATAAGAAATTTTCAGATATCGCCAAACTGGTTAATTCTTGTCGTACGGACATCGTACGAGCGCCGTACGAACACACGTGCACGGAACGATATACGTCCGAGCTCCCCACAACTTGTCTGCGATGTCCGTACAGATATGACTCACTTTGACTTTTTTCAAAATGTTTTTTCTTAATTTACTTGATAAATTCTTTATTTTTTGTTTAAATAATTAAATAATTCACAGTTAACTGTATATATAAATAGTAAAATATTTAATACACAAAAGGCGCTGTAAAAGTGGCTCTGTTTGAAAAAAGAAAACTCACACACCACGTATTTTCTTTGCTTTATTTTTTTAATTCAAATACAAGTACCAATCTACTAAACTTATTAAGAAATTCATTTATTTACTGATATTTTGCTGAAATGCTGAAAGTACAATTTAATTAATTTCTGTAATCATTTATGCACATTCATGAAATTGTAAATGAAGCCTTTGCCGGCGATTCTTTTCTTTTCTCCATATTATAATTTCAGTTACAAAAATTTACTTATTTAAGTAAGAATATAATTTATAGTAGAAATAAGTTAATAATTTAGCAAAATACACGTTTGTGCTCTTTAACGCTGAAGACATATGGCAGAATTAAACCCATCAGAGATTTCATTTGAAAAATCGATATCGGATTTTACTATCATTCACCGAAGCTGACACTGAATTCGTATGCATCCGAAAATTAACGGAAATCCTCGGACTTTCCCGCAAGTGCACATTATTTCAGCCTGGGGCTTTTTGGTTAATTTGTTGCAGAATTGCTAAAGCTAGCGCAAAAATATATTGTTTTTGCATCCATAAAAGGAAGCATCAAAATATCTTTTTAAAAGAAATTTCATTTTCTCCCATAGTGATGAACCACATTGTAAAACTACATGTTTCATTTTTTGTTGGTTATTCTAGCATAAAATGTGCTATTTTTGCCCATTTTGCTGTAGGGTTAACGCACGTTTTTTCGTGTTATAACATCTGCAGAATCCCGAGGGATGGTTGGTGCCCGAGCCCGTTAGGGCGAGGGCACCAACATATCCTGGGGGTTTCTGCAGGTGTTATTACACGAAAAAACGTGCGTTAACTTTATTCTAGCATAAATAACATAAAAAATCATTAAAATAAAAATGAAACGCTCTTACTGGCACGACGTTCAATGATGTGCGGGACAACGTCCGTGTTGTTTACGTCAGATTTATGACGTCATCAGTGGTTTTTTAGCCCGGCACTGTTGACGCCGTACATGATGTAAGACTTGGGAGACAGGTCCATTGTTTACAACGGCCATGTACTGCGCATAAATGAAAACGGGTTATAACAGCGCGTGAATCTCCCCGTTAACACACGTTTTTTCTCCTGTTAAAACACCGGCAAAATGGGCAAAACAGCACATTTTATGCTAGAATGGTGTTTTAACAGGAGAAAAAACGTGTGTTAACGGGGAGATTCACGCGCCGTTATAACCCGGTTTCATTTATGCACAGTACAGGGCCATTGTAAACAATGGACCTGTCTCACAAGTCTTACATCATGTACGGCGTCAACAATGCCGGACTTAAAACCCGCTGGTGACGTCATAAATATGATGTAAACAATACGGACGTTGTCCCGCGCATTATTGAACGTCGTACCAGTAAGAGCGTTTCATTTTTATTTTTATGATTTGTTTATGCTATTTATGCTAGAATAGCGTTTACGCACGTTTTTTCGTGTTATAACATCTGCAGAATCCCTCGGAATATGTTGGTGCCCTCGCCCTAACGGGCTTGGGCACCAACCATCCCTCGGGATTCTGCATGTGTTATAACACGAAAAAACGTGCGTTAACCCTACAAAATGTACTGGTTATTTAAAATAAAGATAAAAAAGGTATTTGCCATGAAATCCATAACCGTTTAAGTAAAAGTTCTTAATCATCGATTTATATAATGTGTAGTTTAATGTATAATTTGCGTGATTTGTAAATAAGAATATGACCATTTATTCTTCATAAAAGCTTCAAGTCGAAAATATCAAAACTAAATGTATAAGATTTTTAGTGTTAAAAAAGGGCAAAACTTCAGCCTGTTTGACTTCCCGGCTTTTCAAATGTTAATTTGGAGTACAGCATATCAATACAATGTAATTAACACGGATTACATTGACACCCCGAGGGTGTGGTGCAATACGGGTCTAAATCATACTACGTTAGCACGCTTTAGGATTGTTTTGCAGTGACATCTCGGTCAATATATATTATCTAAGCGGGGCCTGGGGCAATGTGCAGCACCTCGTAAAAGTGTCAATGCACTTGTTAATTCTATGTAATTTAGAAAGTGACCGTAACATATCTATAAATGCATTAACTTTGAAGACCTGTTTTAAACAAAATCATGAAATGTAATTCGGTTTGTATTTTGCTGTATCGGAATATTAAAATTGTGATAACATGTATATTTAAGTCATATGCATAGTATAAACCGACACCTGAGAAATCTTACTAACACCTGTCAATGTTTCAGTAATATTTTAAAAGCTATTACAACAAATAGCAATCGTCAAGTTTACAATGACAATGACCAGTAAAGCTAAATGCTTAGTATGAAAACAGTGATGTAATTTTAATTTTCTGACACACCTAGTTCAAGTTGCATAAATGTTCATGTATGCCAATTACCAATTATCACTATTACGATAATGCATGCAAGGTAATAATGCTTTATAAACCGTGAAAACATAATTTCTTTACATATTTGAGATTGATCATTGCACGCCGCCTTTTTAGTATTTCTATGTTTTATTTCATTATAATTAGCGTAATGTGTTCTTCGCTTTCCTGCTTAAATAGTCAATGTGCATTTAATCTTATATTTTGCATTTTACATAACATATTATCTTTCCGACATACGTTAACATACCAAAATATACACGCATAAAGTCGTCTGCTATGTAAGATTTTTCCGAAGTTACGGAAATGATCGGAAATGCTCGGCAATTTCCGAGCGATATGAAAAAATGTGTATTAAATGAATTCAATTCGAAAACAGACAATCTAATTATTTTAGGAAATGTATAATATATATATATTTCAAAAGTTTAATCATGTGCTATATGAATCCGTTTGCACAGGTATAAAAACTTATTTCTGTGACTGGATATTTGACTTAGAAAATGATCATCTTCGCGCGTTTGTTCTTTATTTCATATAAAATACAAGTTACTTGCAAAAACACCAAAACAGACTAACTCATTTTCAAAAAAATATTAAGTCATTAATATATTTGTAAAGTCAAGATATTTAACTTTCCAAAACCGTTTGCACAGCGAATTTATCTTTTATAGTTTTTTCACAGTTTTAAAAAAGGTGAAAGTGTCCTTCTATGTTCTATATGAATTTTAGCCGTGAGTGCGCTGTGGCGATGGGTCTAATTCTGCCATATGAGTACGCAAGAACGATAAGTCTGTGAATAACCCGTATTGTAGTGTCAAATGAGGTATTTTGTATACCGATATATACTCCCTTCGTGGGGCATGTGCACGTGAAACTCTAGATGACCGGTAAATTATAGTTTCTAAGAGATATGAAAATTTCAACGAACTCTTAGAGTAAATAATTCAAATGCAATTAACTGCTTATATAGAATATAATCTAATTTTTGCATACTTCATTAACGTAAACTACTGTCTCATAAGAAAGAAAAAAAAACTTAAATAATTTTCAAGTAAATGTAACAGGAATTTCATTTTCAAAAACGGTTCGAATTTTCAGGGGACGCAATAACGGTTCGAAAATTATTGGTAACTAATATCCATGTAGTATTGAATCGAGAGTTGATTGCGAAAAGAAATGGTGCCTTTTGTGGTGTCATAAGAAAGAGCATCAGCTTTTAGGAATGTATGTCAATAGGATCTATTGACATTTCAAAGTTCAAACCTGCATTCATAGAAAAAGTGTTTTTCAAAACAAAAAAGGCGGACATAAACTTAACTTTTTCCAAGAGAAATGAAGTCATAGTTTCTCTTGATAAATGCCGTCGCTGTGAAAGCAAAAAAAGTAATTAAAGTCAGTGTGAATGGTATCGTCACATTAATTAAGTTAACTGGACGTGTGTTTGGAGAGTTTAGGATTTATATACCTATTAGTTTCAACACGTTGATAAAGTACAGTTTTGAATGCGACCAAGCACTATATATTTAGCGCTAGAAATGCATGCAAAGTGGTTAAATCACGTGTGAACCCACCAAACTCCTACGCAAGGGGTTCCATGCAGGGATTTTTATTTAATTAACATCATGCTTTGATTTACCGCTCAGAATAGTAGTTAGCGGTTTTCTCGTACAAACTGCAATGGGATCAAATAAGGTATGCAAGAAAAAGGATCAAACATGGTCAACTGTGGAGGAACCGAGCGAAGTTAAGAACGGTGAAGAGATTATTGTAAGTTCAAGTTACTTATGGTGTTGAAAGTGTCGCCAATTATACGGAGATTTAAAAACAAGACAGGTATGGTAACAAACGTATGTTTCTATATGCGGAAATGAAAATTTATTTTGAAAAGTAACGGACAATGTGCTTACCTGTTTTCAGCTTAAGGTTAGCTTCATCTTCTCCTAGTACGGGCGTTTTCACTTGAGCAGAAAGGGGCTCTGGAAATAACAATTGCACATTGTATTAATTTCTTTTTCATTTCATGCCAATCTAAAATATAAAAATGATCGATGAATCCAGCAAGATATATTTCAAACCAAAAACGAAACAGGTCTCGGCCTTGTGGTTTTTGAAAATAATTTCAAAAGTGTTATTCTTTTTTTAGCTCTGGTGGCCATGTTGTTCGGCGACTGAATTTTTTTTAATAAGTTTAAGAGAGATTAATGTGAGCTTGCTCCTATCTAAGTATGATGATATTCCATGAAGTGGTTTATGAGAAGTCACTTGAATCAATTGTTGACAATAGACGACGATGTATGTTCATCGATCCTACAAGCTCACACTTGGCTATAAGCAATCCTATAAGCAATCACGAATTGACTCGAACACTTTCATATAAAAACACACACAGACATATAATATATACTGTATATTGCCCTGATGATATAGTGAAACCGGTTGGCAAATATAAATAGAAAACTCATATTGTGTCTTTATATTAATTTTATTTATAATTTACTTATTCCGGCATATTGTTTAACATTTTTCTTATATATATACAAGTGTGCCTTATGAATTGTATGAAACGCGTAGCACAGTTAATTTTGTTAATCAAATCGTTATTTTAAAGCCATATCAAGTCATTTTTATTTAATTCATTATATATATTGCCTTTCCCGGCATTTTAAGGGTTTTAAACATGAAGACTATGTATACATATACAAAATGTATATGAAAAATGTTAAATGATATGCCGGAATAAGTAAATTATAATTCTAACACAAGCGGCTGTTTTTTATATTAACATATAGGGAAAAGCCTGTATTTTATTTTACGAGAAAATACAGCACGTTTTTCCAAGGACGACGTGCCTTAAATGACGTAACGACGTGACGTATGTAAATAAGCGCGTCCAATCGTATCTCGCGTTTTAAGGTTACAATGATGTACTACTACGCGTTAAATAAAGTTCGGGATTGTTTTCAAAGAAAATAACGTGTTAGAATCGAAATAATAAATTGTTCCCTATATTTTATCATTGAATAAAATACAGTCAGTCATTTGGATACGCACTCGTGATTTAATTACTACGCATCCAAATTCCTGACTATATTTTATTCAACGATAAAATACAGGGAGACATTTATTATTTCTTAAATAAAATGAAAATAATGACATTATATGAGTCATACTGTATGCTAGATCTGCCCTGATGATATAGTGAAACCGGTTGGCAAATACAAATAGAAAACTCATATAATGTCATTATTTTCATTTCATATATATATATATATATACATACATATACATGTGTATAAGTTCCATAATATGCCAATGACTTGAGTTAAAATTGTTTACAAAAAAAAACACATTTATTTACCATAGTTTGTTGGTTTATTTAGCAGATTTGATTTTGCCTCCTCAATATTGGTCAAAATATTTTGGTGTCTGTCGTATATTGTCTCCAACACTTCTGTTCCTGCCGCCGATATTTTCTGCACTGCCTCTTTTCTGGCATCAGTTGCTTCTACTATGACAGCACTTGCCATGTCCTTTATTTTATCCACTACCTCAGTTCTTTCCCCAGATATTTGTTTCAGTGCATCTGCGCTTTTCTCGTTCAATTCGGTTAAACCAGCACTAGTCGCGCTTTCTATTTTTTCTAATGTGTCCGTATTTCCCTTGGACATTTCGTATAGTACTCCCTCATTTTTCACAGTCAATTCGGTCAAACCAGCGCTTATCTTGTCCTTTATTTGTTCTAATGCCTCATTTCTTTCTTTCGACATTGCCTGCAATGCATCTGCTCTGTTCGTGTTTAGGTCGGTTAATCCTGTAGATACTTTATCCTTTATTTGTTCTAATGCCTCATTTCTTTCCTCAGACATTTCGTGCAATGCATCTGCTCTGTTCGTGTTTAGGTCGGTTAATCCTGTAGATACGTTATTCTTTATTTCTTCTAATGCCTCATTTCTTTCGTTAGACATTTCCTTCAATGTATCTGCTCTGTTCGTGTTTAGGTCGGTTAATCCTGTAGATACTTTATCCTTTATTTGTTCTAATGCCTCATTTCTTTCCTCAGACATTTCGTGCAATGCATCTGCTCTGTTCGTGTTTAGGTCGGCAAGTCCTGCAGATACTTTATCCTTTATTTCTTCTAATGCCTCATTTCTTTCCTCAGACATTTCGTGCAATGCATCTGCTCTGTTCGTGTTTAGGTCGGTTAATCCTGTAGATACTTTATCCTTTATTTCTTCTAATGCCTCATTTCTTTCCTCAGACATTTCCTGCAAAGCATCTGATCTGTTCCTGGTTAGGTCGGTTAATCCTGTAGATACTTTATCCCTTATTTCTTCTAATGCATCATTTCTTTCCTCAGACATTTCGTGCAATGCATCTGCTCTGTTCGTGTTTAGGTCGGTTAATCCTGTAGATACTTTATCCTTTATTTCTTCTAATGCCTCATTTCTTTCCTCAGACATTTCCTGCAAAGCATCTGCTCTGTTCGTGTTTAGGTCGGTTAATCCTGTAGATACTTTATCCTTTATTTCTTCTAATGCCTCATTTCTTTCGTTAGACATTTCCTGCAACGTATCTGCTCTGTTCGTGTTCAGGTCGGTTAATCCTGTAGATACTTTATCCTTTATTTCTTTTAATCCTGTAGATACTTTATCCTGTATTTCTGTTAAAACTTCCTTTTTCTTTTCTTCAAGCTCTGCTAAGGCCACCTTGCGTGTCTTAAGGATGTTCTTTTCATCCATCTGACTGATGTTGATTTGTTTGGATTTCAACTACAAATAAACAAATAATCTGTTAATACTTATGTATGACCAAAGAATCGTTAACTACTAGAATTTTGAATCAAGTCTTGTGAAAGGTTAGCTTACATTTGAAGTATTGAAATTATATGAAAATATCTTATACATAATAAATTAACGTAGTGTTAGTCTCTACGATAATACACAAGCTTTTCGTGTTTACGCCGTTAGAAGTTGTGAAATTCTATTATTCTGAGGTCTGAACCTTAGTCATGTTACTAGAAAAGCGAAAGAAATGTGGTTGTCAAAAAGGGAAAATCGTCTAGCACTAGTTATGAAAAAGTTGGTAAATGCATGTACCTTTTCATATCTAGGATCGCTCAAGAAGTGGGTATTTTTTTATCAAAGTAGACAAAAGCAATTTCTGTTTCAATCAACATTTCCTCCAAAACCACTGGGTCATATTCAACCAAATGTCACAAAAATGTTCCTCTCGATGTCCTCTATTAACGCAGTTCAAATAATTTCATTCCATATAGAAATATTTTTACTCTGGTGTTTGTCCATTAGAAGTGTCTAGTGGATCTCTATCAAAATTGTTCAAATAATACCCCTCGGGTCCCTTCTGTTGACATAGACTTATAAACTTTAAAATATCTTCTTGTCTAAAATAAAAAAGCCTGGAGCTTACATATATGGTTTGTAGCATTTCCTCGAGGGTCTCTACCAAGATTATTCACATCATGTCCCATGGGGGAAAATTGACCCCGCCCTGGTTGTCACTTGTTTTACATAGATTTATATGGGTAAAAATTAAAAAATAAATCTTCTTGTCTAAAACCGCACCGCATACAGCTATTTGGATTTTAGGATGGCCTAGTGAGCCTCTACCACTAGTATTCACATCATGTCTCCAGGGTAAGAACTGACCTAGCACTGGGGGTCACTTATGTTACCTAGTCTAAATCTTCTTTTCTAAAACTACAAGGCATGGGGTTTAGAATTGTGGTGTGTAACGTTGTGTAATAGACCCCTAGCAGTATTGTTCAAATCATGTATACAGGGTCAAAATTAACTCCGCCCCTGGGATGACATTCTTAAAAAGACTTTATATGCGAAAAACCTTTTGAAAATTCTGTTGTTTAAAACCGCAACGGCTAGAGCTGTAGCATTGTCTAGTGTACCTCTACCAAGATTGTTCAAATCATACGCATTGGCTGACTATTGACTCTGCCCTAGAGACCACTCAGTTTACATAGACTTACAATGTAAAAACAATCTCTTGTTTAAAAAAGCAGGCCCAAGAGCTTCGATATTTTGCTTACAGGGTTGTCTAGTTACTCTTTACCAAGTTTGTTCAGAGTATCCTCGGGTAAAGATAAGACACGTCAAGGTAGACTTACATTGTATATAATAGATTGTGCACTAGACAGTATTAGAAACAAAATAGCTAAGCTCTAGATCATGTGGTCTGAGATAAGAAGATATTTAATGATTTCCCCTTAAATAAAAATCTTTGTTAAACAGATAGAACCTCAGAACGGGGTCTGTTTGAACCCTGGGGACATGATTTGAACAATCTTGGCAGAGGTCTATTAGGCAAAGCTGCGAACCAAATATCTGAGTTCTAGGCCATGTGGTTTTTGAAATATTTTTTTCCTATATAAAACTAATAGGTAAAGCAAGCGACACTCCGAGTAGGGTCAATTTTGACCCCAGAATCACCACTATAACATTCTTGATAGAGGTTCAATAGACACTGCCATGCACCAGCTTTCTAATCTCTGGGCCTTCAGATTACGGCAAAGAAGATTTTTTTTAATATTTCCTATTTGTTGCCGTAGCAACAAGAGTTCTGTATAGAATGAAATTCTTTGAAAAACGGTTAAAAGGGACCAGCCAATGTTTTTATTCTTGTGAAGTTTGGTTGAAATTGACTGAGTGGTTTGGGAGAAGATGTCGTTTGAAGTTCTTGTTGACAGACGGACGACGACGGACACCAGGCGATCACAATAGCTGTCCTTTAGTACGAAGTGAATACAAAGAGGGTCATCGGCTTAATGTCCGAGCCACTGAAACGTTGGCATAAAATATAACATTGGTGTGACATAGCAATCATTCCTAGTGCTTCTAAATGCGGTTTTGTTTTTACTGTGCAAAAATTGGCTGCTTAAAAAGGCATCCGACGGGTAATGATTCTAATCATGGATAATATGTGAATAAATCTAAATAAGAACGCAACACTGGGAAACCTTAACATGCAGTCGCTAACACAGCTGTAGGCGAAACTGTAGACACTGTAGATGTTTGTCCACTTAGAAGAATTAGAATAAGTTTATGCGAAAAATTGCTTTTCTAGCTTTTATTCGTGCTGTTTTGGATTTGCAGATTTTTTCCCGACAGAAATCTCAGCTAGACAAAGGGAATACTTTTGCTGCAGAACACTTTGAAAATATCTCATTTGAGGAAATTTTGAACAAATCGAATAGGATTATATCATTTGTATATAGGCCGCCAAAAGAATCAGATAATGAATTCTTTAATTAATCCACACCTACTGTTAACAAAACTATCTCAAAGTGTGATTACTTTATGTTACTTGGTGATCTGAATTATGGATTTATTACATCACGTGAAAGGGATTATACCAACCTTATTAAATCTGCAACTTGTGTTTTATGAAAAACTGTTCACCATTTCTCATTAATGTTATCCTTACTAATTCAAAAATTCTCTGTATGAGATCTATAAATATTTCGACTGATGTAAGTTACTGCCACAATATGGTATGCACTGTCATAAATAATACTACACCAATAAATGAAAACAAAATTCAGTATAGAAGTTTTAAAAACCTTAATGTTGATTATTAAACACTTAATTATCATCTATACATATACCTTCTGAAACATCAAATGGAAATATCTCTATAGACAACATGTATGAAACCTTCGAAAGTAAAGTTACACAAGGTTTTGACAGACATGTTCCAACAACAGAAAATGTTTAGAAAAAACAGACTAATACCGTATACGAACAAAGACATAGGGAAAGCAATTTATTCAAAATGCAAGAACACAATGCACTATAATAAATTTTTGAAATGAAAAAATTAAAAACGTTGGGAACAGTATAGAATACACAGAAATCTCGTTAACAAACTTAAGAAAAAATCAATAAATATTTATTGTAAAGACAGATGTATAGGTGGCTATGAATCAGTGGATTTCAGGAATACAACAAAACCTTACCTATCGAATAATTCCATATCAGAGCAATTTAAAATGATTTTAAGCAAAAATGACAATACTATATCTCAAAACTCTGACGTGGCTGAAATTTTCGAATGTAGCTGAATCTATTGGCAATGATTATGTTTTCGACCCAGAATACCGCCCTAGTCTAACTAAATAAAAACCTAAAATACAATGAGAACAGTTTAAGTTTGAACAAACCAATCAAGCCACAGTCTCTAAAATCATCAATAAGTTTAATGACAAAGAAGCAACTAAAGCAGATAAAATATCGATAAAACCTAGGCTCAAACAGGCACAGATTCACCCATCATATAAGAAAAACGATGCTCTATTGAAATCAAACTATAAACCTGTAAGTAGTTTACTTATTCTCTCAGAAAAATCAGAAAAAGTTCTCTTACAGGAGCTGTCAACCTTTTTTATTCAATATGTAATAGCTTTTTATATGCTTTTAGGAAAGGTCACGGTTGTAAAACAACTCTCCTTAGACTGCTAGAGGAGGCGGACCCTAGACAATAATGAATATGTTACAGCTATTTTGATTGACTTATCTAAAGCATTCCACTGTTTGCCTCATGACCTATGGCTCGCAAAACTATCAAGTCAAGTCAAGTAATATTATTCTATAAAGTCGGGTTTACATATAACATTGGTACATGGTACACAAATAGAACACAAGCTCTGAAGATCTGTTAAAGCCGACTTAAATACATATTGCAAAATTACATACATACTGAAAAAGAAATTATTTAGTAAGACATAGTATTGCAGTAGTAGCCTATATCACATGACCATAGCAAATATCATAAGTATTATTACTTTAATTTATATAACCCGTAATAATTAGTATAACTTATATGTATTAAATCACAGGTAGCACATCTATATCACATATCACAAAGCACAAATTGAAAGACTAGGTTTTTAAAAAAAGAAAAGAAAAGTACCACAATAAAAAGTTGGTAATTTAAAAGCTATGTAATCTGCATACGAATTGTCTGGGTCTGCAGCCAGCCTCTTGTAGTCCTATCTTACAGATCGCAAGCAGAAAATTAAGATAGTAAAAGTTTCTGGGCAAATATTACCAAGGGAGCGTCACAGAGATCCATCTTAGGCCCGTGCTTTTTTATGTTTTATAAATGATATATTCTTATTCATCAACAAAGGTACTTTATATAATTACGCAGATGACAACACTTTATCATTTCATTTTTCTAATTTTGAACAATAACACATTTAACCACAGTCTTACAACATGAAAGGAATGTTCTCATTGAATGGTTCTACTTCAATAAAATACAGTCACACCTGTGTTAAAGACCACCTCCAACTAAAGACAACCTTGCGAATAAAGACCAGCAGGGAGATCGCACTGTTCTATTTATCTATAATTAAAACACCTGTGAATAAAGACCACCTGTAAACAAAGACCACATCCAGGCTTCCCAACAGTGGTCTTTGTTCACAGGTTTGACTGTATATTGTTTGTAACTCTTGATGATGTTCCATATCACAAGTCCAGCTAGCTTTTTATGTTTCTTTTATTGTGTGCCTTATTCCTTGGCTGTATTTTGATCTTCATCCAACTTTAATTTAGTTTACTACTCTGTTGTTGCTAGTCTAAATTTAAATTATGTTGATTGCCCTTTTTGTTTTTTCCATTCTTGCATGTGTGTTCATTATGGCCTTGCTTTGTTTGCAAACATATATATGTATGTGCTTCATTTTTGTGCTAGCTATGTGTTTATCATTATGTTTGCTTATGAATTCAGTTGTAGATCTCAGATTTTAGTATTTGTTTATCCTGGTGCTTATACTTACAGAGTGTTCTTAAACTCTTGTCACTGTGACAAATTGTTAGTGCCACAATCCTTTCTGTGATTTTTGGAAGATCATTTTAGTTATGCAATATCATCCCCATATACGTGTGAAGCCTTTTGCAAAGCTCTGCTATCATTTTGTCTTACTTTTTTATCTGTTAAAGATCTCTTGCTTTATAGTTTAGTATTTTTGTATTTTAATTTGAGTCTTGTATTTACTATGAAAAGTATGCTAATCATGTTACTTCAAATCTGATTTGAGCTGACAGAGTGTTTCAGATCATTTCTTAGTTATATATACAAACTTCGAAATATCGTAGTTATTCGCGCAAACTGTTCTCTATCTATTACTATAACTTAGATAGTGAGTGGGTGTCTGCTGGCAAAGGTCTCAATGGTCTTGCCCAAAAACTGCACAGTTAAAAGTAAAACTGTGAAAAATATCGAAACAAATATATTAATGTGGAAACTTTGAACACTAGAGTTCAATAGTGAAGGTTGTTGTAGATTACTATGGATACACATTACAGACAATTTAGTTCAAAAAATTAAAAGTGAGTCAAGGAATTCCACGAATAACGTTATAAATATTACAACAGTGTGTTAGTTTAATATACCTATAATAATGGTACTTGTTTGAGTAAGTTCCGCAAACGTATTTTGATATGATGTGAAGAAATGGGTAATTTGCAATTATTGTATTTATGATATATAATGACAAGATGATTTTTTTATTCTAACAGTGCGTAGGCAATGTGGCAAGTTTTAAATCTATTAATCCTGGACTTGAGTAAAACATAGAGGCCTAGCAGAGGATTGCTTACAAAATAACAAAAAAACTGGTCCTAAAGTTAAAGACATAAATATTTAAACATTTCTACTTTGTTGTTTATTAGATCAATTTTAGGGGCATAGTAAAGTTGCGTTTTATTGCGAGATTGGTTAACTTCTTTCAATTAGCAAGACACGTGGTAACAACATGTGATGATATTACCTGTTGTAGCTTTTGTACAGCATCTTGAGATCCAGCATAAGACAGCAGACACTTTGGGTCTTCAAGTACCGTAATGAAAGCGTCTATGTATTCATCCAAAGAATGGTCGTCAATCTCCATCTTTGACTTATGAAGGATTTCATTTCGAATGCTTCTTGCCTGTAAAAGATACGACACATTTATTTATTAGATCACGAAACCGTTTAATAGTTGGAGAGGCTTAATATCTATTTTGGACCTGTGCTACATGTACTTAACCACGAAGACAATCGTTTTTCCTACAGAAAACACTTCCAACAGAATATTTCTATCTACGTCTAACTAGATTTCTTTTTACGTAGTAATCAACTTCACAAAGGCGTAGTAATTGACATTTGTAAGACTTTTTCATAATCATACAGGAAAAGACTTAGATGCTTTCAACCATTTTGGTGGGTATCTTAACCAGTTCAGGCAGAGATATAATAAAAAAGTGAAAGGTTTTCTTCGAGCACTTAAACATTATTATTATTATTGTAATGTTCAAAAGTAACAGTATTTAGAAGTCAAGCTGTCCAAGATTGACATATTCACAATGTTTGAGTTAGACGATCAAATGTATTCAAAATGGTTCATCTTATGGGGTAAATGTAGTAGATATATATAAACGTAAGTTTGAATTTTTAGCGAACAAACACATCAAATAGAATACTGATGTTATGTTTTCCAGTGAATTAAAGAGTTTTCTCAGTGAAATAAAAGTGATAATCCACAGTTTTAAAAACTGTGGATTACCATTTTTATTTTCACTGTTTAGCAATATTTAACCCGGATTGACGTCAAAAAGTATACCGAGCGTTATTAATGCTGGAAACCATGCGATGATGACGTCTTATAGGATTATCCTATAGTATTATAGGGTACAATAGATGTGTAAAGCACTGCATAACTCATAAATTTCTAAAGCACAGTAACATTTTACAGCATTGAATGTACTATAGTTTTCTATCACGCCGTGAAGTACTGTAGAGTTCTTTAGTACTCGGTAGTGCTCTGTGGTTCTGTGTTCGTCTATATTCTATAGCACTGTAGGACCGCTTTATTGCACTCATTTCCAAAGTTTGTTAAAGGAATTGATGCAAGGATGCTACAGAGTAAGCTTTTGGACATTCCATCCATTGTAGCACAAGACAAATCCGTTTTTAGATATATCTTTAATTTATACTACATGTAACAGTGTTTCCTCTTTGCATTTCATTGCAAAACCAAATCGGAACATATTTGATTTCATTCAGTTTACTGGTCGTGAGAAAATACTGTTGCATGCTTTTCTATTTTTACTTTATGTGGCTCCCTACAGTTTTTTTTCATTTTTTACTAAGTGTGGCTCCGATGTTCAATCTTCTGGAATATCACATGTTTAACGGTACAGTACAAGCTTGCTTCAGATCAACTTTTGTGCCATGTCATTCATTATTAAGTTTGCCAAACAGAACATATTGTCTCAAGTAAGTACATCGAAATTCTTGATCATTGTCAGCCAAGGACAAATTTGAAATATGCTTGCATAATTGTACACACAGTCCAAATTCCATAACTGTCGCTTTTAAAAACTAGTAGGTCGAAAAGTCATGATCAATGTCAGCTGATGACGCTTTTGAAATCTATTTGCTAAATTGTATGCACAGTTCAAATTTTATTACTTTAGCTACCAAAACACGAATGTAGATCGAAAAGTCATAATCGATATCAGCCAATAACAATTGTGAAATATGATTTCAAATGTGTACACAATGTCTAAATTTCAACGGTGTACCTTCACAAACTAAAACGTAGTTCAAAATGTCAGATAATGTCATGTTCAAGATCAGTCAAAGGCAGTACTGAAATTCATTTGCGAATAGACACATATAGCACATTTTCCATCACTGTACCATTAAATTAAACTATCAACAAATTGTTTCTGTGACCTGGTAATCTAGTTTTGACCCTACAGGACCTAGTTTTCAACCCGACCTAGAACTTATGAAGACAAAAGTTTGACTAACTTAATTGAAAATTAGGAACACAATGTGATCAAAACAACTCCAAGGAATGAATAACAACACAGTTCAGAGAAAATATGCTTTACGTGATACATTGTATGTTGACATGTACCTTTAGTATTGCGAGCCGTCGGTTAAACGAGCTTTTAAAAGTTTTCGACTAAGATGAACCAATTAATGTTCCTAATACAGTCAAACTTGTGCTACAAACGGAACATTTCCATCAAAATGTACTTGGAAGAGAACTATAGCTATAAATGTGAATTCACGGGAGCGAATGTTTAATTGTATCTTAAGTCGTTGTAATAGGCTGTTAACGCCATCATTACTGAAAAGAGACAAACCGTGTTCGTTGTGGATAGTTTCAAAGACTAATCCTCAACTACATGTATGTCTCTTGTGCAAGAAATTGATGTCTGTTGCAGCGAGATTTCATTCCGCTAATTATATAAGTTGCTGCTCAAAATGTGGTTGGTTAAATGATAACATTATTGTACATCTTATCTGTTATTACACGCCGCCAGGAGGCGGTGTGTATATTAGAATGCAGTAAGTAAAATTTCCATGGGGTGACGTAACTACTTTTAGACTGTAGACTGATTTCACAGTGTATTCTTTCGTAACAAGTGGTCTTTTGATTTGATCAACCGACTGTTATAATATATCTTTTTATTGTATACCTTTCTACCGACTATGTTAATTTTTATATAAACGTTAATTTGTGCAATTAATGGCGTATAATCAACGCGCTATTTCGTGTCACGTTTCATATGACGTCAATGACGTCACTTGTGTCTCCGTGTATAAACAAACAACAGTAATTAAAAGTAAATTCAAAATGTAAATCATCTTTCTGGTTTATTTAATGCGAAAAATACATTGTATTCATTTCTCTTCAAATGTGCCATTAAAGAAAATGTGACGACAATAAAACTATACGTATTTTACTGCAGCATGTAGATCTTTTTTCAACTTTTAGCGTAGGAATATGACTTGAATATGCATTTGTGTACAACTTACACGGTGGACAAATAAAATACGGCTACATTCATTTGATACGAAAAATTTGATACGGGATGTTGTATTTTACTGCACTAATACTAAAGATGATACAGATAAACATTAGTAGGTATATAATAAATACGTTTATAGTTTCCATCTGCGTCGCATGGTGGTAACGTTTTAATTCACGTGACGTCACACGACGTCATTTAACAACGCCCTCTGGTGGCAGCGTACCGTAACCATCTCGTCATGAAGTTATTCTCATATAGCTTCATTAAGACATTGATTTTTATTATATAAATACTATCAAAGTCATTAGAAAATGTACTTTTAAAACATTCATGTAAAGCAAACTGTTTCCGTCTTACATAAAGCATGTCATGATTCCACATAAAGCAATGGAAATAATGTTTGAAACGTCATCGTTTTTCAATACTACTTTTTGCCGTTTTTACAAAACATTTCCAAACGGGACGGTAAAAGTTTATGCTATTTTGACAGTGTTTTTTTGATGATATTTGAACACAATTAATGAAATGATAACAGGATGTCTTCACCTTTTCGCGCGTTTTTATTGGCTTATTCGTGCATAGGGGTTTCTGCTCAGTTGGAGAGGGAAGTCTTACATGTTTAGTTTTGTAAACTTTGTATTTCTTCATGCACGTAAAAACTGAAATGGCGGCATAGGACTTTTAACTCTCAACATAATTGAAGATGTTAGTGTGAACAGGTAAAGATGCCTCTAGGCAATTTTGGCTAAGCCAATTTGTACATGAATATCTAATTGATGTAATGGCAGCCATGAACAATGCTTACTTCATTCTCATACTTAGGATTGTTCTTTCAGGTTGTCAAGCTTCAGGAATATTGTTTTGCTCGCTATATTTTTGTCACTCTGTTTGTTATGTAGACATATTATAAGTAGAAAGATATCACAGAAAGATAAATCCATCCCCGCTTGGTTGTTTCTTTTACAAAAAAAGACTATTCCTTTAACCCCTGACAGAGGTCCAATTAACAGTACTATTACACAAATCGGGTGCCTTTAATGAATTCTGTCCTTTTTAAACCTTAATTAGTATTCAACCATTTTTGAAATTCATTTTATGGTTAGATGAAAAATAATGCAAACCTGAAAAATCTTATTTCTAAACAAGGCACACAAATGTTCTACTGATTTGTGATCAGCTGCCTGTAAACTGAAAACTTCGTAAGTCGTTAAATGTATGAAGGAATGCGTTTACGAAGATGCTACGATTGGCTTATGGTCCTGCTGTGTCACATTTTTGCAAAAAAAACATGAAAAACTGATCCATCATTTGCAATATACATGTAGTGCTCTATCGTACTTTACCCTAAAAATGACATTTTAATGTCACGGTTGACCGCGCGAGACGATGACTACGATTTACGACTTTTGGCAGAATGTCAGAAATAATATTAAATATAATCATACATTAAATATTTTATTCTTATATTGAAATCAAACACAAAGTGGATGTTTAGAAATTCTGTTCAGTGTAATATTTCTCACATTCTGTCGAAAATGATAAATTAATTTACAAATCCAGTAAATGCTGACGGCTCTAGCCCGCTATTCAGTGGTCATTCTTGCCATCTGTTTTGTTTTTCGAGTTGGACATTCTACGTTTATTACATTGATATAATAGTTAGCGCTAAATTCACTATTCACGTGATCCTCGTGCCAAAAATCGTAAATCGTAGTCATCGTCTCGACAGTAAAATGTCATTTTTGGGTTAAACTTCGTATAAAACACTATGTATAACGCTGGAGTTCTTAATTTCCAGTCGTTACACAAAATACTTTTCTTATAACTGAATTTTATAAAATGGACGTTTAAAAATTCGGTCAGTGTATACCTGATGACGCGTACAAAATAAAATGTGGCACCAAAACATAATATAAGACATTAATAATTATAAATTACCTTATAAAATGGACATACAGCATTTGAGCCCATGTTGTGACAAGCTAACCAATTCTGTATAGACCGGTTATTGATTAGAATACTGAGAAGTCCCGAAGCATCTGTTTGTTGTGCTGATGTTCCCCGGTCCCTTTGTTGTTTCGAAGCACTTCATGTAGCTCCAGCCATGTGGATCTGAGCTCCATGTGCCTGGATTTATGAATTTTTCCATAATGGTCATTGTCGTAGCAATGATCGCCTACGATAGCATCGTAAAGTTTACTACATATTCCATTAGGGCATTTTTCGCCTACGGCCTCTGGGTCTACTACCAAAGCAGTTACTAGCAGTCTTTTGCATGTAGTTCTGTTGCATGCTCCATGCAGATTCGAATGTTCAGGAAGAAGGTTCTCAGAAGTACATTGAATGCATTGAAGTAAAGGTCCAATTGGAACTTTCGTTATTATTCGTAATTGCTCGTCCCGACATACCAAGGCTTTGTCACCGACAAACTCTTTTAGCCCCTCCTGTAGAAACTCTAGCCCCTTAGCACCACGAACCCAATTTTTGTATAAATTATCATCCCAGACCTCGCCCGCCCATTGCAACTACTGTACCCTCGTCGAATCTGAGATATACAAAATGTAATTATTATAAACAATGGTGTTTTTGTGTTTAGTAGGAGTGTGACGCCCGTTCCAATCGTTTTTTGGTCATCTTTACAGGCCTTTTGCTTAACCATCATTCCTGGGAAGAACCAGTAGTAGACTCCTATCATCCATAAAAAACTGCCCTGCCAACTTTCTCATATAAAGAGACATGGCCGGTAGCAAAGCTCGAACCCATGACTCAATCTAAGAGAGGTTTACAATGTTTTCAAGTCAGCAACTCTAACCACTTAAAATAGCCCCCCTGGATCGTACTCAAAATTTTCAAAGTGTACACTCATGAACTTCATGAGTAAATATTTATTCAGTAATACAACCAGGATTATACTGGTAAAATATATTTTATAAAAGACTAACTGTAAAAGTGATTAAGGTCTTAACATACGTCTGTGAAGATATGATATTTTAAAAATTGTTTAACAAATCTAAGATGTAAATTAGGCCAAAATTATGTGCTCCTGTGTATGTGAGATGTGTATGACATTTTAGAAACCTACACATACAGAAACACACTTGCATATATCCCATAGAACCTTTATAGATGTGATTATCTTATTTTATAGTTTCCTTTTAAGTTTGTAATTTCCCAATCAAATTAAATTTTAAAATGTAACTAAAGCAAATACTTTCACTATAAACAAATGCCACTTACAGTTATCAATTAATTTTTTTAGATAATAATTATCAATTACATTTCTAATAAGACAGAAACATAAAAGACTTTTTATACTTTTAAATTACTGCAGAATAGCTGTTTTCAAATTGAGCAATGTTTCAAAATACGCAAGTAATTACTCTTACAGCAAACCAATTATCACTCATTAAGAAAGATGTTACACTTGATACATAAAATAATTTAGTTTGACTTTTTTACAGTTCAGATTGGTTTTTCATTTACACTGGAAAAAATACTGTCATTGCTCAATCTAACTTTGAAATCACAGGTTCGCAGTAATCTAAAAATTTAAGTTTTTTTTATGTTTCAACTGTAACTCAAATTTTTAAAACAAAATGATAATGCATTCGATGCTATAAGTGTAATAACTTGCTTTCCCTTCTACAATATGACTATTAAAATCCCAGAAACTGCATTTATTTAAAGAAATTTCGATTTGATGTCCAGCAATTAAAGGAAACTTTAATAATTAAATAAAACTGTTCATATAAACAGCTGTACAAATCATTAAGATTTATGATCCTAGTATTGTACTACATGTCGGTTCTACGACACTTGCTGTTTGACCGACTCAGCATGTTTATAACTCACTAAAGGGGATAATGATTTAGAGTATTAGATTTTCGAGCCAATATTTTTTTCTTTGGTTAAACATATGAAGTAGATTTTAATTGATCTTTAAGATTGTCATAACATGCACCAAAAATAATTGATTTGAATACGGAAAAGATTTTTGATTGGAAAACTAGTATTATGATTCCAATACAAGGTACCTTAGTAATTAACATTTTGGACGATTTTATACGCTTTTGTGATCCCAGATAATGTTTTCTTGTTTAAATGTAATATAGTTACACAAATCTTTATGCATATGTCTATGGACCTAAGACAAATGTATAAAGCTTTTTAAATAATCCAACATGGGTAAACTCACTTATAAAATGTACATGTAAATACATTTTGAAAGGAATTGTTATATGGTCCACTTATTTTCAGAAACTCTACTTTTGGTATAATACAAAACAACTTAGACAAAAGGAAACTAAAAACGTTAATCGATCTTGATTTTACCTTTAATATAAACGCACAAATTTACTGCCAGTAATTATTTCTGTCGGGTTTCGACAGTTAAAACTTTAGAACTTATAAAGACCACCGTGTGAGAGATTATATGCAACATTTAACCGAAGGTTAGTATTGTCACGTGTTTACGGTTTTATATCAATTCCCTGTATTCAATAACTATGTGTATTTTCACTATTTGGTCCAAAATGCGTAATGCTATTTATATTTGAATGTATAATGAAGGAAATAAACATAGTAAAAAATACAAAACTACGGTATTTTAACCTTCACAGAAAATGTTTTTCGTTTACTGCATGATTGCGGAAACGTATATGACCCCCTTTATATATATTCTACATTTTCTTCACTTACCCAAGACAGGAACGAGGACTACAATGTAAAGTAATAAATACCTGAGACTCAATAATTTGTTGAAGTATAACATAATATCGAATATCGAAAAAAAGACAACGTGGTTCAGTTTAATGTAGCCAGTGTTTACATGCTATTAATTCCGGGCGTAGTACAGGTATATAGTGTACTGGTTGTAACTAATTTGATTTTGTTCACATTGCAGTTGAAAAAAAAGAAAAGATAAAAAAATTGTTTAAATTGTGCTTCTCCAAAGAGTAGATGAAGTGAATTACTCACTTCAATAAGGCAAAAATACCAACATGTGTATTTCGGGTCTTCCGACCGACCTTAACATACCAATATGTGTATTTCGGGTCTCCCGACCGACCTTAACATACCAATATGTGTATTTCGGGTCTCCCGACCGACCTTAACATACCAATATGTGTATTTCGGGTCTCCCGACCGACCTTAACATACCAATACGTTAATTATTTCGGGTCTCTAGACCGACCTTAAATTTTACCAATATGTTATTTCGGGTCTCCTGACCGTAATACCAATTGACTTTATTTAACATGTCTTTTTGGCACGAACTAATATATATCGAAAAATGTCTCGTTTTCGCACGATTTGCCAATATAGCTACGTTTTACATTAATTTAATCGCTATCCATCACACAATTACGAAATATGTGTTTATGAAGCGCTTTATGATAAGTTAGTGTTCTGAATGAATGGATAGATATTCTTTTGCCCAATCGCATCGCAATATTTGCTACTACTTTTAACTTGGGTTAATCAATATTTATATACCGAGTCTCTAGTACATTTGGGAAATACAAAAAAAATAGTAAAATTATTTTACATTGAAATAAATCAAAATATAATATTTAAATTCAAAGTAATGCATCCTTTACTGATGATTTATGAGCTACAATAAATATGGACGAGCGGACATGCCGGGCCAGACCAATTTGAAAATTTTCGTAAATAGGCAATATCAGAATGAAATCTACCTTTACTCTTAATAAGCGTACCCCTTCTAATGACAACTGAATCTAGAATACTGAGACCCCGACCTACGGTTCATTTACGGGCATGTCTGCATGATTATCACTGCGAGAAAAAGGAGGATACCATTCTGTTTTCGTATAAACTATGTTTATAACATAAACAACAATTTATACTCAAACTGATTCTACAAAGTAACTGAAAAAACACCTCAATTCAAGCAAAAGTCTTTTAAGTAATTTATTTTCTGATGAAACAACTGGCTTGATCACACCGTGACCTGAATAACATATGCTATTAAACATGATTTAAGTAAGAAACAATTTTTTTCATTATCACTAAATGATTACAAGTGACATAAATTGAGTAATACAAATATCTAAGTTTTGTAGTAAATGCTATCCCAGTAACTGTGCTCTCGCCTTTTTTGGGAACAAGGCTGTAATTAGACAGCCGAATGCCCAAAGAACCTCCGATATTGCCTCCAGCAATAGGTGTAGTTTGAGGCACCAAGAGCGGAGGTTCATCCAAGTGTGAAAAGGTTTTTCTACGCAACACATTCTTATTTTAGAGGGACTGCGTTTGTCTGAATCATCTTGAATTGTGAGCGCCGTCTGCAAATTCATTTTCTACTTTACCATGATTGTTTGACATCACGATGGAAGATAGGAAGATTTAATTCATTTTAATTCAATTAAATTGTATTTCACAACGAAAACAAAATAAACAAAAATATATTTATCTCACTCCGATGACGGACCATAGCAACCCATTCGTGGGATTTGAACCGCAGCCATGTGCGCAAAACTCACGAGAATATTTCATATTCATGAAACGAATTCTAACGTACGTGAAGTACATTGTAATAACATTTTCACTGAAAATCGCTACAAATGAACGGCTTAAATCAATAGAGAGCGTACAGAAACTGGCGAAACTGTTCTATAAAACGTATAATATCCGATCACACAGACTTTCCACATTTTTAAATAAAAGTTTATACCAGGACAA
>JAFMSR010000009.1:22984190-23115487 GCA_022818135.1 Saxidomus purpurata
AAATATATAGCAACTGGCGACCATTATACGCTCCGTAGTGTACTTATATTTCAGATTTTTGATTCGAGATATTAAATAGTTACTGTAGACTATGTGTATATTGAATATTTCATATGAATTGTTATCAAATTACTTGAATGTATATGTACTGAAAGAAATAAAAATAGTAAAAACACAAAACTACGGTATTTTGTCCTTTGCAGATAATGTTTTTAGCTTACTGCTTGTTAGCATAAGGGTAATATAAACACTGGATCTACCTCGTTATCGAGCTGAGTTGAAAAAACAGCAATTGATACTTAGCACTGGAATAGGATAAAAATGTAAATAAAGAAAAGGGGTGTGTTGATTTTATACTCTCTGTTTGTTCGAAAAAAGACAACGTGGTTCAGTTTAGTGGAGTCAGTGTTTATAGGCTATGCATTAATTTCTGGCGTATTCCAGGTAGCTAGAGTATTAATACAGTTACTGATTTTGCCTAATTTGACTTTGTTCACATTATAGTGGAAAATTGTTTTGAAAATGTGCTTTTCCAAAGATGATACAATCCCCAGTGAATTTGACCTAGGAAATGTAGTAGTGTGTAACTCACTTCAATAAGGCCAGAATAAAAATATTATTGTGTGTTCCGGGTCTCCTGGCCGACCGTAACTTTATACAGCCGACCTCCATTTTTTATAAGAAAATGATCAAAACTACCAATTTTCAAGAATTTTAGAGCAAAAGTAAGGCAAATTAAAATTGGAATTATCAACTTGGCCTAGCTTCATCATAAGTAATCCTCAACTGGGCCTAACTTATATTCATACAATAATGATTAATACAATTTACCCACAAATTAAATATTGCGTCAGGGTCTTGATGATGTGAAATGGAAGACTTAAAATATAAAAATCACTTTTATTTTTGAAATCGCTATAAATGGACGGTTTAATCAATCAAGATCGTGCACACTGGTGAAATATATAATATCCGCAAATTTTCGACCTTTTCAGGTAAGTGTTTGTACATGTACCATGATAAAAGAATATATTATTTGCTATAATGGCGGCATTTTGTAGAATGTTGTGCACAAAGACTTTATCCGTATGTGTGCAAAGTAAAGATACACCGCTTTTCTCCATTGTTCGTCAATATCTTTACAGAACAAAAATGTAAATTTACTAACCATATCAAACGCCAAATATTGACAAATGAAAGATGAACGAGTTGTTTCTAAAGACCTGTCATTTTCGATCGTATCTTGCATCGTTTTAAAAATGGAATTATTTCACAAGTGTTTCAATTTGTCTGAACAATATAGAGGAACAAGGATAATATTGGAGTTTCTTATCAATTTTTCGTTATCATCATTTTGGCATTTCATTGAAACTGGCCGTTTGACACAACTCACAAGTACATCAATAAATGAAGGAAAAAGTAGTTTTTGTATTATTATGGAAGATGAAATTTATTTTGTACTCGAATGTAACACGTGAAGTGATATGAGTACACAGCTTATTCCAATGTACACCGGAGACATCCTTAGCGGCCAAAGAGAATAGAATTATTAAAACAATTAATAAACGTATCATTACAAATTTAAGAACTAACGTAGAAAAGGTGTTTAATATCAGAACGAATACGCTTTACAATGGAAAATGTCTTAAACTGAAAGTGCAATCAAAGTACTGTTAGTACTAAAACACGTTCGGGTAAATGCTACTTCAGACCACAGGTGTAAGTAGCGTAACTGGCACACAAACACTACATCTAAGTTATAAATAGCCTTGTGATTATATGTCATTGAGAAGGTAAACAATAACGTGTATACACCGACCCACTTTCAGACTTCATCACATCGTCTTAGAATGATGAAACATATTGCATATACAGCCTAATTTCTTATAATTTCTATAACATTTTACCCAAGTGCAAGCCGTTTTGAAACAGCAAATGATAGTTTCCGAATGTTTACCTTTTTTGTGGCAACTCGAATAAATCTCACACACCTCGGTAACGACCCAGTCAAAAGCGACATTGTTAACGTCATTTGTATTTTAGAGCCAGTTGAATGCAGTCTTACAAATTATGCCGCATTTTGTGTATTGCACGTACATACGATACGGCTTTTTTCCCGTCTTGCTGTATTTGATGGTTGAATAAGGGCTGTATTTTTGACAGAATATTTATTGGTATATTTAGGTCATTGACAAGTTTTATGGAGATGATTATGGAAGTATAACCAACGGTAGGGCAAGGTAGAGTAATGGCTTTTGTATAGTATTATTGGGTTACAAGATATCACTTTCTTTGTATAATATTATAAAAAAGAAAAACATATAACGTAGCTTTAAGAAAGAAAAACAAAATAAAACTGAACCAGAATTGTATTGGATTATGTTCGCTGTATTCCTCATTTAGTCCCAGTTTTATAAATGAAATGTCTGTTAGAGTTCATTTAGATTTAACTTTAATTTAAGTTAGTATAACCATTCAACTCACAGACATAGACCACCATCATGACTGCCATAATTTTGAAGTGGAAGTGTATCTAATTTCTAATTATTCTGTCCCTAATGTTCTGTTTCCTGTAAAAAGTAATTGTTTTATCCGTTTAAAATCAACGTCATTAAATTTTGTAACACAAGATTCTTTTTACACAACAACATATATATGTCTAGTAGTGGGCATAGTCTGCATTGACTCTGTCCTTATTCAATGTTATGCATATTGTTATGTAATTATATTTATAAATCTTCAAAATCTGTTTTAAAAAAAAAACAATAAACTAGCATATGGAAAATATGTATTATATCTATCCTTAAATCAAATATTCAATCAATGACACATTTTGATTTGTATCTTTAATAAGGGCTTCAACATATTCATTAAGTGACATTCCTTGAATAACGTTATTCTACGTTCCTCCGTAAACAGCACTTAAAATATAGATCCTTAATATAACATAAACTACGCTAATGTAATACCTTCTTAGATCACATCAAAGATTTAGATAACCACGTGAAGACTGTCGCGGTAAAATGAAAACAACACATTGGTAATGGACTATATAGCTAGTCAAAAATACATATAGTTTCAGGAGCAAAATTTTGTTCCCGTTATGTACATGTATTAAAATTATAATTGTTTTTATTTACAGCTTTAAAAAACGATTTTAATCAGTTTGAAGTAAGACAAAAACATATTATTTGATTTTAATTGTGTCTCCAAAGTAATCGAAGGTTGAAATTGTTCTAAGGTTTTTACGCGTTCTCGAGATGAAAAGCCCAATAACGATAAACACATCCAATACATGTACTAGTGTTACTCAACAATTATTTATCTAAATGCCAACTCTGGCTTACTATAGATATGTTGGATTTTCAAACAACACAAAATAGTAGTTTATATATAGCACAGCATACACTACTAACTTTGTATAGGACTTTCCACTCACTTGAAGGAATATTTATTAACTCAATACCAGTCAATTTAAGAATTGAAAACACGTCAATAAATGCAAACTAATGTCTTGTGTCATTTATCCAAAAAAGGCATTGCATGTTTTAAACACTTACTCGTCAGGAGCATGCTATTACTCTCTGCATTCATTTTAAAGACACAAAAAGTACAAGTAATATAGATGATCAATATTTTGTTTTTACAGTATCAGTTTCATACACAGGCCATTTGTCTAGCTGAATTACCCACGGCTTCTTATTCACACATTAAAACATTTATGTTTGTTATTAAATCGCTTTGTTAGACATGCAAATCCCTCACGTGACTAAGACACCGTGGTAACCTTTAGGTCAATTCAACAGGTTTGTATAGAATCAATTTCATATACTATAACACCAATCCTTAACTTAAAAACAGATAAGGATTCGTCCTGAGTTTAATTGGCAAGAATCGGTTTAAATCCTAGTTACCTATATTTGAAGAAGCAACAGACCATTTGAAGGAGGTAGCCTCGGATTCAACCTATTACTTGTATTAAATTAATAGCATGTGTTTTCCTATTTTTGTTTTGTGTTTAAATTATGGTGTGTTTGTTTCCTTTGTTAGTCTTTGAGTAGTTAATATTGAAGCATCAGTATGTACCTTGGGAATTCATTATACTGTGGATAAATGTATATTCTATGTTCTGCTAATGATGAGTTCTGCGCTTGATGGTATAAGGAGATTTCTATATATTTCTGTTTCCTTTTTGAAAAGCTTCAGAGACACAGATAAAAAAATCTAATACTTCCTATGTTAGTTTACTTCAAACATATTTATTTCTTGTGTATTGTAGATCAAGTTTTTTATTAATTACTCCACGACAGATTCCTGAATGTCATACGCGTCGAAATGTATCATATCGCTTTGACATATACAAAAATAAAAACAATTAAAAAACAAAAGAGATGTCAAAGGCTTTAAGTTGGTAAAGTCATTCCAGAACTTTCATCTCGCATATTATACACACTTTCAAACGCTAATGTTATTTCTCTACTAGTTCATAAATCAAAGTTAACTATATTTTTGACAATGCATCGTCTTAAACTGAGATGCTTTATTAATAAATTAGTAACTTTATTTCTGAAATCAAGAGGGCCAAGATAGCTCTATATTGCTCACCTGAGTACATGGCCTACTTTTGACCAAATGTGACCGAAATGCAAACTTAAACTTAGTGTCATAAACAAAAACATTTTGTTTGACCTTGACAAGACACACATTCTGACCAAATAACATGATGATTGGCTATAAAATGTGCTTTTTCTTGGATTTAACCTAATGACCTAGTTTTTAATCATATGTGACGTAAATTACATCTTGACCTAGATATCATCAAGACAAACATTCACATTCCATGAGGATTGGGTATTTAAAATGTGGATTCCAGAGTGTAAACCAGATTTTCATTTGATTTGTTCTTTTGAAATACTTTATTGATCCCATGTGACATAGTTTCAAACTTGACATAGAAATCAATGGGATAAACATTCTGATCAATGTTAATGAAGAAATGATATTAAACTTGTCCATATAAGTGTCAACAATGTCTCTTTTAAATTGACTGTGTGCCTAGTTTTAGACCCCAGATGACCTAGATTCGAACTCGATCTAGACCTAGAAATCATTGAGGGAAACATTCTAACTAAGTTTCATGATGAGTGTTTACTAAACATGGCCTCTATTGTGTTAGCGAGTCTTTTCTTTGATTTGACCTTGTGACCCAGACTCAATATTGACCTAGAAATCATTTAAATAAATATTCTGACCAATTTCCTTGAAGATTGGATGTCAAATGTGACCACTAGAGTGGTAACAAGGCAGTGACAAACGACAGACACATTTGAGCACTTCGTGTCAGATCAGGCGAACTAACAAACTTTAATACTCCAGATTTGATAAAACGTCGGTATTAATTTGCTATTGCTACTCAAGTACTTTTGTTATTATCCTCGATCCGTACATTAAGCATTTATTCAAACAGACCATGTGCGGTCAGCCTTTGATCTGCCTTTGCTCTTTTCTTATATCATTACAGGATACATGTATGTCATTCTATTACGTTAATGGACTTTATAAAATTCTCAGGATACTTACTGTACTTGTT
Source organism: Saxidomus purpurata (assembly GCA_022818135.1). Classification (NCBI taxonomy): domain Eukaryota; kingdom Metazoa; phylum Mollusca; class Bivalvia; order Venerida; family Veneridae; genus Saxidomus; species Saxidomus purpurata. Next base: position 22,989,781 of record JAFMSR010000009.1, read on the forward strand.
ACAAACCTATACATGTAACCATATTCTTGCACGGTATATAAAACATAAATTACATGTACTCTGTAGTCTCACGTATTGGTTAAAAGGTGCCAGGTATTGAACATACAGTATGCATATAAAATGTATTTGACAGGACTGAACACAAATAAGGACACCATAATTCGTAGCATATTTGGTTCTTTATTGCATTGCAAATTAGGATAATCTTGTTAGAACCGTGCATATTTCCTCAAGCTGTAAATAGTACATTGTATGTGTACATGTACTAAAGCTCGTTGATTTCTTGTATTGAGAAGGGCAGATTAAGGTTATCCTTAACATGATACAGTATTTCAAAATGAGCGTCGTTCTATTAAAGTGTGTCAAACATTGTTGTCACGCGAATATTTATGACAGTTGTAAATCGATATTTCGGGTTGACCGAATATTTAAGTATCGTAATGTAATACCCGTGGTATAATCGGGGCAAACGAAAAGATCTTGTCTATATTCGTCTGTAAACTAAGGTCCTAGTTTTTTTAAATCATTTAAATTAAACCTAAATAAGAAGATACAATGACAAGCACGGTCTATACGTCTATACTTTAAATACATTGAGATAACAATCAGGAAACCGTTACAGCAAATGTTGGATCAATTATACGATCAAATATGTAATATTGTCAGTCTAAATTTGTGAATAAGAAACTAGGAAAATAAACAGACGGGTATGGGGAGTTAGAGCTACACCTAAACCCTGAAAAGATTTAGATCTCTAGGTACAGTGTGACATTACTAAAACTAGACCTATCACTAAATGTCATTAATACCCCCGAAAAGCTGCTTTATAAACTGAGGAAGTCCGTAGTAACAGAATACCTTGCAAAAGAAATAAGAGATATTGTCCTTGGCATTAAATCTGTAATCTGTCAAGATAGAGTTATGGTTCTTGTACACTGCACTTTCTCTCATTGTGCCTGACCATTGTATGAAGTTGTATTGAATTCCAACCGGTAGTTTTTTAACTATGCTCCGGACAAGTAAAAGAAACAATCGGCATTAACTCTGTATTGAGTCAAGAAAGAGTTATGGTTCTTGTACATTGCACTTCCTCTAAATGTACTTGACCATTCAATGAAGTTGTATTGAATTCCAACTAGTAATTTTCAATTATGCTCCGGACATAGAAAAGTAACAAAGAGCAATACCTCTGTAATAAGTCAAGATAGAGTTATTGTTCTTTTGCACTGCACTTCCTCTCATTTTGTTAGACCATTGTATGAAGTTATATTGAATTCCAACCAGCAGTTTTCGAATTATGCTCCGGACAAGGAAAAGTAACAAAGAGCAATTACTCTGTAATGAGTCAAGATAGAGTTATTGTTCTTTTGCACTGCACTTCCTCTCAATGTACTTGACCATTGTATGAAGTTGTATTGAATTTCAACCAATAGTTTTCAAGTTATACTCCGGACAAGTAAATGTAACAAAGGGCAATAACTCTGTAATTTGTCAAGAAAGAGTAATGGTTCTTGTACATTGCACTTCCTCTCATTTTGCTTGACCATTGTATGAAGTTGTATTAAATTCCAACCTGTAGTTTTCGAACTATGCTGCGGACAAGTTAAAGTAACAAAGGGCAATAACTCTGTAATTAGTCAGGATCGAGTTATTGTTCTTTTGCAGTGCACTTCCTCCTATTGTGCTTGACCATTGTATGAAGTTTAATTGAATTCCAACTAGTAATTTTTCAATTATGCTCCGGACAATTAAAAGTAACAAAGAGCAATAACTCTGTAATGAGTCAAGATAGAGTTATGATTCCTGTACACTACACTTCCTCTCAATGTACTTGACCATTGTATGAAGTTGTATTGAATTCCAACCAGTAGTTTTCAAGTTATGCTCCAAACAAGGAAAAATAACAAAGGGCAATAACCCTGTAATGAGACAAGATAGAGTTATGATTCCTGTGCACTGCACTTTCTCTCAATGTACTTGACCATTGTATGAAGTTGTATTGAATTCCAACCAGTAGTTTTCAAGTTATGCTCCGAACAAGGAAATATAACAAAGGGCAATAACTCTGTAATTAGTCAAGATAGAGTTATAGTCCCTATGTACTGCACTTCCTGTCGATGTACTTGACCATTGTATGAAGTTGTATTGATTTCCAATCAGTAGCTTTCAAGTTATGTTCCGGACAAGTAAAAGTAATAAAGGGCAATAACTCTGTAATTAGTCAAGATGGAGCTATGTTTCTTGTGCACTACACTTCCTCTCAATGTGCTTGACCATCGTATGAAGTTTTATTGAATTCCATTTAGTAGTTTTCAAGTTATGCTTCGGACAAAAAAAAATGCAACGGACCGCTTGACCGACCGCCCGACCGACTGACCAACCACCGGGTGACTCCTATACAGTGTTAGGGGGTATAAATATACTTGATATCCCTTCTCTCAGAAAAAACTGTCAATATCATGTGTACTTTGCATAAACGTTACATTAAGCGTTCAAGCGATAAAAAGACCACAGCAGAACAAATTCAGCGGATTGTTTCCATATAACATTGTATGCATTTTAACACATACATGTAAGTATAAATTACAAGTATAAATATCCAGACAATCATTTTAGTATATTTCTATCATTTCAATATTATCGTGAATATTTAACTATTCTGTATTATATACTTGGCAATTAACTAATCAATCGCAAACACTTCCAATATATTCTGAATATTACCTTTTTATGGTACATTGATTTTCATATAACTAAAGTCATGCTTTCAACATATCCATATTTTTATATGAAAGGTATATATATTTAAGGACTATTTAGAGGAAGTTGTATAGCCATGTTTACATTCCAGAGTTGCTCAAGGACATCTTTTTTTCTCAAGGATAATGATCAATACGAGCGTTCAAAAACGTATTACTGTACATGAAATTTGTACAGCTATTAAAACGGAAGTAAAACAATTCAAAACGAGGTAAGACATATGGCATATCCTTCATGCATGAATTGTATGCAAGTAGTCTTATCTTCAAATTGTGTGCAATCAAATGGTGGGAGTTATATATGTGAACAATATTATTTATACCCTACACAAAGTGTACGGGAGTTTATGTGTGTGTGTTGGGTTGGGGGGGGGGGGTAACTGGATTCAACTTATTTGTCTGTATGTCTATCTGTCCGTCTGTAGAAGCAATCTTGTGGAGGCTAAATCTCCAAAACCCCTAGTCAGAATTTAATGATATCCCGGTAGAAAACAACTTCGACCTCTTTAACACATTTCCCTTTTGTTGTGTATGACATAACTACATATATCTAAATTCAATGTATAAACTTATAAACTAATTCAAGTCACTTATAATTGGAATAAAACAAAATTCCTATCTGCATTGAATTGTTAACATTAAATTAATTTTTCAAATGAGATGATTGCACTCTCACATGTGTTACTCGGACTTTATCCAACAGAATTTCGACCATTTTGAAACTGACCTTCTATTGTGGGTAACGGAATGCTTAAAATTGATGGATGTCAAATCAAAAAACAAGTTCTTAACACTTGCAACATAAAAATGTTGCAACAAAATGTTTAGATGTAATTGACTGTCAACAAAACATATTTGCAGGTCATAGTTATTCTTCAGCTGCATTTCACAACAGGAGGGTCAAAGAAAGGTGTCTCCGCTTCTGATGGCCTAACTTACAGGGGTACAGAAAGACAAGTGAATACGACCTGAACATTTCTCACATTGTCCCTATTTGACTATAATAACAAAAGGCTGCTACTTTGGGCTAATCAGAGAGAAACAGAGTCTGTACTTTATGAATCAGTCGAGTTCCAATTAGCAAAGCTGCAACATTGAGATAAGGATAGTAGTATGCTTTGTCACAGTATTAATGGTGAGCAGGATACTTTACAAACGGTACGGCATACGTTTTTGGGCCCAGGTGATAATTGATAGAAATATGGTATTTCTACAAAATGTCAGAAAACAGCACTTTCTTATATCTATTTTAGCTGCTTTTACATGGTTAGCATTCGGCCGTCACTGTCAACAAGTAGCATGCAAAAAGTTTGATCGAAAAGTCAAAGTCACCAATCCTAAATGAGTTTACAGAACTGTACAACTGGTCCTAATTGTGTCATGGTAGCCTCGAATACCAGACAATAGATCAAGAGATAAATGCAAAGGTCATACCAGATTAACACTGAAATTTGTTTGCAAAACTTAAAATTATTATGAACTTTCTTTAAGTGTATTAAACTATTTCAATTAAACCCTATTATATAGGACGAAACATTGACAAATAAATGAGGAGCACAATTTCTTCATAATTACATTCAGTCTATAAACTGAACTCCACAAAGCCAAACTATGATGATTTGAATACTACCACTTTAGTTTAAACATACAAAGTGCGAAGTGGCAGTGGGCGCGGCTGTGTGTTCAGAAAGAATTGGAAACTTATTCAGAGAAGAGCGGCTCGATCGATTTAATATTTTTACTTCGTCATAAGTTTATAATCGCACAATGCACCATTTAAATGTTTTTATCTGACTACACGTCTTGTGCATGTAGTTTAACATGTTTGCCTTAACTACCGTGCGATATAATATCCTCATTATTATCGTCATTATTGAAATAATTTACGTAGAGATAATATCAAGTATTGGGATTTCTTTCAATCACATTTCAATAGCTGTGGTAGTATCTCATAAATCATATGACGTTCTGACATATACTACAATAAGTTTTTTTGTCGAATAGTTATCTGACAACGAATCAATATTGTTATGAACAAAATAATTCAAAATATAGGGAATTTGTACAAAGACACTTAGTCTACAAACTATTTCATAGGCACGCGACATTTTAGCTCATAAAGCACATATTTGTTTCGTAATTGTTTAGAGACATTAAGGGACATAAAGATATAAAAGTATTTACAAACAATGCAATGAATTCCTTTGATGAGCAAAGCGACAAAATCTGTTGATATATTGTGATAGAAAACAGTCATTCACGTTCATTCATTACGTTTGCCACTGAAAACCTCTTAAGAAAAGAAATATGACGATTGTTTCAGCGATTTGTACTACGAAATTGCATATGAGCCATCATTTACTAGTTGCTACTTTATAATCATTCTGTCATTGCGCAATATTATTCTGACATGAAGCAATGTTTTAAAGACCTATTGCAATAATTGCTTGGGAAAACGTTTTTTTTATCATAACATTTGGCGACATCATTAAACCATAAGTCATTAATATTGTGCATATTTAGTAATTTTCTTCGCATGTTTAATTGAATAACAATCGTTACAGAAACGCATCAAACGTCAGGTGTTAGTAGCTTGCATTTACCAAGTAATAGATGCGTATTTCGGAATACTGTTTATACACTGACGACGGCATGAGAAATCATTGCGCGATGTCAGAACAGCATCCTGAAGTGCGCATTTTTTACACAACAACGAACGATATTTACGCCTGAATTCAGTAATGTTCTTTTCTGTAACAATCGATGCGAAAAATATCATTGCATATGCACCACATTTAAATCAATATTTTCAATCAATATTTATTCAGGTATAAAATCATCAAAATAAAATTATATAATATATGACATAAGAATCTAACATAAAATATTAAGAATAATAATAAGTGCATATAATTTTAACAGTAAATATTATGATCTTATGACCTTGGATAATGCACGAATATATATATAGAATATTGTAATGATATGCATTTTCATGCATTGGGCACTTGGAATACAGTCGATATGGCTTACGCCTGACTTTTTCTTTTCTCCACCAGAAATTATTTATTTTCGTGTGTAATTGTGCCTTTGCTGGTCATAAGTTGTTCCATTTTATTTGTACATCTTATTTGCTTTCGTTTCATGCTATTTGATAGCATTGCGCGCCTGTAATATTGTAATGATATGCATTTTCATGCATTGGGCACTTGGAATACAGTCGATATGGCTTCCGCCTGACTTTTTCTTTTCTCCACCAGAGATTATTTATTTTCTTGTGTAATTGTGCCTTTGCAGGCCTGGTAAACACATGAAGTAAACCTTCTACACGTACAACGACTTTTCAAGGCTAACGATTGTATGAATTAACAGCATCATTCTGTTGGTAGATCTTATTATCAATTCTACATATAAAGATATCAGTCGATATTTTAATCTATCTATTGCTCTTTATTATGCAGACTTTCTCAAAATAGTATCATTACATTCAGCAAACATTTTGTGGATACATGTAGTAGTGACGGTACAGAAACGCATATACGCCACTATTTGCTAGTTGCTACTTGCTTATTATTCTGTCATTGTACGATATTATTCCGACATGAAGCAATGTTTTCAACACTTGTGACAATAATTTCTGCAGAAAACTCTTTATAATCATTACATTGAGCGATACCAGGAAATTATAATATGGATTATTCTTAATAGGAATAATTCCTTTTATTTTTTATCGAAATTGTTTAGTCATTGCTAGGCATCTAGATGTAGATACACGATTGTGGTCTCCGTGTTTTGCTGTAAGTTATAAAACCGGTTTTGATTCCCGGCCTGTTCGAGATATCGTATATATAAATGCCAGTACACGTAGCGGGACCCAGTCTACATGTTGGTATATAAACTTGATTTCACGTGCAATATGTTCAGTTCGATTCTACAACCACGAACACACCTGCTCAACGAAGGCCGGGAAGACGGGCTAGAGCACCAGCTCACGCACCACCTTTGCTGCCTAATCCAAGACAGGAGGGGAACAGGGGCCGCAGGATGAACAGGCGAGCACGTGCTCCGGCACAGGTTCCATCTCCAGTGCGTAACCAGAGACAGGATGAAAACCGGGCTCGGAGGCAGAACAGACGAGTACGGGCGCCGGCACCGGAAGACCCAGTTGACGACCAAGAAGATGGGGCAGTCGTTGAACGGAGAGATGCTGGGCAGGGAACCCCGCCGGCACCCAACAACCAGAACAGCCGGGGCCAGAAACGTAGAGCTGACGAGGCTGACCTTGATGACGTGTCAAATGGTCCGTTACTACAGAATGATATTGGTAGGTGCCCTATTATAGATTTTGAGCAATTATTGCATGAGTCACAAATTATCGATAAGGGGGTAGAAGTAAATGCTAGGGGTAATTTGGGTACCCAAAGAAATACATTTCCGTTAGGACTTGGCAATGCAAATAACGTGAATAATTTGAACCAGTTTTCACGACAGGCAAATGATCAGTTAAATGCAGATTTTCCGTCTGTTCGCGTTGCAGATGATGACACTGTCGCGCACGTGCCAACCTCCTTAAAAACAAAAGTTTGTAAGGGAGAATACGTTAATCTAGCTTTATTATTGAAAGGAGCCGTAGAACTTTCGTAATATTGCAATGGCACGGTTTTTAAATAAAATTCTGACGGTTGCATAGAAACAACACAAAAAGAATGCAAAGACAAAATTGACGATATCGAAAAATGGACAATGCCTTTATCATTTACACCTCGATTAATTTGTCGGACCACGCTGACAAAGTATATGAAATGCTTCATTATATGTTCAATATAAGAGAAAGCGGACTCGCGTGAATATGTTCAACAAGTTCGCTTACGTCAGGCAACTTCGTCGTCATCCTGGTCAAAAATTAATAATGACTTGTGGTGGCGTTGCGTGCAAATGCGACCGGCTCCGACAACGACACCAAATCCGTCTAGGTATACTTGTAATGACTACAACAATGGACATTGCTCGTGGCCGAACTGTAGGTTTTCTCACCTCTGCGCAAAATGCTTCGCTCCACACCCTGAAGCTAAATGTATTAGATCAGGCTCAGCAACAAATACTCAGTCTCACGCACAAATTCCTCAAAATCAGCGACCATTTCGAGGTAGACCTTTCGCTAGGCGCGGTTCATTTAGAGGCCAAAGAAAAAATTAAAAATTTTACGTCTGAATTAAATGAAGGTGAGCGGGTCACCCTGTCACTCTCTCCGAGTAATCTGGATATTTGTAATATAGCCGAAACACCGATTAAGATTCAAGCGTTGAAACATTATTTACAATCCTATGACAAAACAGAATCCGAATTCCTTTTAAACGGTTTTATGCACAGGTTTCCTATTCAATACTCGGGTCCTCGTGCACCTAGGGATGCAAAAAATTTAAGATCCACGTTTAACTTATTAAATCCAGAAATTATTAAATAAAAAATAAACAAAGAAATTGAAGCAGGCAGAGTAGCTGGCCCATTCACTCAGCGACCCTTACCTAATTTGATCGTTTTACCAATTGGCCTTGTACCGAAGAAAATGCCAGGAGAATACCGTATGATTCATCATTTGTCATACCCTCCTGGGGAATCCGTGAATGATTACATTGACCCTAAATTATGTTCTGTCCAATATACAAGCTTTGATGAAGCGGTCAAAATGGTTCAGGAATTAGGACAAAATTGTAAAATGTTTAAAGCCGATATACGTAGCGCTTATAGACTGATACCTATCATTCCGTCAGATTTTGAATTACATGTACTAGGTTTTTGCTTTGAAAATAAATTTTACTTTGATAAAGCGCTACCTTTTGGAGCTTCCATTAGCTGTATCACATTTGAAAGGTTTTCAAGATTTTGGAATTTTGTGTAAAGCAAAAATATACTTCAGGGGGGGGCTGATTCACTTCTTAGACGATTTCTGGGTAAGGGGGAATCAAGAATTGTGCACACAGGCATTTGAAACCTTTAAAAATATCATATCCGATTTGGGCGTCCCATTGGCTTACGAAAAATCAGAAGGACATACTGAGATATTAGTATTTTTGGGTTTAGAGCTGGACTCAATTAATATGAGGGTGAGAATTCCACTATGTAAGATACAGGAAATTGTGCAAAAAACTAATGAAATGCTTCCTCACAAAAATACAACACTGAAAAGGATGCAATCCCTCATTGGCTCTCTCAATTTTTGCTGTCGCGCAATCCCAATGGGCAGGCCGTTTTCACGTCGTTTAATAAACTCAGTATGTGGTTTAACAAAACCCTTTCACCACCTAAGGCTAAAGAAGGAAATCAAATTAGATTTGAATATGTGACTCACTTTCTTAAAAAACTTCAATGGTATTTCGGTCTTTCATGAGAAGTTCTGGGTCTCGAACACAGATGTGCAAGCTTTTTACCGATAGTGCGGGCGGCGAATCTCTAGGGTTTGGCATTTACTTTAAAGGGCACTGGTGTCAAGCCAAATGGCCTGATACTTGGCATGCAACTGGCATAACTAAGGACATAACAGTTTTAGATTTTTTTCCAATCATTGTATCGCTATTTATCTGGGGCTCAGAGTTGAAAAACAAAAAGATCAAATTTAATTCAGATAACATCGCAGTTGTTCACATTTTGAATAAATTATCATCAAAGTCAGAGAAAGTCATGATTCTGGTTAGGCTTATTACATTACGCTGTTTAGATCTAAATATATGGTTGAAGGCGGCAAATGTTCCGGGCCGCCATAACGACATATGCGACTCATTGTCTAGCTTAAATTTGCAGAAATTCAGAAAGTTGGCACCAGAGGCGGACCCCGAACCTCAACGGGTGCCCAGTTTCCTTTGGCACGTCTTCAATACAGAGCTAGACAGCTCCTTACTAGAGCTATAGCCCCTAATTCTCTTATGACTTACCGCACAGCCATGAATACTTTCGAAAGTTTTAGGGCCAGCTATAAATTGTCTAAGTATTGGCCAATCCCGGTAAATCACCTTTTGCTTTTCTTAACATGTTGTTTTGAAAGGGGACTATCACCAAATTCAATTACGACATACTTAGCAGGCATTAATTATTTCCATAAATTATATGAGTTCATTGATTTTAGCCAAATATTTGTAATAAGTAAACTTTTAGAGGGCTGTCACAGGAATAGACCAACCCAGGGTAGACGTGCACCATTACGAAAGCATATTTTAGAAGCGGTCTGCAATACTTTATCAACAGTATCTTACGATAGTTACGAAGAAAAACTTTTCACTGCCGTTTTCACTCTGGCATATTTTGGTCTATTTCGGGTCAGTGAATTGGTAGCACCACGTGCATATCAAATCGATAATGCACTATTACGTAGCGATATATCCTTTACTTCAGATAAAAGTCACGTCGTTATTAAACTCCACTATTATAAGACAAACCAAAGGGGAAATCCCGTTTTATTGAAAATCCCGAAACAAAATGAAGCTTTATGTCCGGTTTTGAAACTTATGACATTTTTGGAAATAAGACCCGATTATCAAACAGCCTTGTTTTGTCACAAAAATTGTGCTGTAGTCACGAGGACTCAATTTACAGGCATCTTGGCCAAAGCGATAAACAGTTCACGCTTCAAATCGGGGCATTTCAAGTCGCATAGTTTCAGGATAGGTAGGGCAACTGATCTCGCAATTCAAGTTACTCTTCAGACGTGATTATGAAGATGGGTAGATGGTCATCTAATTGCTTTAGACTATACATACGTCATTGATTAAATTAAGTCAGTCCTTTTTGGATGTATCCTGGATAGGCATAGATTTATACCAGATCTGTATAATTTACAGCACCTATTTAGCTATGTTTATATATGCATCTGGATGATGCGCATTAATTGATTCTCAGCCAAATAGACCAAAACGCTTGTATAAACATAAAAGCGTAATCAGAATTTTTGGGGGATAAATTGCCATTTATTGTGGCCTAAGAAAATTCTGTCGATCGGAATGTGATCGGGCGTACACTAATCTTGATAAGTAATGCATTCGGCTACTAGTAATTTGTATTTGAAGCAAAATCGAACTCGGATTCGGGTTCCGGTTCACACGTTGGGCACCCACGCGCTGAGCGGGAATCCACAGTCCGAGGAGTATGAAATATAGTGACTGGTGGCAATCAGGTGCAGTACATAGCTGTTGATACAAAGTATTGCGTTGTTGTATAGGTATTGCCCTAGTACTGAGATAATATCTACCTTGCATTGTGTCGGTTATAGCGTGTTATTGAGTTCGTCTGTTACAGTTTGCGTCTGTTATAGTTTGCGTCTGTTCTGGTTTGCGTATGCTATAGTTTGCGTCTGTTTTACTTTGCGTCTGTTAAAGTTTGCGTCTGGTTGGTATCTACTTGCTGTATCCGTGTTTGCGTACGCAACATGTTGTATAACATAGAATACAACTTGGGTCTGATAGCTACTTAGCGTTGCCACACCGACAATTACTTTCCTCTATACATGTCACAAGTACGTAGCAATTAAACATCCGGTTCCCTTTCGGTTGACGGAATTTTCAACATTCTTGATTGACGGGAAACCCCGTCATCATCGAGTGACCACAACATGCCATTCTTTTAAAATATTGTACTACAAATTTATTTCATTAATCAGAGTCATGTTTAATAATGGTATAATTATAATGAGATCGTGATATCTGGTTCACGAGTCTAGCTGTATTAATTTACATGTATTAAAGATTAAGTATATTGCACGTCTGTCTTTATTCATTTATTTGGAGTAATAAAATAAATCGTTCATATTGTGCATATTCAGTAATTTTATGTACATATTTATTTGAATATCGACCGTTATAGAAAATCATCAAACTTCAGGCGTTTATACCAAGCATTAATTAGTAAAAACGCGTCAGAATGCGATGTCAGAACAGCATCCTGAAGTTCGCGTTGTAACACAACGAACGATATTGATGCTTTCATCTTGAATACATGTACTGGTACTTTTCATATATTTAAGTAAACATGCGAATAATACTTGATTCAATTATAGATATTAAAGCGTTTTAGCGAGATATTGTTGTCACGAGTCGAGAAAAGACTTGCTATTGACAGATTAATATCGCATAATGATAGAATAATTGCCAAGTAGCAACTAGCAAATGGTGGCGTGTATGTGTTTTCGTCGTTACGCTCGCTGTTTAACTTAACATGCAGAGAAAACTACTGTTTTTAGCGTGGAATTATTGTCATGAGTCTAGAAAAGATTGCTTTATGACAGAATGGCAGATAATTACCAAGTAGCAAAATGATGGTGTATAGGCTTTTCCGTAATTTCCTACTTGTCAATTACCAATGTCACAGTGCAGTTTTCATTTATTTACTTTGTACAACTGTTTATTTATAATTAGTGGTCAAACGTAGGGGTAACATAAAGGTAGTTTACGTTAACTTAGTGTGTAGTGTTTTTCAAAGTTTGAATAGCAAATTAGAATAACTAAGAAGTTTAGATGATTAACTTCCAGCCTTTTGCTACAAATCACAGACGTCAAAATGTGTGACTCTAGAGAGTTATTTATTTCTTAGGTTTTGACAGGAACACCATCTATTGCTTTTAAGATTATGTTTTATTGAATTGGTTTGAAACTTAAGAAAAGTCCCTTTTGATTTAGGAATTTAATATGTTTTCTGTTTATTTTAATGTGACATGCTTTTCCATTTTAAGCACAATATGAAGTACATATCCAAATGGCGATGAACATCATATATATATATATATATGTTTATGCTAATAAAAGTTGACTTGACTTTACTATGCTATGAAAAAAAGTAAATACAATATTATTACTTACATCTTTTATAAAATTCCACTACGTTGAAGGAATATGAATATCGACTCCATTCAAATCACAATTCTAGGAAGCTGCGAACAGTTTTGGGTATGCCTGAGCAACTCGTCAATGAATGCAAACTTAGTTTTTTGCTATTTATCCAAAACTGGTATTGCACTTTGTGAATATTTAATAACACTTCAAACTACTTTAAATTGTTAAATGCACGAGAAAAAAACTGAGCACTTCACTTTCAATAATATTCTTAATGAATATCTATACCACGATCGTGTCAGCATAAAACATTGTAATAGGGAGAACATCCACAATAAGTGTTACAAAAAATAAACTGCAACACATAATTTCACATTGTTGTGAATAAATACGGAATACCCCAAATACTTCGTTTAAGGTTTAAGGTTTGCTTTAAAATCAAACGTATTATAAGTAAACTGAACGCCAAAACCAACCAATGAGAACCTTTAGCGGTTGTCAAGATCATTTGTTTACGCAGGTTACATGTGTACAAAGCTGTGTGCGGCTTTATCGATATGCTTGTATATACTCTTTCACCCACATAATGTAAATCAATAAGTGGCCTTTCATATATGATCATTTGTAACAAAAAAGTTTTATTACTTCATCCTTGTATCACTAGACTGTGTAATTAAGGAACATGAATAAAGTGTTTTAACAAAATTGTAAATAACAGATGTCCATGAACTAGAGCAAAACACGTGTACGTTTGTAAAGGGACACAGCTAGCAACATGAGTTAACGTTTATAAGAGGACAGTGGTGTTTATTGGTCATTACTGTCTTTCATCAGAGAAAATGTATGTAGTTGATATAATAAATCATTATTCCTCAAAGTCAAAGATCAACAACATTACACCAAAAACATATAGTTCTCTTCCTATTCATAAAATGACCTCTCTCTACTATATGTATTTCAAACAGAACTTAAAGTTACAATTATACTATCATTCAAAATGATAATTTTGAATTCATGCAAAAGCTCATTATCATGTGACTCTAATTTAAGAGAAATGTGTTGTCCGAATTTATAATTTGTTTCGGCATACAGTGTTTATCTGTCAGATTACTGGGGTGGAACCATATTAGATTGTAACCTGATTTGAGCTCTTGTCATACTCTGACGGCTCTACACGTGTTGACATTCATATCTGAGATATTGTGAAACGTTTATGGTGGTATTTAGCAATGAAGGTAACAGTTTTGAATTGTCCAAATAGACATCAACACGTCCCGGAATATATTATTTTAACTGCTATATGATGGACAAGCTTATGTTATTGATTTACATGACAAAAATGTCTGTGTGGTGTGTGTTGAAGATTATCTCCCTACGAAACCAACAGTGAGATAACCTCGTTCTGTGAACACCCCTATCAACCGTCAAAGCCTCTTCCGTTTAATGGTCTTTGATCGCAGGTTGACTGTATAATGACAATAGTTCTAAATATCAATAAATATATTGCAGACACGATGAAAACATAACGACTGAATAGCAATAGGACTTACATATCATGGACTAAAGCCCCGTGTATGTTGCATGTTGTACTTTTTTAAACTGTAAAGTAAATCAATCTACTCATACACTGTCATAAAAAATTGCTACAACTTTGAACCTCTAGCTTACTGTCCTGGATCAAGATAGGTAACTTTATGTTTTAATTTTAAACAACGTTTACTTTAAGCAAATGCAATAGTTCAGTTTTATTGTAGATATAAACAATCAATTTTTTTCTAGGTTGTAAAATCTCCTACTTAACTAAGGTACATGTATTTCATGACATTTTACAGACTGACAATATCTTTAGATAAAAAAAAATGAAATAATTTTAAAAATTGTTCAAAGCGACGGATTTTTTAAAACGGTATTTTTACACGATATCTGTAAGATGTCTATTCGAATAGGCCCAGGGTCCAGTGTATATATCTATAAATATAAATATCTATTCGACTTTATACCATATCGTAAACAAGCATAATCAATTATGACCACTTTTATGCATTATGTATAGTTACAGATAATTAAGTAATCTGTGAATTATTCCGACACTTAAGAGAACTTTTAATTTGATGATAGCGGTATTTGATTTAAAGATTGCCTTATTATGTTACTGTCTGTATATGATTAAGCTATTTTACCCTTCATTTTTTGTTCATAAGTAGGACCGAAATGATAATTATTATCTATTTCAGTTGATGGTTACAATAATATGTCTATAATTACAACAAGTATCGTACCAACGGGTCGCATTCACGTTTTAAAAATCCTAGTTTAATCTTTTTATTAAGTGTTTGGAGATGTCGTTCATATGCGTAACTTGTTCTGCTTTAAACATTTAGTTATTCCTTTCACTACACTCACAGTTCAATTTATGCAGCAATGATCCATTAAATTACCATCCTAAAAAAGAAATGCTGTTTACTCCCTAACAAAAGCCTGTTGTATGTATAGGATATCGACTGAGTACGAGGTCTTTCTCTGTAGGAAAGACCTGTTCACGGGCTGCATGTAACATCGAGAGCGCGTAGCGCTCGAGGTGTTTCAAGAAGTCCGTGGACAGGTCTTTCCTACAGAGAAAGACCGCTGTACGAGGTCAATATCCGACTTACACACCATCATAAGTGAAACGGTATACGATTCTGACAACATTTAATCAAAGGATCTGGATATCTGTTAAGAACAAGAATACAATAAAATGATTTTTATAATTATACGCAGAATACGTACATGTAATATTAGATGTATTGTTTACTTCAAGTATTTGTTATACATGTGTGTTCGTGAAATAACACGTTTCATGAAATATTGGTACGGTATTTACATGAAAATTGTTTTTTTTTACCCTCGTAACGAATTTGAACAGAGAGTAACATTGAGTCGCGCTTTATATTCGTCCGTGTGTACGTCCGTGCAAATTTAACTTCTAAGAAATGATTGGTGCATTAAGCGTCGGCTTGTTGCTCTCAGGCTTGTGTTCAGTAATAACATTTGCTTTTGGAGAAAATTTTGATCAGCAAACGCCTGCCGGAAATCGCATGTGGTAGTAACGGTAAAGGACTTAATCGTGAATAGGGGAGAAAATGTATAAGCGAACGGACGGAAGAGCATTTTGTTACCTAAGCGAAAGGCCTCAGTTCGAGTCCCATACATGACAGGCTGTCCATTTTTCTCATCCTATGCGATTTGGCACCGAACATATGTCCATGGCGGGGGATACCCATTTACGAAATGTGATTGTTGATTTTAGGGACGGGATATTCGTCAGTGTGTCCGCCGAAATTTTGTATGGTGTGCATAATTTAAGAAAACAAATTTAACCTTTATGGCTTTACACCGAAATTTATAAAATGGAATTGGTCGTTTTTACTATGGTAGAGTGATTAATATAAGTTGGATAACTTGTTTCACAATCGACCTAAAATAAATAAGTACAAATGATGTATAAACTAATCTTATTTAGAAGCGAATTTACAAGTTAAATGAAATCATGTCTGAATTATAAAATTTTAATGCTGTCTCTATTAAAATACGTTTGACATTCAACAAACAGTTTCAGCATGATCTTTTTATCATATATACTTTAAATGATACCTATATTACATAATTGTAATATAATACTAAAAATTTACAATGACTTAACAGTGGCATTAATAATATAAATAAATATACAGGATCGATTGTGTTTAGTTTCTATTAGAGACCTACGATTTTGTTGTACAATGACCCATTTCTTTCAGAAATATTTCTTTATGCGCGTACGAATGTCTATCTGTGCACGCGGACAGGTCTGGCTAGAGATATTCCAGACCTGCCCACGTGCACAGATAGACCTGCGCACGAGCTTTTCTTTGTTAATGCCGGTCTTTCAAAAATATATGGACCCATTCTAAACAAAGGCGTAGGTGTGTAAATAATTGCATTGCGGATATACAGTATGTTTATTAACTGTATTGGCCATGAATTACGAGTTGTTTTTGCATAAGGACATCAACACTCGTAGCTTCTTTGCCGTATTGTATCGCAATTTTGAAGCGAGTTATAAAAAAGATGGGTTCTAAAGTTCGTGTATATATTTGAAGAACATAACAGAAAAACATTATCGTAGGACTACATTTCAAAATGATCGTTCAAGTGTTATTTATACAATACTTAATACATTTTATCACGCACAGCTATTCGATATGTCGGGTTGTCAAAATAGTTGTATACTCGTGTTTAAATCGAAGCAAAAGAAAAGGTCTTGCCTACTTTAGTATGTAATATGGGTCCTAGTTTTTTTAAATCAAATAAATTATGTTTTTGTAAAGCGATATGTTGACAAAGATGGCCCAGACTGATTTCAATCAGAATATCGTTAAGGCCGGTGTTGTGTTGCTTATAAAATATGTATAGTCACGCTACATTACTGAATAGGACACAAAAGAAAACAATACACCAAAAGGCATGTAGACACGAATATGGGTAGATAGAGCTACACATGAAACCCAAAAACATTTAAATATTTAAAAAGAAAATGCAAACTGTTAAAAAACAGGTAACTGTAATTATACATGATTTTCTCCTTTTTATCTCATGCCACATAACGTTTGTTTCTGTGTATCGAGATTTAATTGTATTGTATAATTAATTGAACTGATATATATTATTCTTTACTCATTCTTTACTACGGAAAAACAAATACGTCACCATTTGTTTGTTGCTACCTGTTTATCATTTTATCATTGGGCGATACTATTTTGCCAGGATGGAATGTTTTCAAGACTTGTGTTGGTAGTGTATGTTTGTGTGTGTACATGATTGTGTGTGTGTTGTGTGTGTGTGTGTGCATGTGTGTTGGTGGTGTGCACTTCTGGGTGCTGTGGGGCTCGTTTTGGGGAGGCTGCGTTTTTGGTACGTGGCATTCCCTGTTTGATATTATTTTTGTTTTTGTGACAAAAATTACTGGTGAACACGCTACATTTTATTGCATTTGGCTATAGCATTAAATCATAAGGCGTAAATATTGTGCATATTTAGTTATTTTATTCGCATGTATATTTGAATGTCGAACGCTACAGAAAAATAGCAGACTTCAGACATTTATGTCGTGCATTTACTAGGAAAACACGCATAACAAACACAGAACAAGTCAAATGTTTGAACGCCGCCAAATGGAGTGGGGGTTGCGATAATTAGTAATGTTGGATTTAATGTATGGTGATTAACCAAACCTAATCTTTTTGCACTCTAATTTTGTATATGGCTGACAGAGTCGTTACTACAAATAGCTTAATAGTCAAATCATTGAAATAATTTTTCTTGTATATATTGTATATTATTCTTGTACGAAAGAAAAATTATTTCGAAATTTTTTTTTATTTGAACCTACTAAAAATAATTTCGTAGCCATTCGTTTTAAATCGTTGTCGTCCAGCGTCCTTACTAAAAATAACTGCTGAAATTCCCTCCCGCGTAATTTTCACACAACATCTATGAGACTCAGTGTGCATGCGCTAATACGCTTTGATTTGTATTGCTGTGAATGAATTCACGTGATGTAAAACAAATCTTAGTAAAATTTTCTACACTTCCGGTATCGCCAGCAATATCAGCCACAACAAAAATAAGACGAATAGCGTTTTATTTGAGGAGTAAAAAAGAACAGCGAAACTTTTATGAAATGCAAGGAATGTACGGAATACTACAAGTTCAAGGCAGCGACTTCGTGTAAGCGCATCAAATAGTACCCCTTCGAACATTTTTTTGTTTAAATTTACGTGTTATAATGGAAATATATTTTACTTTTGAGTGATATACCGGTTAGTATATCACTGAGTGTCGTTTAGATGCTTCGGCCTTCGTGATTACATTACTACGCATCTACACTCCACACAGTTATATACTAACCGGTATATCACTCAAATGTCAAATCTATTTCCTAAATAGAAATCTTCAACTTTTTGCCCTCGCATTTTATTAACTTACCCAATGCAGTGCTATTCATGTAATAAACTGTCGACAGGATCATGCCGACAAACTACATGAGATAATAAGCTATTAATCTATAAATTGTTCAATTAATTTTATTACATTGAATCATATATTAAAGCATCCGTATTTTATGTATTTAAATGAAGTTTCACAACCTAAATTATACGCGGTACCACCAACTTGTAATACAATGACAGTCACACTTTCACATTTTTTTTTCGCGCGATTAAAAGTCTTTTGGTGTTTTTATATCCTTAAAGCAATAAATTATCTTAAAATGTAGTACATATCTATCATTTAAATGTGAAAGATTGAAATAACGAAGTTTTCATTATGCATATACAAAATCGATGTCATTGATTTCATATTCCTGTTCGCCGTGAAAAAACCAACATCACGATAGACATAATGTGTGCGTCATCTTTGAAAATTTGTTATTTACATGATGAATGTCTCAACTTACAAGGTGGATAGTACTATCGTTTAATTAGTCACAGTACTGTTTCCCGTGCGCCTGACGCCAACGTTACACGTGCGTAAAATATACAGGACAGAGATAAATGCGCTACAGCATTTTCACATGCGTAGAAGCTAGAACGAAACACTTAAAGTGTCGGGGATTATTTTGAAATATGAAGGAAAAACTTAAAAAAATCTTCTCTGAAACCACAGGACTATGAGCTTAGATAGTTAGCATGTGGAATTGCCTAGTGGATCTCTACTAAGATTGTTCAAATTATGATCCCCGAGTCAAAATTGACCCATCCCGGGGGTCACTTGTTTTTACAGAGGCTTATATATGGGATTTTTTTTTAATCTTCTACTCTGAAACCACAAGGCCTAGAGCTTAGATATCTAGCATGTGGCATTGCCTAGTTAACGTCTACCAAGATTGTTCAAATCATGACCCCCGGGTCAAAATTGACACTACTCGGGGGTCTCTTGATTTTACACGGGCATATATAGGAAAAACTTTAAAAATCTTTATCTCTGAAACCACCTTTACCAAGAATGTTCAAATCATGACCCCAAGGTCAAAATTGACCCTTTCTGCTATTGATGACCTTGTTAGCCAATGGTAGCCAGATGAGCAATATAGGGCCATCTTTGCCCTCTTGTTTGTTCGTTTCATCTGATATGTCACTTGCCAAGGCACAAAGTGAATAAAGTTAAACTGTTACAAGACTACCTGTGACATGATGGAGTAAATGTAAATAATTATAAGAATCGTTGACAGAAGTATACTTTAGTCTTTTCAAATTGTTTGTCAATGTGTTAAATATTAGGTAAGCTCATGAGAAGTGAATAAAAAGTAAGATAAGATATTACATGTACTCGCATTTACTAGTATTTAGAGCTGACAAAACTGCTTTTGATTCAACTGTGCTACTACAGTGTCGAGTTGTCTTTTTCCTGGAATAATAATTCGTCCCAGCTTTTTCTTTGTAAAAAAATCAAATTGAAATATTTTCATCATGCACAAATAAATGTCGTGATAGATTTTAAACTTTCATCGATTTAAAGTTTAGTCAGGTTTCTTTCACATAAGCGTATGGCGGCTTCTTCATATTAAATACAGTAATTTAATCCTGATGTTTGTTTCTGCATGCGGATTAATATCTAAAACCATCCCAACCTTTTGAATCCCTCATTGTGCAGACTGCATATTAGATTACAATTTAATGTCTGCAAAACCGACTACAAACACAAATGTTCATAAAGCATACATTTATTGTCGGTAATTGTCAAAATGTGCACAAATAGCACAAAAAAACCAACATCACATTTATGACAGGTGAGATCTACCCGGACGTAGATTTAGATTTAATATTATTTTATTGTACAAGTTACATATACATATGTATAAAGGCATGCAAAATATGTTGAACTATAACAAATGAATCGGGCCACGAGTTATCACAACATCAGAAACGGCCCTCTCCAAAAGACGTCAGATTTTAAGTAAATGACAAGATAGCAGATTGGGTGCGTCCGTAGTTTTCACGGAAGTTGTCGAATTATATCGTATTAAAATCGTGGTGAGTTTGTACGTCTTGTTTCTTTAAAACGTAAGGATGGCATAATAATAGAAAGAGGAAAAAAGTGAATTGAGTTATTACGATTATATTTTTAAGTGACTGTGCTTATCAAAAATATTGTAAAGGTAAGCGAAATCCTACAAATATTTTATTTATTTTTACACCAATTTGTAGTTGATATAATTCCCTAACCGATATCACTGAAGCAAAAACGATCTTTTAAATGATGTTCTTTATATGGGTCAAACTATTGAGACAAATGACCCAACAAATTGACTAAAAGTCATGCAAGCCTTAATATTCCATACGGAAAATGCGGTGGTACTTTTTTTTTAATTAAAAAAGGTAGGCGAAAGACCAAATTGAACTTTTTCAAATTTTCACCATTTTCAAGAGAAAAAATAATATTTATTTGTCTGACCGAAGCAAAAACGATTAATTAAACGTGTTTTGATTTATAAGGATTAAACCGATATTTCCCTTCTTTGTTTAATGTGTAAAAACCGCGTCTAATCGAGTATCGGGAAAAAATGAAAGTTCCATATGAAATCTATTCAGTGATGTTGGCAATTAGGAGAAGAATCGTTTGAATGTACCCAAAATTGGTAAAACTACAAAAAAGTTCTGCTATTAAGACCACCCGATATAACGGCCACTTCATGCCGGTCCTGAGTATTTGAAAAGCTGTATGTCTGAACAGTCCACGCATTAACTAGTATATTTTCAACTTCTTTTTCTCTGGATATCATTCGGTTTTGTTTAAAATGTAACTGTATTTCATTCTTTCAGTTTGCGTTTTTTCAATGAGATTCAAATTACGGACAAGGTTAATAACTTCCACCAATTAGCTACATACTAGAACGATCACATATTTTCATTCAATGACATTTTGAAAACTGACATTTATATTTCCATATCAATTCATATTAAATTAATAATTTAAAACGTTTCAATGATGTTTTATTTTCCGTATCAAGATCAAAATTAACGCTACGCAAAGTGTTTGCGTGTATTGTGTTGTGAACAAGATCGCCGCTTATTTTACATATTAAAAACCGGTATAAAATTAATCATGTAGAGCTAAAATATACAAGGTCTGCAAAATGATTAAAAAGTCACACATGTACTATTCATAACATCCTATTTAACAATGTGCAATTTTAATTTTAACAATGGATTCGTGAAACAAACATATTTCAAATATATTTTTGGAGTAGTATCCGAACACGATATTTTGGCCTTTGAATATATGACAAAGCAGTCACGAGAGGTCAAAAAACCGTGTGGATTTATAAAAATAGACTGCTAAAACGTAAATTAAGACTATAAACTAAACGACCCCCAAGTATTTCAATCAAGATGGTTGTGGTACTAATCTTTGTGATCTTGCACAGTTATAAACACTAAATCACAAAAGCGGGAATATGTACAAGTAAATTTCTTGTGTAACTAAGTGAGAGTTTATGTGAGTTTAAGATAATCAGTACATGACTGTAAACATTAAACAAAACGGTAACATTTCCAATGGCGACAACGACGCAGCCAATTTTGAAAACTCGTGCAGCTGTAGCAAATGGTGACACAACGACTTTAAACATGGTCCTATAATGCTCACCTGGGTACCATTGCCTATAATAGAAGGTCATCAACAGCAAAAAGGGTCAATTGTGACCTGGGGCTCATGATTTTCCTCTATATAAGCCTATGTAAAATCAAGAGACCCCAGGCAGGGTCAATTTTGAGGGTCACCAGATTGTACCACATGTTGAATCCTTGTGGTTTAAGTAAATGAAGATTTTAAAATATTTCCTACATAAGCCTATATAAAAACAAGTAACCCCCGGGTTGGGTCAATTTTAACCCAGGGGTCATTATTTGAATAATCTTGGTAGAGGTCCACCTGGATAATGCCACATACTACAAAATGTAAATATATAAGCTCTAGGCCTTGTGTTTTAGAGAATAAGATTTTTAAAAGTTTTTCCTACATTAAGCCTATGTAAAAACAAGTTACCCCCGGGCGGGGTCAATTTTGACACAGGGGTAATAATTTTAACAATCTTGGTAGAGGTCTACTAGGTTACGCCACATGCTTAATATCTAAGCTCTACACCTTGTGGTTTCAGAGAAGAAGATTTTTATTTTTTTTCCTTTCTGTTGCCATGGCAACCAGAGTTCCGCATTGAATAGAATTATTTGAACAACTACGAAAGGGCTTAATGCAAGAAACATCCCTGCCAAGTTATATTATCATTGGCCTAGTAGTTTCAGAGGAGATGTCGTTTGAAGAAAAATGTTAACGGACGTACGACGTTCGCCGCACGGCGGACGCCAGACGGAATGCGACCCTACTAGCTCACTTTGGCACTTTGTGCCAGGTGAGCTTAAAATGCTTCTAAAATTACTATTGGTATAAAATGGTATATTTGCTATAGTAAGTTATAGTTTCAATACCGATTAAAGGGAAGGAAATCGTGTTTTTTTGACGTAGACCCATAAAGAAAATCCATGGATCTACATGTGGTCAAGAACAAACAAAAAATGTTTTCCGATTTATAATTGTATAAAATTTGAAATCACCCTTGATTGCATGTCTTTCTGAGCGTATGTATAATTAATTCAATTGAACATGGTTCTTTAGGTCGTAAAAACCTGATTCTTTTGAAAGCAAAAATTCCATTGAATTATTGAAAAAGTCGTTTTGAATTATACGTTGTACGAAACATACAGATTTAATTAGGCAGTACAAAGTAACATGCCGTCACATTACGGTATCACATTATAAAGCAATCGCATTTCGTCTGTTCTGATATGTCTTACACAAGGAATCAAGCCTAGTTTCCAGGGGGCGGATCCAGGATTTGGTCTTACGGGGGGGGCGTAAATTTTTTGCCATTTGTTGGTTCTGCTCAAGCCCTATAAGACGGCAATTATGACTGCGTTTTATTCTTTGTTTTCAAGTAATCGAATACTAAACAGCGGTGGAGCGAGTGAGTGTTTAATTAACATGTATAATTGCCGTAGCCAGAGCTAAAAAAAAAATAGGGAGGCACTTTCTAGGGGGGTTCGGGGGCATGCTCCCCCGAAAATTTTTTTTTTCGAGGGTGCCATTTCGTGCATTTTCCTGCATTTCAAACGTGTTTTTGATACTTTTAAGATACCGATTTTGGAAACAGAAACTATAAATTTATACTCAGATATTCATGTAAGGTTGGGGAATTTTAGGGGGGCGCGCGCCGGGTGCGCCCCCCCTGGATCCGCTAGTGGTTTCTGCTTATGAAATAGCATGGTGTTTATTTATATCTGTTTTGTCAGAAACACAACATCAACAAACATAAATAAAACAAGTGTTGGAAACGCATATTGAACTTGTTTCCCAAATATCACTGTTAGGCAAACATAACATTGTAGTCCAATATCGTGAACACTTTCATTTTCGAATAAAGTTTTAATACGTTTTATAAGAAAATCAATCACTTCATATCAATATAAAATTGTGAATATCATCAAAGATGTACATATATTCAATCTATTTATTAGGCGAGTTTCTAGTCTGGTATAATTTATGTTTCTTCTACTGTATTTAACGCACTATTTTCAGTCTAATTTATATGATTTTGTTTCATACACTGGAGTTTGACAGTAGACTGGCTCTAGAACAAACAGTGAGATATTACAGTGCAACCTCTCCACAACAACACCAGAGGGAATATCAATTTGTGTTTGGTGTGGAGAGGTTGTTGCTCTGAGAAGGTTAATTTGTTCAGATATAACTGCCTTGTGGAAATAAAACATCTGTCTTTGTAGAGAGGTGTTTGCTCTTCGGAGGTGTTGTTTAAAGAGTTTGGACTGTAATTACTACATTATAGTAGTTAAAAACATGTTTCAGGGCCTGATGACCAGGCTCCCTGCAGATAAGAAGCGAAATTAACCGTATCAAATCTATTTGAGATGCACGCTTATTAGTCTCTCTCCATGTTTTCGATATTCTTTGTGGGGCTGATAAACAGCATAGTTTTTATAACTCAGAGGTTTCAATGCAAGGCTGTCTTTCATTTTCGTTTCTTTCGTTTTCTGTGTAATCCTCGTACATGTACCATGGGCTTTTCTGTTCGATATTTGAATTTTTAAACATTGTTGAAAATGAAATTGGGTTATCGATGCATATTATCCGTATTATTATTAGCAGCTACATGATTTAATGTGTCATAACTTGATATATATTCTAAAATGACACATGTTGAAATAATGTTTTTTCTGTTTCCCATATCTTGGTACATATGATTTTTTTACAGTCGGGAAAGGTGATTCCTTGGCTTTTATCGTATTTACATTAAGATAAGCATCTCTGTCAAATTTATCAGAAAACCTCTGCGGCGTAGTTGATGCCTTCCATTAAAATTATTCTTGTTCATTATATGAGTACTATGATGAGTGTTGAGAAACAAATTGCAATGCATAACACTTATGATACGTATATACTTTGAATTATAGTTATCATTGGATATACATACATAATAAACATTATTTGCATATATTAAAAAAAAATTGGACTTACCTATAAATTCACATGTGATGACGTTATTTCGATCTTCTCTTAAAAACTTGAAAATAAACACTTGAACACAAAATGCAACAAAAATCCATTTTTGATGAACATATGTAAAGAGACAGAATTAACACAATTTATATGATTTTTATAATTGTAAACGTTTATCATATGTGCATAAGTCCTTTTGGAATTGTATAATGTAAATGTCAGTATATTATGTTTCATTTTAATATATAAGAACATACTGGAGCAGAACCAGGTAAAAATTCTTTAATGAGGATGCTTTTGTATTTATTACTTTCAAGGTAAAGCATTTCTCTTAAATAACATGGTAGTTTGCACAAGTATAATACGGGTTTGATATGTATATATAAATATATACACACACACTCATGTATTGAATTAAGATCGTAGGTTAAATATTAAGGTGGTTTAAAAGGCTTACACTTACATGTACTTCAAATAAGTTTTAAACATTAATTTGGAGAAAACTTATTAAAAGCAAAATAGTCTAGATCAGTGGTTATGGCTAGTTCACCAAACGATAAATCTAGCTTTCTTAGATCTAATGTTCAAAATATAATTCATCTAAACATAAAACCATAAATTATGTTTTTGTTTATTCCCTCTTATAAAATACACATGAAACTCTCCAGCTCAGAGTACATATGTCAAAAATTATTGACAGGTTTAAATGACATACATGAACGTGTTATTTGCAGCTTATTATTCTAACAAGGTGTGGTTGTTTTGCGAAGTTGTTGATAACCTTGGGTCAACAAAGGGTTATACTGTTTCAAGCAAGAAAATGAATCAGCAAATACAGTAATATTCAATATATAAAATTCAAGGCATAGAGTCATGTCAAATTTAGTTTCAGGTATAAAATATGTCTATGTTGCCCGTTTGACAAGATACGATTGGTCAAATATTCTAAAATACTTTGATGATGATCCAAAACATAATGTGTCCTCAAGAAATATCTCAAGCCTGTTCTATGATTTAACATTGGGACGTCTTTGCTGACTCAAACTCAAACTAGGATTTATCACGACATACTTTTTAACTACTCTACTTTCCTATGATTTTTTCTGATGACCTAGTTTTTAACCCCTTGTTTCAAAGCTTCAAACTAGACGTACATTCATTATGTGCACGGTTCTGACGACTGCCTATCAGAGAAAATGTCTGCTTGACAGATTGATTTTGTTCTCAAAATCAAGTCACTTAAGAATTGATTATGCTTGAAAGTTTAGGAAAATCATATTTTCTAAAGTTCGAAAATGCGACTTGATATTATTTTTGTTTTTGTGATATTCGCACTGATTATAATTCCCGCCATTTTTTAAATCGATTTGGCATCAGACTATCTAAATACTCGCATCTGATATTGTGTTAATGATTTTCATGTCTATTATTTACTGGGTTTACTTTTCGACATTCACCATTTACTTTTTCTGCATTTTGTATTTTCATTTTTTTTTTGTATTCGCCATTTACGTTTTAAGCATTCATTATTTACATTTTCAACATCCGCCATTTACCTTTCAGACTTTACTTATTTACTTTTTCGATTTTCGCCATTTACTTTTTCCAAATTCGCTGTTTAATGTTTGCTTTTCTTCATTTAGTGTTTTATGGGTCGCTTTAAATGTATAAAAGAGCATGAATGACTTGGTGGGTGCAGCAAGATATTCTTAAAATTTCAATTTATATTATTTACTCGAAGAAGTAAAGATTAATGGGTGGTAGATATGTCCTCTCGAAATGATTTGAACACATTGCAGTAAAACCCGCCCGATGGTTGCTATTGAGAATACGCCATGGAAAACTTAAACACTCTTCCATTGTCAATATGGCTCCGCCATTGGCTAAGTGTGTGGCTATTTTGATTAACTTAGTCATTGCAGTATTTGACTACTACTGAGTGCGTTTCGGTTGTCCTATTATTCAAAATGCCGTAAATTGCCTTAAAACCCCTATTGAAGTTACCTAACATGCTATTGAGATTGCGCGTGAAAATGTTCGAACTATTGATTTTCGTCATGTATTTGATACATCAACTTTGAAATGGTCTTAGTCGGTACAAAGGTACATCTGTAAGTACGCTCTATGCACATAAGCCCAAACAGAAAGTTAATATATGCCATGAGGCTAGTCGATCAATGAGATGTATTCTCGTTCTTTGACTGATATCAATATCACAAAATAACACCATTTGTCCAGCGTGAAATATACAATTTTCGAGTTATTCAAGTAAATTTTACCGTAACCATGATGTGGTCCTTAACTTATTTTGAGGAGTATAGAAAATTAATGGGCTAAGATTACCCTATATCACTCAACTGGCTACATTTTACCATTGGTTGTAATACAAGCTCAACAATTGCATCACCGGAAGGGTACCTGGGGGCCGTGATTATAATAATTATAACATTATAACAGCTATAATTGTGGTTTCAGATAAGATTTTCAAAGTTTTTCCTATATAAGCCAATATGAAATCAAGTTACCCCACGGGTAGGGTCAATTTTGATCCGGGGGTAATGATTTTAACAAACTTGGTAGAGGTCTATGTGGCAATGCTAAATGCAACATATCTAAGCTATAGCCCTTTTGGTTTCAGAGACTGGGGAAGATTGTTAAAGTTTTTTCCTGTATAAGCCTATGTAAAATTGAATGATTTTGACCATCTTGATAGAGGTCTTCTAGACAATGCTACATCTAAGAATCTAAGAAGATTTTAAGTATTTCCTATTTGTTGTAACCAGAGTATTGCATGGAAAGGAATTCTTTAAACAACTTTTCGATATGTTTTACTGTTTTACTCTTTGAAAGAAGATAATTAATTGCACATTATTATAAGCGTTTGAATCGAATAATAATTTTTAAAAGTTCCTTGTAAAATCATATTACATATTGATTTATCGCACACAAAACAAATACTGTTGACCGACTTTATACCGCCTAGTATCTATTTTAGTCCTTAAATCTTCCTGTTTCAGCTTATAACCAATCAGAATTCAAACAACTGTTAAATATTTACCCCGTCTGGTCTCCAAGGACAAACCAACCTAATAAACAACTTACTAAAGTACATTTTATTTGAAAAGAACATATCTGATTTCAGGTTCAACGATCCCGGGAAAGTACCCCTTAACTACGGAGACGTAAATAACCACATAATTTGTGATATTTATATATCAGGTTATGCATGAATGGTGCAGTTATAATCAGATCAGATGGTGATTTTCTGTCCTTCGTATTTACACTTTACATACTATTGCAATACTTTGCATACTCAAGAGCCTTTCGTTTACGTGGATCTAGTAAATGTATATGATTATTAAATGGTTACATATGTATGAAAATGGTGCACAACAAAAAGTAATTTCGAACGCCACTTGTTGACAGACATACAATGTAACTGACGTCTTAACGGGAATGGTTGCTTCAATTCAAATAAAGAACACACCCTTTGTCAAACCAGTTTTGTGTCTTTCAGCAAATATTCATAACATCAAGTACTTGCATGCAATGCGTGATTGAACTATGAATGCATCTCCAGCAGATGTGCATTACTCCTTAATATGTCTTCAAAGATAAAACATACTTCCATACATTATTTAATATTCAATAGATTATTAATGACAACAACAATTAATATCGAATGTTTAGACCCATATGGTGTACCTCAATACTATAGAGCAGGTGATTATATAAACACGAATCGTTGGTGTGGTTGTCAAATATATTCATAGCGTAATGCTGGTGTTTTCAAAGTTGACTATATATATCTAAGTTACACAGGTACATGTATGAGTACTTTCATGTTTTAAATGATGCACTATTATCGAGTAAAACAGGAACAGAAAAATTAAACAATAGGGATATCACTATACATTTTCCTTCAATAATTTTCTACCCTCTCAAATTCCTAATCTACACAATTATAATTGTAAATTAGCTATCAGACATAGATTCTTTCCGTTTGAAGTTTGAAGATATTTATTGTTGACAGTTTGTAAACATTTTATGTATTTGTAGAACAGTTTGCGTTAAATGAGATGATGTACATACGTAAGCAGCTAGCCTTCCATTCTTTGAACATACTGAAAGAACAATCATGGTCGTTTTGGTAGCTAACTTATTTCATTCTTGAAACTTTCATAATGGGATTAAATTTGTCATTACATGTATTTGGAAAGTACATACCAAATATCAAGTCGAGTCTCGAATAATTTGAACAATGTTTCAGTGAGATTTGAACGTGTATGTAAAGTTATGACGCTTGACGTAGCAAAACAATCACATTTCAATTTTTTTCTCAAATAAGTAACTTTGTATCAATTATCAATAATAATTATAAGTGTGTTTGTACTTAGGTTTTACATTTACCCCAATTGTTTGCCACTACCAACTCGTAGATTTTAAAAGTCGTATGACGTATGTCGCGCTGGGACGACATTCAAATTCTACATATTGAATGTCGTATGTCGCGCTGGCACGACATTCAGTTTTTAAATGTCGAATGTCGTATGCGCGCTAGCACGACATACAAATTTTACAAGTTTTTTAGATTTTTAATGTCGAATGTCGTATGTCGCGCTGGGACGACATTCAAATTTTGTCTACATATTGAATGTCGTATGTCGCGCTGGCACGACATTCAGTTTTTTAATGTCGAATGTCGTATGCGCGCTAGCACGACATACAAATTTTACAAGTTTTTTAGATTTTTAATGTCGAATGTCGTATGTCGCGCTGGGACGACATTCAAATTTTGTATGCCGACTGTCGTACGTCGTGCTAGCACGACATTCGATTTTTGAATGTCGGATGTCATTTGTCGCGCTAGCGCGTCATTCAAACTATAGATGTCGAAGGTCGTAT
Source organism: Saxidomus purpurata (assembly GCA_022818135.1). NCBI lineage: Eukaryota > Metazoa > Mollusca > Bivalvia > Venerida > Veneridae > Saxidomus > Saxidomus purpurata. Next base: position 23,019,851 of record JAFMSR010000009.1, read on the forward strand.
GTTGCGCTAACACGACATTCAAATTCTGTTCTTTAGTGTTCAAGTTGTTTCTTTAAGAAAAAGAGTTGTCTTATTCTTATTTCTTATTTTTTTACAATTATTGTAAAACATACTGCGCTTTGTTTTTAATATGTACTTATCCTTTAAAATAGCAAAGTAAGGAATATCTTTGGTACAAATAATTTGAAATAAAGGTCCTTTCTCAGTGTCAGTAAGACATCTTTTTTGTACAATGAAAGCTACTTGTGAATGTGATCCTGTGACTTTAAATGAAAACATATTAACGTGTTTTTTTCTTCTGTACAAAATACTAGTCATGTTTATATAGTATCGATTTCCTTTTACATTCCAACGTTATGTAAAGAATGTCGGATGTTTAAACAAAATGAGTTGCCGGTATAAAATTTCAAGCACATGCATCCATGCGTTCAACAAAAATAGAATGTGCTATTTTCTCACTTATAATACTAAATGGTATAAAAAGTGTTTATTTTGCATAACATATATATATATGAGGCCAAATTACATGTACAAGTCATGTAGATGTGCTATCTGCTGTAAAGTATATTGAATGTTATTGTGCTCAGTACTTTGAATTATTTTATGGCTCGTCATGCTAATGTAGTTAACACCGCCTACATGAAGTATATATCACGGACAGAGGCTCAAACGCTGCAGGGCAACTATTCATGGACTACGTCCACACTCACGCAGTTTAGGTGCTAAAGTTTTATAGTCTTGTCCACTTACTTTCTACATGTAAACATAATCTTTATACAAATGATGTATACACATTACACTAACATTACACTAAACTAAAGTGATAGTGCTCAACGTTTGTGCAGGAAGGAAAAGAACCCCCAAAACAAGAATCTTTCTCCGATCTTATACACAGTTGGCCGTACAATCATTCAATCGAATCAGAAACTTCATTCTAATTGGCTACATTTAAATATCTAAGCAACCGACAAAACAAAACAAAAGTTCGTGACTTTCCGTATGTGTAACTGTGTAGTCAAACACAAGATAAATAACAAGATTTATGATTGGTTACTAGTGATGCGCGTTCCAATCAAATACGTCGTAACAGCAGACGACATTTACAAACGTCAAATACTAGAACATCGACCGGTAAAATGTATATGTAACTATGTAGGGCATGTACATTCACTAAGTTCAAATGACATAAAACAGGTGTTTGAAAATATTTTCAAACTTCATCTAACAAGTTTATAAATAAATTTAGTGTCGGCCGTCTAGCAACAGTTATTTCAAACAAAGTATTTAATAAGATAAAACGTCATGAAGTTTAATTCACTATGTATGCATGTACATGTAAAGGGGAGTAACAAGTGGGTGTATAATATGTTAAATGACAGTGTTTATGAGGAGTTGCGTTTCCTTTTCAATTGCTTTAGACATCTAACTGTGCTCGCCCTAAGAGACAGGGGTCTTCAAAATGTCTGAAATTAACTAAATAGTTTCAGAAAAATAATGACAAAAAGCTTCCATTTCTTATTCCTGTAATTTAAAAGTGGTTAATATGTACTTTGGAAATTATGCTCGACTAAACGATTTTAAAATCCCAATATGCCCAATCTTACCAAACCTAGGACAATTTTAAACTAATTTTCTCAAATTTCTATGTTCAGTTTCATTTGTGATGTTAATTTCATGTTTAAATACATATAAACAAAATTACACCAGCAACTATTGGCGAACAGCTTTACAGATATCAAAACGATTTCCAATATTCTTCAACGATATGTTTACTTCAAATCCCATAAAATTAAGTATCTGTCATATTCTCTGTGCTTTGCCTATTTGTTGTATTTCTGTATAATCTCTATGTCATGTAAAGACGATATCAGCGGAGAGAGTCACGTGATCTTATCTAGGTAAACATGTTGAAGGGCTTATCAGCTGAGCTCTCATTTCTATTTTCGCTCTATTGAAATACACATTTGATAATCTAAGGTTCCATGATAATTATGGTGTTTTATTGCTGTGTGCCAAATTGCAATGGGGCTGGTTATGAAGAAAATGTATCTATGCATCAATTTCCAAATGATTTGAAACCACAAAAGGTATGTTTTTTTCTTTATTTTCAGTTAATACTAAATGTAAACTAATGTAATATTTACATCTTCACACCAGCTTTCAAGTATAATTGTATCGTCACAATGTATATATACATGAAAAACTTGTTGTACTATATTCAAATAAATTTATTAAATATATTGAACTAAACTGTTGCATTTATGTTCACATACTTACATTACATAATATATAAGTATGGAAGAAAAGAATACGCCAGACAGGTACAACCTCCAGAAATGACTTTATTATCGCGAAATCAACACGCATTTGCAGTAAACACTTCAAGAAAGTTGATTTTCATTACTATGACACACCAAGAAGAGCTCTGTTACACAGTGCTGTACCATCTGTATTTTACTGGACCAAAACTTCAAAACGAAAGTCTCCAAGAAAAGGCGACATGATAGCGAAACTGACACTGCATCAGAGGGCGATGAAAGCGTGCATGCTCAAACCCAGACTGACATTCCAAATGTCTGCAACCATCAGTTCTCATTGCAAAACATTATCGAATCCAAACCTAAATTATAATTAATAACTAAAACGGTTGTCTATGACTGATGTTCAAGACACGCATGCCATTGCACAACACCGCATACACGCAGAAAGAGCAATCGGAAAAGTGCGTAACTTTCACATATTTGACAGAAAGCTACCAATAAAATCTGTTGGTGTTGTCAATCAAATTTGGACTGTGTGTTGCCTTCTGTCGAAATTTCAAGACCCAATTATTACTACTGCAGCACTTATGTAAAACTGTGCCAAAATCAACTCCAATCAAATGTTTGATGTTTGTACCTAACATATGTTTCACATGTGTTATTATCAACATATAGTTAACATATGATTAACTATTAGTATAACATGTGCTATCGATCGAATATATTACACATGTTAACAACAAATTAACATATGTTTAATATCTGTTTATTCGATGAATGTATGTGATTATTTGAAACCACAAGAGTTTGAGAAACTTATTTCTTTATAACAAACTCATTAATTAGAACTACCGACTTCATCTAAAAACTATAATTACAACGCTCAGACATGAATCGATAAACTTTTATTTCACTGTAAAGTCATTTTGTCATTGTTCTTTCTTTGGTAAAAATGTTTTAAAATGTGAATATGTTTAAAGAAAAACATGTAAGAATACAGATATTTTCTATCACTATTTTGTCGTTTTTACCGTATATGTATAACAAATACCGACAGCTAGTAACGTAGGTGCAGCGCGCCTGAACCGAACATGTATATTTTGATTTGATTTGAAGCAAATTTTATAAAGGTCCGTTAGAGCAAAGTGTGTTAGCTTGTATTTGTGGATGAGACCTTGAACATGTATATTCCGCGTCGGAAATGTTTTATACGAGCCAAACGGCGCGTCACTTCCGGGAATTTCCAATATCTAAGCCAATCAAATGATACAAAACAATTATGTCACTCGCGGTTGAATCAAAACAGTTACATTTTTCTCGTAAAAACTGAACGATTTCAAAGGTATAGTGATTAATTATCGCATTGCGGCATATATTTTCATTTGGAGCAACCTTTTCTTTATTGATTAACAGTAGTATTTAATAGGAATAAGAAATATCTTTACGGATATTAATTATTTTCAAAGGCACCGTCTGACAGGCCCTGACACAGGCTAGGCTGGTAACATTGCCCAATCGGGCTTAGAAGCACAATCAAGCTTTTATTGCCCGATCAGGCTTGAATATATGAAAAAAAACTAAGATTTTCAGCTCGACATTTCGAAGAAAATGGAAGTTATCCTACTCGCCCCGTCGTCGGCGTTGGTGTCACACCTTGGTTAAGTTTTTCGTACCACCCCAAAAGTACCCTCATGAGTTCTCAATATACTGAAGTTCTCGAGCTATATTTATAATGACGAATATTTGTCGCCTGAATGACGTAAACCCAGGAAGTAAACAATCCAAAAGAAAGAAAAACAGCCAAAAATGTTCAGTAAGGTAGGTACAATTAAGTCGCCAATAACGGAATTTCCCCAACAGCGGAACAAATATTGAGTCAACACGTCATACATTTAGAACCAGTCAGCATTTTTTAAATCCGAATGTGCCACCGTACAACATGTCCATCCGACATCTGACACTGACATTTTCACTTGAAATTGAAAGTAAAAAATAGTCAAAATCATGAGACGCTTGCAGGATGCCACCAAATTTCCACATGAAAGCCACGTTTTCAATACTTGTGCTTCTGCGTTGCAAAGAGTTTTCTAACTTTTCCATAGTAATGAAGCATTGAATGCTAATGTAAATCGTAAACTTACTTGTCCTATCTATCTGAATTATGGTTCAATCATACTTTTTACACCAAAGCTTATCTATCATAAATGCAGTCATAGAAAGCAATGTGAAGTCAAGTCGCCAATAAAGGTTCGAATTTCATTCGTGCATGAAGCAATCACTTACTGTGACTTAGGGCGTCATCATTTCCAGTGTAGATTGCCTGACAATTATAAATGCAGTTATAAAAAGATATTATGTGTTTCAAATTAAACTCCCCTTTACTCTCAGTCCACAAACTAAACTGACAATAGACAGAGAATATTTTAATACACATGATGATAATTAATGCATATTTAGTGTGGCTGCCTACACAGGATCATGTAAATACCAGAAAATGCCCCACATTCGTTAGTACATGCTGGGTTTTTTTTGTAAAACATCAGAAATGAATCTTTTACTTGGGTTACATTGTATTAAACATGTTATTTGATGTGGTCCTTTTCTATAAATAACAACACGTCACGTGTTTCTTTAATGGAGAAACTGTACCGCTATTGGAGAAGGAAGCTATCGGAGTTAAGTAACCTTTCTATGATATTACACAGGTGTTTAAACAAAACAAATATTGCATCGGAAAGAGCAAGAAATAAGCTGTCTGCACATCATATATGGATAAACTTGATTGTCTTTCAGACATGGTTTGCATACAAACAGTTATTAGTGTTCCGTTATTGGCGACCTCACTGTATTACCAAACATACTCACCACCAAGCCTTTATTAGTGAAAATGTTAATACCATTTACTTACATTCATTAAAATCTCCGTAACACATTTATTTTTACTCCGTTGAAGCTGGTCTTTCCAAAAAAACTAGAACGGAAGTGTGTCAGTGTAATCCATATCCCCGGATGTTGTGTAGCTGTTCTGGTTTGTGATCCCTTGTATGGGAGAATAGCTCCTTCCCAAGTCGACCCCGTGGGTATAAAATCTATAACACTCGAGTTCAGCTCGGAATTATGCGAGTGCAGCCAAAGCTGTAAGTACTGGGAGTAACCGGGATATTTACTTGAATTCTTGGGACAAGGTCACTTATCGGGGTGGCTATAACCCCTAGGTTCATACTCTGGTTGTGTCTAACTTACGTACTTTCCCGGGATAAATAACTACCAAGCTGAATCACAGTTTTCTGATATTTATTTCAGATACCACTTAAATGTTCATTTGATATATGACACAATAGCTTCAATACAACCCAGGGCTTAAAAAGAAATCAATCCTATTTAAATACGTGGATCCACTATGGGAACCTCCCCTTTGTATTCTCAGAGTAAGGCTGAGATATACTGTTAAAACAGGCAAGGACTGAAAAGTGCCGTCTGTACCAACAAATACGTACGTACTGGATGCAGGATCTTACCACGACCAGATATAAATGTGAACTTATATATAACTATTTGTATTACCGAATAATTACTTTAAAATGTATTACCGAATAATTTCTTTAAAAAACAACACCAATACATTAAATCCTGTTCACACTGAAATTTAAGATGAAGTAATTGCATAAATACGACAAAGAAATTATCTTCTTACAAGGAATTGCATCAGATAAATTTCTACACAAGAGTTTCACAATAAATAGAGATAATAGAATCTAATGTGTCAACAAATAACAATATGAAAGTATCTGCATAGGACCAAAACTGCTTCATTTGTATAATTTTCACTGTAGTGTATGTGGAACGTCAAAATTACTAAGCGACAGTTAGAATTTAGATGAATTATTCCTTTACATTGCAGTTAACCCCATCTAACATGTCTAACAAAAAGAGGGCTTTGAGGCAGTACTCTCATACAAGTCTAGTTAGTGCCTACAATATGGTGAAAAAACCCTTTTTATTGTTAAATGGGTTGGTTGTGATAAGTGCACCCATTGGGTGCATCTCAAGCATTGTACAGAATTGAGGGTAGCAAGAAAAGATACCCCCCCCCCATTCATTTGTGATTGCTGCAGAGACTGGTGAAGTTTGTTAAATAAATCAAATAAAAGTAAATTCTTATGAAACAAGATTAATAAAATTGCATATGTGACTGAATGGATACAAGTTGTCTTTCATTTGTTGCAGATACACTACAGTGATAAGGTTTTTTCCCATGAAAAATCTAGTTTCTAAAAATAGCTCGAGAACATTATGACAGTATTCCCCGAAAACCAAAAGTAGGTCACCCTTTTCATCACAATGTGAACACGAGTTTGTGCATTATTTGGGATATTTTTTTGCATTTCTTGGCAGAAATATGATCAAAGAATATGATAATTAATTGCAAAAGGTAAGTTATCATTTCCATTGCTATTTCTACGCTGTTTCGTTCTTAATGTATCAAGAACTAATGACCCCAGGATTTTAGAGGTATGGCTTTGAAACTTACCCTACTTGTTTACCATCATAACCTCCATCTACAGACAAGAGTACATAACTCTGTCAAGGTTTTTGACAGAATTATGGCCCTTTTTTGACCTAGAAAGTGTATTGAGCTTGGTTAAGTTTTTCGTAATACCTCACTTTATTTCAAAACCATTGGAGGTATTGCTTTGAAACTAACCATACTGGTTTACCATCATGACCTACATCAACAGACAAGAGTACATAACTCTGTCAAGGTTTTTGACAGAATTATGCCCCTTTTTTACTTAGAAAATACATTGAATATGCAGGGCGTCCGGTAGGCTCTGAAACTCAAGGGTCATTGACTCTTTGGCCAAAATTTTCAAGGGTCAAACTCAAATTTTCAAGGGTCAAATTCAAACTCTCAAGGGTCATATTCTCAGTTTCATAGTCAGGCCGTATACGCATGAATATAAAACAATATAGTGATTTCTTATTTTAATAAGTTTCCATGCATATATATTATACAGAACAACAGCAACAATGAAGTGTTAAATTGCTTACTTAAAAACATGAACATCAAGTAATCTGATCATACTTCCACTTTAAACGCAAATGATTATTCAAAGTATAAATCTCATAATCATATCATATCATGCATTACATATCAGCACTTGAGTAACTCCCTGAAATAATCACAAGTAAGTAGTATCTTAGTAATGTGATCATCCCTTCCAAAGCAAATATTTTTACTACCTGAAATCTCTTATAATACATGAACAAATGTAATCAAGCATAATTCCATATTTATATGCAGAAGAAAAGCACACAATCATAAGGCACACTTAACCAAATTGCATTTCAGTAGCACTTTTTTTTCATTAACAATGTTTACTTTCTTCTGTCAGTCTTGGTCATCTTGTTGAACCTATTTACTATTTCTCTAGCAGGAAATTCACTGAAAACTTTACCTCCTTCTTCAACAATTCTAATCAGTTTTGACACTTTTGCATGCTTAAGTGAAGACCTTGCTTTTGTCTTCAGACGGTTCTGTGTTGAGAAACCTCTCTCACATGCAACACTAGTTAGGGGTGCTGTCAGCATGTACTTGGCAAGAACAGTGAAGTCAGGATAGCACTCACCAAAGTCTCTTATGAATGACTCACAGACACTAGCCAGAGATTGTCCACGAAAGTTCTTTAATGTCATTTTGAACTGTAGATAGTCACCTTTCATCCTTTCTGGTTCTACTAGTCCATCATGTCCCTCAATAGGCCCAAGCCAATTGATGACAGTTTCAAGATCATCCTCCCCGTAGTCTACAATTGCAGATGTTGAAACAGGCAGCTTAGCTGGGTTCAGTATCCGATTAGCAACTGTCAGCTTGTCCATTGAGTCCTCTTCAAATCTGTCATCAATGTTCGTCACTAGTCTATCAAGATAACTAACAGAAGTTGACTGAAATCCCATCCTCACCTGGGGAGTGTCTATCACTTTAACATCCATGTACTTGCCCTCAATCAGAGAATCATAAGTTTTGCTCAAACAGGCACCACTTTTCAGTTTAGAAAATACATTGAATATCATGGGTAAAATCTGCTTATTGCCTTAACCCTTTGAGATATTGCTTTGAAACTGAATGCTTGTTTACATCATTACCCCCATCTGTAGGCAAGAGAAGGTAACTCTGTAAGGCCCTTTATTGACTTAAAATCTTGGTTAAGTTTTTAGTACCAGTCTAGCTACTTTTTGACTAAACTGTTTGAGATATTAATTTGAAAGTTGGAATACTCTTGTAAACCATAATGATCCCAAAACATGGAAAAAAGAATGTAATTCTGTCAATGATTTTTTTAAAATTATGGCCCTTTTTGACTTTGAAACTCAGTTAAAATTTTCATTCTTGACCACTTGTTGACTTAACCATTTGAGAGTTGGAGTACTAAAACTACTTATGTACCATCAGGAGACCTATCTGTAAGCAAGAGAAGATAACTCTGTGAAAATGTTTCTTGATTTGTACTTAGAAATTCCAAGTTAAAGTCTTGTGTACCCTTAACTGTCAAAAGTTTTGTTTTATAGGCCAGCACTAAAAAAGTCAAGCACGCTGTCCTACTGACAGCTCTTGTTATAAATATTTCAAGTAATATTTAATGAATTGCTTTAAAAGTCCTGTAGACACATCTTCAGCTGGTGTACACCTATCCAAATAAAACTTGCACTTTTTTTGCTCAAGAGGCTTTGCTTATTTTGCATTAAAACTACATGGAAAGTAAAAGTGCTAGAATTTTGGCGCAATAAGTGGCTGATCTTAGTTGGGTGATGTTGACTTCTAACAAACTGTAATGCTGTATGTAACATATTCTAGGGGCAGTGGCTAGGAATACCAGTGGTTTCACCCACTAGTCGTTGCACCCTAGTCATTTCACCTCCCAAAACCCTAGATGATTCACCCCCCTAAATAAATATGATTTTGTTTATTGTTTTAATTAAAAATGAATCCTGTTCAATATTTAAATCAATCAATAAATATAATTTGGATGTTAATGGGAAGGAATTTCTATTTTGTTTATAAAGTTTATGCTTAGTCAGACAATTAATTACAAAAACAACAGAATTATGTCAACAACATAGTTTACCTATCTTCTATCATGCTTTGCACAAAATGTGTTATAATCGTCCAACTTCCATGGAACGCTCAAGTAAAGACGAAGATAATACAACGATATTTCCGACATTGTTTTATGTATTACCAAAACGTCGGCTATGAAGTCGCTGCATTTGCCGACAGATCGGTTTATTCACTATTACTGGTGAAATATTTAAGTTTACAATACATTACCATGTATAATTAAAGCAACATACATATGCCTTTATAAACTTCTGTTTAGCCAATCCTCATAGGATTTTCAAGAGACACGAAACTTCTGTAACTCTAGTTTGGAGGCTACAGTTACGGTACAGTTACTCTAGCCACTGCCTACTCTAGGATTTCAGAAGTTATCTATAAAGTACTTTTCAAAATATTTACAAAAAAGATGATTTCTATTGGTAAGTTTAAGCCCGATCAGGCAATAAAAGCTTGATTGGGCTTCTAAGCCAGATTGGGCAATGTTACAGCCTGTGACAGGCAATTTTCGTCAAGAAACGTTATCGGATACTATCTATTATTACTGATATGTAATTGTCTATGAACAGCGTCGCTAAAAGTGCTGACCGACATAGTGTTATCCATTTAAATCACACCTACCATATGTTACTTAAGAAATAACATCCGTTCCAGCGGTGTTAGTCGTTTAATAAACAATGATTTGGAGTACTGATATGCAGTAATTAGCCACGAAGGCCTGAGTGGTTTATAACTGCATATCAGTACGACAAATTATTGTTTATTAAACGATAACAACGCTGAAAAGGATGTTATTTCGATTCTAACATGACCAGATATTACAAAAAGTGAATGAATGCAAAGCTTTATTTTCTATGCGAACGCTCATTTAACGTCATGCGGCGCAATATGACGTCATGTTTACAGCATATCAGTTCCCGCGTTGTTTATGGTTTAATATAACATAATTTTTCTACTCTTTGTATATACAGACAAAATCGCGAGTCATGTTAGAATTAAGTTCTACACGTGAAATCCGTTATTTCAGAGCCAGATGGAGGACAGTGCCCAGACTATTAACCCAGAATGTCCCAGATGCCCAAGTTAATGATTGATGACAGACTGTTTGAGTTTCTGATTGAATATTGACGGGATGACAATTGGGGAAGATCTGGTTTCGTTCCCAGTTTGAGTTTAGTTCAGGTTAGTAAATTCAATTTTCATTACAGTTTATACAATTATTTTGTCTTAAGCATCTGAGCATATATTATCATTTGAATCATTCTTGCCCATATATGTCTATTTAAAAAAAAGAAAAATATGCAGACTTCCCAATGATATCATATACAGCTAGATTGGACTGATTTCTTAGACTGTTGAGTGGGTGCTTACCGAAATTTCATAACAGGTCTATAATCAAGGACGTAAGAAGCATTTTTTCGACATTTTTGTCATCGGTTACTTTTAACAGTGCACATGTTGAGAAATTGCAGTTTAGCCTGTAAAATGTCACTGCTGAAATCTGTTGTTGCAAGATGCTTTGTGGTCCCTTCACTTCTCTTTCAGTGGTTCTGTAGTAATAGAAGCTGCTGATCAGCAAACTGTACCGTAAAATTGAAACACTTCACATGTATGCTGTGATTGCGCAGGAAACATCTGAATTTACAGCGTTGTGGATGGTACTGAAAACTTTAGAACTTTGTAAGTATGTTGCGCAAATTGTCAGAGTCTCTGAACTATGCACAATTTATTTCCAAGCCGGTACAGGACTAGGTAAGTATGGTAATATTGCTGTCATTCTGGTCAATGACAACTGGATACTGAAAAGATTTCTTGATGTAAACTGTGGTTTACAGTTCTTTTTAAGAATTGAGAACATAATGGTGCATCTAAACAAGCATGTATTGCATGCAGAGATCTACTGGTTGTAACATAAATAAAAATCAGTTATAGTACTGTACATGCACATCTTTGCAGTTATATAATTTAAAATATGAGAAAGAAAAAGGAGTAAAAACAATTAAAGCATATTACAAAACAGTACAATGTATGAATGTCTCTAGACTCTAAGCTAATCAGACTTTGAAATACACTTACAGTCAACCCAAATCAATGCCATCCCTGATTAATTTGTAAAACAGAATCATAATTTTAATGTACTTGTCAGTAAACTATTTTTGTAAACAGTAATTTTATGTTATTAAGTACCGTAACAATTAAAATGAGACAATCATTCAACTATATTATAGTACTACAAAATTGCTGAAGAAACACATTATTGGTACCAATTTTTAGCTCACCTGGCAAAGTGAGCTATTAGGATCACTCTCCATCCGCGGTACGTCATATGTCGTCTGTCCACCATTTCCTTCAAAAGACATCTCCTCTGAAACCACTGGGCAAATGTTGATGAAACTTTGCAGGGATGTTCCTTGCATGGAGCTGTTTCAAAGATGTTCAAAGAATTCCATTCAATGCAGAACTCTGGTTGCTGTGGCAATAAATAGGAAAAACTTAAAAATTTCTTCTCTAAAACCACAAGGTTAGATATTTTGCACGTAGCATTGTCTAGTGGACCTCTACCAAGATTGTTCAAATTATGACCCCCGGATCAAAATTAACCCCGCATGGGGGTCACTTAGTTTTACAAAGGCTTACATAGGAAAAACTTTAAAAATCCTTTTCTCTGAAACCACAAGGCCTAGAGCTTAGATATTTGGCATGTAGCATAGTCTAGTGGACCACTACCAAGATTGTTCAAATTATGACTCCCGGATCAAAATTGACTATGCTTGAGGGGTCACTAAGTTTTACATAGGCTTATAAGAAAAACTTTAAAAGTCTTCTTCTCTGAAACCACAAGGCCTAGAGGTAAGATATTTGGCATGTAGCATTGCCTAGGAGACCTCTTTAAAGTGTGCTCAAATTATGCCCCTGGGGTCAAAATTGACCTTGCCCAGGGGGGGGTCACTATTTTACAAAGATGTATATAGGAAAACCTATTTGGTATATAACATTGTCTAGTGATCTTCCACCAGGCAAGTGGATTTGTACCTAGGTGAGCGATATAGGGCCATCTTGGCCCTCTTGTTTACTAGGATTTAATTTAATAGTTTTTTTTTCTCAAACCTAATCCATAATTATAATAGCAGAATTTTATATCTTTTTATTAGATGAAAGGATAGACTGATATTTTCTAGTTTTAAACCGTTTATATATTTTCCGTGTTTTTCAGTACAGTGACGCTTTCATTTATGCATCTGGAAATGAAACGGATGAAGTTTTGCAGTTTATTCAGTGGCTACCAAGATTTCAGGTACGGAGCTTAAAATGAGTAGAACTACATTTCTCATTGATGTTTCTGTAACTGTTATGACATTTCATAGACATAATATAGGAATAAGTGTTTTGTTATATTGATATTCGCGTCTGTATATACGGTTTTTAATGGTCGCAAATATTTTTGACGGCGTTAGTCGGAGCTGTTAAAACTGTTTGCAATCATTAAAACTGTATATACGGTCGCAAATGTCAAAATCACAAAATAGTTAACCCTTTTCTAACGCACAATCTGTTTACATGTGATAATCAAAACGCCGTTCGATTTTTGCGACTATATATACGTTAATTAATAGTCGCAAATTTAAACGACGTCACCAATCAGAAACAACGTTGCACCGGTACAGCGTTACAAATATGTATTAATTCCCCTGAACACAACGTTTAAGGTATTGGGGGTCTAATGGACACTATTCCAAAACACATTAAATTTAATATTTATATGATCTACATCTATTAACCGACTAGTGTGCAAAATTTAAAGACATTTCACCGTTTAATTAAAAATTAATTCCATTTTTTGTTACCCTACCCCCACTTGAGAAATACTGACCATATTAAAAAGGACCATAAAAGTTAAAATAGGTATGTTTGCAAGTATCTATTTACATTTTTAAAAAATTCCAGGTTCAAAAAGTACTGCAAGCAATATAGAATTACAAAACATGAATTATAATTCTACAAGCTTAACATGTGTTACAAAAAATGTGCAATAATGCCAAAAACTAGGGTATACAATTTGCCTAATTTTGCCATGCGACATATCACACATGTACATATACACAACTGTAGCAAAAGATTCGGAGTAGGGCCATCACTATTGATTATAAAACTTTTATAAGTAGTATATGAATTGAAATATAAGAAAAAATTAAAATGTTTTACCGTCTACTTTTTGAGATATTCAACTTTTAAAAATGAGCACGGTCAATTTTTAGCTCGACTATTCGAAGAATAAGGAGACTATTGCACTCGCCCCGGCGTCGGCGTCTGCGTTGGTTAAAGTTTTTAATGAAGTCAAATATCTTGAATACTATCAAAGGTATTGACTTGAAACTCAAACTATATCTTTACCATCAACATCTACACCTGAGGAAACAATCCCCATAACTCTGTTTTGATTTTTGACAGATTTATGCCCCTTTTTAACTTAGAATTTTTGGTTAAAGTTTTTTATAAATTCAAATATCTTGCATATTATCAAAGGTATTGACTTGAAACTCAAAATATGTCTTTACCATCAACATCTACACCTGAGGAAACAATCCTCATAACTCTGTTTTGATTTTTGACAGATTTATGCCCCTTTTTAACTTAGAATTTTTGGTTAAAGTTTTTAATAAAGTCAAATATCCTGAATACTATCAAAGGTATTGACTTGAAACTCAAACTGTTTGTTTACCATCAACATCTACACCTGAGGAAACAATCCCCATAACTCTGTTTTGATTTTTGACAGATTTATGCCCCTTTTTAACTTAGAATTTTTTGTTAAAGATTTTTATAAATTCAAATATCTTGAATACTATCAAAGGTATTGACTTGAAACTCAAAGTATGTGTCTACAATCAACATCTACACCTGAGGAAACAATCCCCATAACTCTGTTTTGATTTTTGACAGATTTATGCCCCTTTTTAACTTAGAATATTTGGTAAAAGATTTTATAAAGTCAAATGTTTTGAATACTATCAAAGGTATTGACTTGAAACTCAAAGTATGTGTCTACCATCAACATCTACATCTGAGGAAACAATCCCCATAACTCTGTTTTGATTTTTGACAGATTTATGCCCCTTTTTAACTTTAATTTTTTTTTATGGACTTAAAATGTATGTTTACTGTCAACATCTTCACCAATGTTTTTGATTTTTGACATTTATGCCCCTTTTAACTAAGAATTTTGTCACAGTTTTTACCAGACTAACATGGAAATACTCGAAATGGCTTTCTTTTGAAATGTCATAGAATAATTATGCAGCATGCAGCGGTCATGCTTTTTTAATTCTATACATTTCAATTTTGAAAAGTTACAGAGTTATTCATGATCAAATTTACAAGGTTATGTATTTCTTTGAAATTATCCCCTCCTCCCTCCACTTGGCTTACAGAATCCAGAGTAAGGCTTTGAATGTAATGTACATTTACAAAGGTCTTTGAACAAGTTTCATATCTTTGACCTTAATTCTTACAGACAATTACACAATACTCCTGTTCTTTGACAAAAAACCCATTTTACCAACAACCTTTCGAATAGTCGAGCGTGCTGTCATGTGACAGCTCTTGTTGTATTTTCAAGTATCTGTACAGCTTGATAAAATCAAGGAAAATTAAGATACAGTTTTCAAATCTTCTAAAATGGCTTAATTTTTCATGTTATTCAATTTGATAACTGAAAAAGAAAAAATAACGAAAAAAAGTTTTGGCTGCTTCGGGGATTGAACTCAGGGCCTCTTGATCTCAAAGCAGACGCTCTAACCACTGCGCCACAGTACAAAATAGGTACAGCTATAAAATCCAAAGTATTCCAAATGATCCTTAAACAGGAAGTACTCATTACACATCCACTACCTTAAGGGGGTATACTGGATGCAGCTTGTCTGTGCTTACATTTTAATACTTGGGTGTCATTCATTCCGTAAGCTCTAACGTGGCTATTTTTTCTCTTATGTGGCTAAAAGAACAATAGAGTAGCCGCATAAGTATCAATATGTGGGGACGTCCATCAGTCACCCCATCCGTCCGTCTGTCCATCTGTCTGACTGAATCTTGTAGACACTAAATCTCCAAAACACCTAGTGAAAACTTTATAATCTTTATAAGTACAATGCCTAATTGTGCATTAGAATTTAATGATACTTCAAAGAAGTGATAAGAACAATGCCTAGTTGTGCATGGTCTATGTGTCGGGTAACTTCAAAGGTCAAAGTCGCAGGGGCTGGAGATAGTTAAATCTTGTTGACGCTAAATCTCAAAAAACCCCTGTTTAGAATTTAATGATACTTCATAAAAGGGACAAGTACAATGCTTAGGTGTGCATGGTTCATGTTTTGGGATACTATGTCCAAGGTAACAGGGGCTCGAGATAGATAACTCATGTGCACGTTTAATCTCTACAACCCCTGATCACAATTAAATTATATTTTACAGAAGTAATAAGTGCCATGCGTATTTGTACATGGTCTGTTTCTGGTCGCTAGGTCAAAAGTCAAGGTCACAGGGGCACGAGATAGTAAATTATCATGCGCTCTTAATCTCCTAAACCCCTATAGAAGTGAGGAGTACCATCCCTTGTGCATGTTCCATGTTTGGGTGACAAATATATTTGGTCAACGTGACACCTTAGTACAAGTATGTTCAAACTTTATACCAGAGATAGATTTAAATATCCATGATTTTGAAATATTAGACAGTGACTATAACAGAATATATCTCTTCAAGATTGATTCCACCTGGTGTGAGTCTCAAGAGCGGTGATATGTAATACGAGTGATACTTGATAGATTAGTACAAACCACTGTAATATATGCGTGTAATGTGTTGTGATCCTCATTTGGTGCAGGATGAAGTAAGTGAAGTGCATGCCGCCATTAAAGACGGTTCCCTGAATGAGATGCGGAGGATCTTTTGAGTACTCCCATACACCTGAACTTATCATCAGGGCCAGGAACAAGGTAATTAACCCTGTACTGAAAAATAAAGAAATTATTGTTATTATTATTATTATTATCTTTTACCAACAAAATTAAACAAAATGTAAACATATTGTTTGGAACAACATACAAAGGATTGATTTGATATTTCACACATTGATATAGGTCATTGAGATGAAATGCAGTGACAAAGAACTACAACTCTAGCTGACTTTGTGTTTATATTATCCCATTTATGTAAAATGTTTGTCCGGAGTAGAACTTGAATAACTTATAAGAGATTGTCTTAATACTTCACATGTTGATAGACGACATTGAGAGCAAGTGCAATGACTGCGAACCATGTCTCTAGCTTATCCCATTTTTGAATTATCTCCCATTATGTATTTTGCTTGTCCGGAGCACAACTCAAAAGTTGTTAAGGTATTAAATTGATGCTAAGTTAAGTGATGAAGAACTACAACTCTTTCTCAACCATTGTTGAATTATCTCCCTTTATTTAATATTCTTTAATATGCTCTGAACATAACTCCCAAGGTATGGCAGTAATTGAGATTATATTTCACAGAGTGGTAGGGAACATAAAGTTGAAGTTCAGTGACAAAGAACCATATCTCCTGCCAACCCCGTTTTACTTCTGTTCCTTTATTGTATGAAACTATGCTTGTCTGATACCTTAAATATTTTATATACATGACAAGGATATATATTTATGGTTTACAATTTACAGGCAATGAGGTCGCCACTGATGCTGGCTGTTGTTTTTGAAAGGGAAGAGCTAGTGCAGTTTTTCCTAGTTCTCCGTATGATGTGGATATAGATGGACAAGACTGTGTAAGTCTTAACCTTAAGATGTTCATCTAATAAAAGATGATCTTTGTTAAATACATGTTATTACTTAAATACTCATTTACACATGTTTAAAACTCAAGAGGTCAAGATATCACAAACCAAGGTTAAAGAGGTAATATTATATACTGTTTTATATAGACATTTGAGGAAGATGTACTGTTTTATATATAGACATTTGGTGGGGACTGACGAATCTGGAAATATAAAAACAATGTTTCGGAACAATTGAAATTGAAACAGACAAAGTTTAACAGAAAATATGAATGGAAAATGTATTTTGATTCATATTTAAAGTTCAGACGCATTAAAACATAGAATAAATCTGTTTAAATAATCTTTTTGTTTATTTCTGTGAGCTGTTCTAAAGTGTCATGTCAAATTCTTCCAGTGTAACAGAACAGCTAATCATTATGCATGTTGCTCTGCATCAGAAGTTGGTAAGAGGATACAGAAGTGTTTGATTGAGGGTGGTGCAGATGTCACTTTGAAAGATGTGGTATGTCTAAACATGTTCATGACAAAACAAGATGCAAAACAGAAATGTCTATACATTTCGAATTCTTGCAATTTATATTAATTGCTCATTAAAGACCAAGTCCTGATGAAGTCCGCTCATTCGCAGCTTGTATGTTCAGAGCATTTTCAGATATAGTTTTACTCTAACGACACGTATGCACTGGCAGCAGGGAATTCCATACAAGGCCGCACTGAACGAGGATGTGGTGCCCAGTCTCTTTGGTGATCAGATCCAGGAATACAAACACAACGGAACTTGGTCAGACAAACCAAGAGGCGCTTTCAGAAAACGTGAATTAGGAAGGGTAAAAAAACATTTACAGAAAATACTTGCCTTAATAAAACATGTAAAGAAATTTGCTTTACCTCAATTGAAAATACAGTTTCATGAATGTCTTCTATTTAAAACCAATGGGTAACTCGGTGGCTGTAGCATACTGTACTTTCGGTTTGCTATGAAAGTTGTAGAGTGGGTGGACCAACGCTCGGCGTAAAAATTCCATGTAAAATATCATCAGCAGGAATCTATGTCGGCTAACCTCAAATATTTATGCTAAGTTTGAAGACCAATCTCAACCTTTCAACCGTCGTTCTTTACATATTTAAAGTCACACGGTGACGAACTTGGCGGGAGCTAAATATAGGCCTAGTAAAACTGGTGCAGTTCGTCCGAAATTCTACCACAGCTCGGCGTACACCAGATACACTCCCAAGGATTTGCTTTTGAAATAATTCTGTTTTAAACCAATGTTGAAGATGTATTTAACAAAATTTATTAGTAATATGGATTGAAATAATCTATTAAGTGCGTTAACATTAATTTGATTTACACTGTCTTTCTCCCAGACTTTTGTTGAGTCTTACCAACCAGCTTTGACATGTCTATATGCAAACACATTTAACAAACATTATATAGAAAAATTCATACAATTATAAACAATAAAATTTATTCATTTACTGATTTAATCATCTATAATGTGGTCTGTATTTTTTTTTAGATAACAATAAGTAATAAAAAGTATACGTACTGTAGGAGATTTATGTCTTGAGAATCGTAGGAACAAGACAATATTGCTAGAGGGGTCGTATAGATTGGCGCTATTTTACTTAATTATATATTATAAAATAAGAATTAGGTAATATTTAAATATACGTATAAATTTTACGACTCAATTTCGTAAAAAGTACCTGTAAACAGGAGAAATCTTAGTTTAATTGAGTATGGAAAGCATTATGGGACGGGTTTTACTCTAGGTCTGCAGCTCTGCTATAGTCAACAGACCATTCCGGAAGTCAACCGCATCGGATCAAATCACACACGATATAAACAAATTCAGCAGCACCCTAAAGTTAAGACTTTATAAAGATTTTTTTCGGGAAATCAGCAAGAAACCTCATTTACGACGAGTATTAGTATACGCCGAGCGTTGGTCTACCTACTCTACATGTGATCAACTTGCATCACTAAACTCAAACAGAATAGAATAAGAATTTTATATTTATCTGGTTTTAATTTATAAACTAAATCTAGATCTATTGACTGCAAAGCAAAACAATAACTGAATCTGGAGATTTCAGTTTAACAAGCTGATCGTGTCTCGGGGTAAACAACCTATCAGATTTAAACATAAGCAATATAATAAAACGATCTGTAATGATTATTATCGAAGAAAAAGTGCAAGTCATTTCTTTCCCAAAAGATTGCTTGTATGATCATTATTTAAGTTGGCAAGAGTTCAAATCTTATCAAGCTTTTAGATAAAATCATACTGTAAAAAGTCATAAAAGATTACAATTTTTGGTGAAAATTTTGATTGTCACTGTTTCATCTAACTTTTGGTAGGCAGTTACTTATGCAACATCTTGTAGCCTATGTACTGGATATGTATAAATTGTATGCCTTTGATTTGTCCGTATATCAATGTTAAATTTTTATTCAGATAATTAGTGATGGAGATAGCCCTGCAGCAACAGCATTGCCGGAAGTTCAGGATAATATGCCTGGTGGAGTTGTTGAAGAAACACACACAGTAAGTACATGTACAACACTAATGACCAGTCCTGTTAATTTGTTCATTTAGTAAAAATTGGCATAGTTAAAGCTTGAGTTACAAGCAAGAATTTTTACACATATTTTAGTCAAGTTATTACAGCTCATATTTGCTTAACAACGTACTCTTACTGCGTCCTGTGTTCTGTTCTGCACTCCCAATGAAAGAAGGGATTTGCTGGCAGGAGTCAAAACCACGGTCTGAATTGGGAGTAATACACTCTACCGATTCGCCATAATGATGCAAAGACTTCAAGCACTAAAACAGAAACATATTTTAGTGATTGTGTTTCTGCATTGTTCTAGCTTTCAGTCAGATCAAATTATGTCGACTGTATGATAAAAGAGAAAAATCTTTGAATGATTGAAGAAGTAAACAAGCCACGCTTTACCAAACCCAACATGTTTAGGTGTATAAACCTGGATTTGCTACGATAAAAAAGCAGCTATACAACAGTTCTGTATGGTCACTTGAACTTTACCTGTTCCATACATAAATAGCCTTAGCAGTTTAGATGCAGCATGCTGAACTGAAACAAGATATTTTATTTTGCATAGCCTAAGCAATGTTTTTTTACTGTCCTGTTTAAAAGTATTGTATGGTTAGTATTGTTTTTGTTTATTTATAAACAGACTGTGAATGTGGATTGATACGTGGTTCCACTGAAAAGGATTCCTGTCAGATCATCTCAGAAGACACTGATTCAGCAGAGACACAGGTATTCTTTTTTTTAGCTCACCTGGCTATGCCAGGGTGAGCTTTTCTGATTGATGATTGTCCGCCGTCCGTCAACATTTTGATTCAAATGACATCTCCTCTGAAACCACTAGGCCAATATTGATAAAACTATGCAGGAATGTTCCTTGCATGAAGCTTTACCAAAAGTGTTGCTATGGCAATTAATAGGAAAAACTTTAAAAATCTTCTTCTCTGAAACCTCAAGGCATAGAGCTTAGATATTTGGCATGTAGCATTCTCTAGTGGACCTCTACGAAGATTGTTCAAATTATGACCCCCGGGGCAAAATTGACACCGCGCGGATGGTCACTTAGTTTTGAATAGGCTTATATAGGAAAACTTTTAAAATCTTCTCTGAAACCACAAGGCCTAGAGCTTAGATATTTGGCATGTAGTATTGGCTAGTGGACCTCTACCAAGATTGTTCAAATTATGACCCCCGGATCAAAATTAACCCAGCATGGGGGGGTCACTTAGTTTTGCATAGGCTTATATAGGAAATCTTTAAAAATCTTCTTCTCTGAATCCACAAGGCCTAGAGCTAAGATATTTGGCATGTAGCATTGGCTAGTGGACCTCTACTAAGATTGTTCAAATTATGACCCCCTGATCAAAATTGACCCTGCATGGGGGGGTCATTTAGTTTTACATAGGCTTATATAGGAAAAACTTTTAAAATCTTCTCTGCAACCACAAGGCCTAGAGCTTAGATATTTGGCATGCAGTATTGCCGAGCAGACCTCTTCAAAGTTTGTTCAAATTATGCCCCTGGGGTCAAAATTGACCTTGCCCGGGGGGCGGTCACTTGTTATAAAATGACGTATATGGGAAAACCTATTTGGTATATAACATTATCTAGTGATCTTACACTAGGCAAGTGGACTTGTACCAAGGTAAGGGATATAGGGCCATCTTGGCCCTCTTGTTTATTGAAATGCTTGTTCATTCATCATTTAGAGTACTTTTTATACCCCCCGAACACAAAGTGTAAGGGGGGGTATACTGGATTCAGCTTGTCTCTCCGTCCGTCCGTCTGTAGACGGAATCTTGTGGACACTAGATCTCCAATACCCCTGGTCAGGATTTAATGATACTTCACACAAGTGATAAGTGCAATGCCTAATTGTGCAAGGTCCATGTTTCGGGTCTCTAGGTCAAAGGTCAAGGTCACAGGGGATCGAGATGGTAAAATCTTGTGGACTATAAATCTCCAAAACCCCTGGTCAGAATTTAATGATAATTCACAGAAGTGATAAGTACAATGCCTAGTTGTGCATGGTCAAGGTTTCGGGTCTCTAGGTCAAAGGTCAAGGTCACAGGGGCTCGGGATAGTAAAATCTTGTGGACGCTAAATCTCCAAAACCCCTGGTCAGAATTTGATGATACTTCACACAAGTGATAAGTACAATGCCTTGTTGTGCATGGTCCATGTTTTGGGTCTCAAGGTCAAAGGTCAAGGTCACAGGGACTCGAGAACGTAAAATCTTGTTGATGCTAATTCTTCAAAACCCCTGGTCAGAATTTAATGATACTTCATAGAAGTGATAAGCACCATGCCTAGTTGTGCATGGTCCATGTTTCGGGTCGCTAGATCAAAGGTCACAGGGGCTTGAGATAGTAAAATCTTGTGTGCTTTTAATCTCGAAACCCGCTGGTCAAAATTTAATTATACTTCACAGAAGCCTTAAGATGTGCAGGTCCAATAATCAAAGCATAATCAAAGCATCAAATATTACATGAATTTTAAATACTGTGTCAGTGGGATGTTCGGGGGGTATTCATCACCTTCAGTGATAGTTCTAGTTATCAGTGTTTTAAAATAGGTTGTGGTACCGTAAAACATTCAGTATAGTATGTAAAGTTGTTGTTGTACAATTAATGGGTGGATAGAGATTTATTACAAAAGGTCTATATGTACATGAACTTTGATATTTTGTACTAAAATGAAGCATTTTTTCGATATATATATGTAAATTAATTTTTCTTAAAAATTGCATTTATTAATTAAGAAATAATAAATGTCTCCCTGTATTTTATCGTTGAATAAAATATAGTCAGGAATTTGGATGCGTAGTAATTCAATCAAAAGTGCGTAGCACAAGTGATTTAATTATTCGCATCCAAAAGACTGACTATATTTTATTCAACAATAAAATATAGGGAACAATTTATTATTTCGATTCTAACACGTTATTTTCTTTGAAAACAAGCCGAACTTTATTTAACGCGTAGTAGCACATCATTGTAACCTTAAAACCCGAGATACGATTGGACGCGCTTGTTTACATACGTCATGTCGTTACGTCATTTAAGGCATGTCGTCCTTGGAAAAACGTGCTGTATTTTATCGTAAAATAAAATACAGGCTTTTCCCTATATGCTTATATAGGAAAAGCAGCCGCTTGTGTTAGAATTCAAAGTTAGACTCAAATACCAGCACGGAGTTTGGTGACTGAAGATACAAACTTCCATCATAATGAATGCTAATTAATCTTTGAAATTTATCAAATATTCCAGACGAGGAGGTAGGGTGTGGGGTTGTCATTTATCCCCCCGCCGAAGGCGAAGGGGATATTAGAAATGGTCTTCGTCCGTCCGTCCGTGCGTCCATCCCAATTTTGTCAGGAGCATAACTCCAAAAGTACTGGAGCAATTTTCTTCAAACTTCATACACTGACAGAGCACATTGGGAGGAAGTGCAGTGTGTAAAAACAATAACTCTACCTTGCCTACTTTTAGAGTTATTCCCCTTTTATCAGATTTACTTGAAAAACTTTGTCCGGAGCATAACTCCAAAAGTATTTGAGGGATTTTCCTCAAACTTAATACACCGACATAGTACATTGGTAGGAAGTGCAGTGTGCAAGAACAATAACTCTACCTTGCCTACTTTTAGAGTTATTCCCCTTTATCAGATTTACTTTAAAAGTTTTGTCCAGAGCATAACTCCAAAACTGCTTGAGGGATTTACTTCAAACTTAATACACTGATATAGCACACTGGTAGGAAGTGCAGTGTGCAAGAACAATAACTCGACCCTGCCTACTTTTAGAGTTATTCCCCTTTATCAGATTTACTTGTCCGAAGCATAACTCCAAAAGTACTTGAGGGATTTTCTTCAAAATTAATACACTGACATATCACATTGGTAGGAAGTGCAGTGTGCAAGAACAATAACTCTACCTTGCCTACTTTTAGAGTTATTCCCTTTATCAGATTTACTTTAAAAGTTTTGTCCAGAGCATAACTCCAAAAGTACTTGAGGGATTTACTTCAAACTTAATACACTGACATAGCACATTGGTAGGAAGTGCAGTGTGCAAGAACAATAACTCTACCTTGCCTACTTTTAGAGTTATTCCCCTTTATCAGATTTACTTGTCCGAAGCATAACTCCAAAAGTACTTGAGGGATTTTCTTCAAACTTAATACACTGACATAGCACATTGGTAGGAAGTGCAGTGTGCAAGAACAATAACTCTACCTTGCCTACTGTTAGAGTTATTCCCCTTTATCAGATTTACTTTAAACGTTTTGTCTAGAGCATAACTCAAAAAGTACTTGAGGGATTTTCTTCAAACTTTATACACTGACATAGCACATTGGTAGGAAGTGCAGTGTGTAAGAACAATAACTCTACCTTGCCTACTTTTAGAGTTATTCCCCTTTATCAGATTTACTTGGGAAAAAAATTCCGGAGCATAACTCCAAAAGTACTAGAGGGATTTTCTTCAAACTTAATACACTGACATAGCACATTGGTAGGAAGTGCAGTGTGCAAGAACATTAACTCTACCTTGCCTACTTTTAGACAAATAGAAAAATATCATACCTATACTGATAATGAACATTAATATAATTTTGCAAACCTTCTCTTCATTGCCTTATTCTTTTTCCACTTACTTGAAAACTGTACTCAGCATGACCATAACTATACGGCTTTTTAAGGATTTCCTCTCACCAAGTAAAATGTACGAAAGTACAACCTTCAGGTAACTTCTTCCTGGCGGGGGGATTAACCATGTGTAACAAGGCTCTTGTTATTTTTAGTATTTAAGTAGATGTTGAGCATCTAAGTATCGCAGTTGGAATAGTATCGCGTGCAAGGTTTTTTGTACCAGAGTTCTGCAATGCGGAATAAATTGGTGCTTCAATTGAAAGGTTCTCCATGTTCACAGCCATTTCATCAATCTTGCCCAACTAGTGTGTTCAAAGGAAATTAAATGGTGGACGGACAGACATGTATAGATGCATGTACATATACACTACATAGAATGAAAGTGAATGTTACATTGTACCAAGAAGACAGAACGTATTAAGAAAAGGTTGAAAATAATATCAAAGCTTCATGATCACTCTAAATGTTGCTGATTGAAAAAAGATGCTTTAACAATAACTCAGAACTAAATATTATTTACTGTAATGCTTTTATGCTGACATACTGCATGCCGTTATTGTCGTATCATTGAAGTATATTAATACTGCTCTGTATCTCACATTTATATATAATTATGCAGTTGTACTTTCGAATTTATAAGCAATTTTAGGAATTAATTCTGTAGAAATAAAGCTCATTACGTTCAACGGTTGGTATATTAGTGCAGCACTAATTCACAAAGCAGGGTAATGTAGGCCCAGATGGTTCTGTCATGTAGCACTGACCCAAAGCATAGTTGAACAGTGTTATTAAGAAATTAAATCCAAGGAAATTAAAGCACTAAAAGGGAATCACTGATATTTATTTTGTTTGCTGAATTTGTCATAAATATTAGAAAAGTGTGGATATTGTTCTTTATAGCTTATATAAATTGGCTTTGTTACCTGAGGCACTGTGTTTGTGGGATACACATTTTTATCCTGATAAATGTTTTCACAATTTGTCAAATTTGTATGACATTTACATGGCTTATATCTTTTATTTTGAACCTTAATACTACGATCCTTTTTAACTGAAATTTCTCGAAACTATAATTTTAGATGATCTGACTCCTTTTCTTTCATGTTTCCTTCTAACAAAGTTACACTGTACCTGATTTTAATGTGATATATCAATGTAACCTTAACTAAAGTGGATTCACAGCTGGTTCATTTCTGTCATAGGGTTGAGTCTAATCTGTTTGAAAGAATTTTCTGTTACTAAGCTACAATGAAGTTTTTTGGTAAACTGATACATACACAAAGAGCTTTTATTAAGTGACACATTAGCTGTTGCAACTGGCTGATTTAAGTCAAGTATTATAATTTTGAATCTTGACTCTGCTGGTATATATCAAATTATTCTGCTTTTGCAACTAGTGCAATTCAGGATCAGTCTTTACATCCATCCAGTCTGATCATAATCTGCACTGTTCACTATTCAGTCAATACATTGTCAGTGAACCTTTGAAAAAAAGTCTTTAGCATAAGGCATATTACCATAGCAACCACTTAATCTTTCACATTCGAAAGAGTCAAAATTAGGGCACAGTCAATCAAAATGAGGATTTATTGAAAATATTAGAAATGACAACACAATTGAAATAAGCTACCATAAGCTATAAAACATTAACATTTTTGTTCCCATTTATGCAAATTTATATTTAGTCTTTTTAAAAAAATTATTAGACCTATAACTGTAAGCTGTATGACTGTTGAAATTATGTACCATTTTAAATGTCAAATGATGCAGTGTAAATAAAATAAATTTAGTCAAATATCACAAAAACCTTTGGTTGTCTGGAGCAAGTGCTGTTTTCGTTAGAACTTTTTCATATTTAACCTCGAATTACATTTTGATGAAATGTTTTAAATAACATTTTTTTGTGTTATATAAATAGATCATGAGGTTATAAAGAAGAAATTCATTACAGTGAGAAGTTTGCACTTTGAGCTGCTTCAATGAATGCTTAAATACTTTTAAAGCTTTCAAGAAACATTATATATACATGTTTACAGTTTGATCTATTTCAAACTGTATAAACATACCCATTTTACATAAATGTTTATGTGTATACTATTTTGTGTCAGCATTAACATCTAAGCGTTTATGCTTATTCTTTGATTTATAGACCCAAATTGGGCAAGCAATACAGGCTGGAGATGTAGATGAGCTGAATAGATTAGTTAAAGCAAAAGAAAATATTCTCTTCAAGGACAGGGTAAGTTAACTTCACAAACTGCCCCCTAGGGTAGGTTTACTTCACAAACTGCCCCATAGGGTAGGTTTACTTCACAAGCTGCACCCTAGGGTAGGTTTACTTTACAAACTGCCTCCTAGGGTAGGTTTACTTCACAAACTGCCCCCTAGGGTAGGTTTACTTCACAAACTGCCCCCTAGGGTAGGTTTGCTTCACAAACTGCCCCCTAGGGTAGGTTTACTTCACAAACTGCCCCCTAGGGTAGGTTTACTTGACAAACTGCCCCATAGGGTAGGTTTACTTCACAAGCTGCACCCTAGGGTAGGTTTACTTGACAAACTGCCCCCTAGGGTAGGTTTACTTGACAAACTGCCCCATAGGGTAGGTTTACTTCACAAGCTGCACCCTAGGGTAGGTTTACTTGACAAACTGCCCCCTAGGGTAGGTTTACTTGACAAACTGCCCCATAGGGTAGGTTTACTTCACAAACTGCCCCATAGGGTAATTTACTTTAAGAACTTCTCTCTAGGCTAAGATTACCCAAAGAACTGCTCTGTAGGGTACTGTAAGTTAACTTTAGGGTAAGTTTACTTTAAGTTTACTTTCTTCTTACAGAATTACTCCATAGGGTAGGTTTACTTCTAGAATTACTCCATAGGGTAAATTTACTTCAATGACTGCTCAAGAGGGCAAGTTTACTTCTAGAATTACTCTATAGGGTAGGTAGGTCTACTTCAAAGACTGATTGAGAGGGCAAGTTTACTTCTAGAATTACTCTATAGGGTAGGTAGGTCTACTTCAATAACTGCTCCTGGGGGCAAGTTTACTTCTAGAATTACTCCATAGGGTAGGTAGGTCTACTTCAAGAACTGCTCCCTGATTAACCTTAGTTAACCTTTGTTGCGGGTTGTTTCCATTGCCAAGTGATTTATTAGGCTTTTTAATGATGCATTGCTGAGAACTATGACCAGCAGACCACACACTACAGGTTTGATCTAAGACTTGGTTTCTGCCTTAGAAAAGTACTGCAGGTTGGGTTATAAAAAAATAAGGCAAAAAATTGTATTTTTAAAGTGTCATCTCATTACAAAGGAACAGTCATTTCTGACTTATGAGACACCTTCTCTTAAAACAGATTAATGTCTAGGCTCCTATCTCTTAATACTACACATAATGGCAGGTAGGAATTTGGTGGCATTGTGTAACTCCCTGATGACTCACCAACAACTCACAGTAGAGCAGACCCTCTGAGATTTGAACTATCAAGTTGCTGCTTCCAAGGCAGATGCCTAACTACAAGATCAATGGAGAGTTTAGTGCCTCTGTATTGAATTGTACATTGTACATGTATATAAAACCATCATTGATAAATGAAAGTGGCAACAGGTCGTACTGCTTTAAGCCTAAACCGTCTCAGGATGGTGGACCCAAAAAACACATATAAAAAATGAAAGATTGAGTATAAGATGGAGTTAAACCATACTTCTTATTTTTACAGAAACAGAACACATACCTGCATAATGTATGTACCATGTATAGACCAAGCATCTTCTATGCTCTACTGGCGCATGACATTGACATTAGTGCACAAAATAGGGTGAGTTATCTTCAGTTAAAGCATTGCACTTGCGAGGTTAAATCATGCTTCCCAATTCACATAAGCTCTCACCACCACACACATATAGTCCAACATACACAGATACATGTGTATACACACTCACAGAACAGCAGCTGCTGCAGGGTTTGCAGACCAAGTTGTTCTGATTTTTCTGTGCATACAGAATACAGCTGTTGCTGCTAAAGTGTAGAGTAACCATTATTCAGCTGTGGTACATTTTATTATTGAGCAGGGAGAGTTTTTGCTAAATTATAGATACGGATCTATGTCTGTACAGAGCTGTGAGTCAGGTGTGTTCAATGACATACTGCTTTCACTCCATAAAAGCTCAATTTTTATGATGGCTGTCAGACATGATTGTACTATAGGATGTGTTACCAATTGTTCACTTTCCGTAGAAAATCACATTGAAATTATCGTATAACAGACAGTAAAGCATGGCAGACAAGTTACATATAGCAGTGATAGCATTTGCTGTACTACATGTAGTGTTGCTGATATGAAAGTGAATGGCAGTTAGTTCAGTACTCAGATATAGTTAATATTTTATTCTTGTTACAGCATGGAAACACTGCTCTCCGTGTGACTGCTTTGAAACGTGAATGTTGCCATGTGTCCGACCTTATGACATGCGGCATTGATCCAGCGATCAGAAACAAGGTACATGTATGCACATAAAAGTAACTTTGATTTAACTATACACTTTATCACCTGAACCAATTATTTTCTCTCATGTTTATTTTAAACAGTAACACACAAGTGACATCATTTATGACATGATGTCCGTTCCAGTGGTGTCCATTGTCTAAAAATCAATGATTTGGAGTTCTGATGCGCAGTACTTAGCTTCAAGGGCCGGAGGCTTGAGCAGTTTGTAGCTGCACATTAGATTGATAAAGGGTTGTTTATTAGATGATAGACAACAATGAAAAGGATTCTTTTTTATTCTTAACATGACCAGACATTTCAAAAGTCCTAATATAACGCAAAGCGACAATGAAAGTCCTAACGCACAATATGACATAATTTTTAACGGCATTTCGGCCTGCGTGCTGTTTATGACATCATAAAACCTAATGTTTTTACTCTTCACATGTATATACAGACAATATTGTGAGTCATGTTAGAATGGTCTATAGAGCATAGCAATTTGTTCTCTTTCCATGTACAGAGGTACAAATTAGGACATTCTGAACAGATATAAGCAGGAAATGATCTATTTCTTTGTTTTAAAAAAAAGTAGTTAAGAGAGACTTTTAACAGCGCTGTTTCGATTTTAAAACTTTTTTTCATTTTTCTTATAAGAAACCTAACAGATAACATAAATGTCCTGACTCTTGTACATTTGTTAGGACGGGAAGACGGCAGAGCAGCTTGGTACACAGAACAGATACTGGCATATGATCTTACGGAGATATAAAGTTTGTATTCTATTTGTGTTTATTGTTGATTATATACAGTTGATTTAGGATAATATGACACTGATATATCAGAAGAGTACAATATCATTGTGTAAATTTATTGAATAATTGATTCAAGAAATAACTCATTACCTTGCAAGTATGATCTACCTTTCTATGCAGTGGTTGTACATTTTGTGTACTGGTATGCATTTATCTATTAACCACTGTCAAATTATCCTAAATCAATTGTATCTGAAATAAATCAAAATCTTGTGGCATTGTCCATTCTATCAGTTTCAGTGCAGTTCTACAAGTTGTTGAAAGGGGTGTACACAGAAATGTATTGACTGGATAGTGAACAGTGCAGATCATGATCAGACTGCACAGATGTACAGGCTGATCATGATCTACACTGGTCACAAAGGTAGAATGATTGGCCGCCATCAGGTTTAAGGTTAAGAGGTCTCAGTAACAAGACACAAACTTGAAAATTAAAACCTCCATGGCAGATTATGCAAGGTAATTCAAAATAAGATTTACTGTACATATAATTATGGCATGAAGAAATGATCATAAATTATTAACAAGAAATCTTATGTAATGGTAAATTTCTGCAGTTGAATTTTGACATTTACTTTAGTTCGTAGATTTGTATGAAATTTTAACTGCTGGATATATTCTCTGATCAAAATCCTTTAGGGAATATATTTATTTTTGTGATGATTTAGGAACATGAATATGTTGTACCGGATATATATTCAGATTTTGACATACATGTATATATTTAAGTTGAATAATTGGTAAGTTTTTCCTTCATTGTGTTGGTCAGTATGTTGTTAGCTCACCTGGCTTCACCAGGGTGAGCTTTTCTAATGGATGATTGTCCGTCGTCCGTCAACATTTTGATTCAAACGAGATCTCCTCTGAAACCACTAGGCCAATGTTGATAAAACTATACAGGGATGTTCCTTGCAAGGAACTCTACCAAAATTATTCAAAGAATTCCATTCCATACAGAACTCTGGTTGCTATGGCAACAAATAGGAAAAACTTAAAAACATCTCCTTCTCCGAAACCACAAGGCCGAAAGCTTAATTGTGCTGTACACACACGCACAGATAACTTGGCAAACCAAATAAAAACACCAAAAAAAAAAACATGTATACAATATACAGGGCAACATTTGTGCACTATTCGGCCTTTAACGGTGGAAATATCTGTAAAAAGATCACCTGATGATAGATCACATTAACTTTATTTTTCTAGTCAGTGGTCTTACTTTGCAGGTTTGACTGTATATTTGATCTCTATTTTATTTTTCTAATTTCATCTTGTTGAGAAGCTGATAATCATTGAGTTTTGTATCGAATTTTGGTACATTGAAACATGTTTTGATTTTCTCTTTAATAGCTAAGCATGGCACAATCTACAGTGCTAATTCAAGATCGAACTGAAAAGCTATCAAGTAAGAAAAAAGAGTGTTACATAAACAAATGGAAAATTGTTATACTTAGCCCCAGGTGCCAATAATGCAAACTTTGCACAATTTCAAGTGGTGTGCTTTTTAATAAACATTTTATATTTGTATTTTGTAGGAAGCAGGATAAGCATTCTAATCCCTGTCTGAGAGCATTAATTACTGTTTTAACTATGTCCAGTTGTTGGTTGTCATTTTTTAAATAGTTATTTTATAAATTTCAGGTGCTCTTAATGAATGGTCAGACTGTTACTAAGTATCCAATATGAAGGAGTTCAATGTTAATGCTAATGGTTACAGCAAGATGTTCAAAGAAACTACAAATAGCAGAACCAAGTTCCTTAACAAATGGGCAGATATTGGTATGTTTATATTTCCATTTATTTTTTAGGAAATTATACAGTAATAATAAATCAGTTCCAATGGATTGGTGTTAACACAATTTTAATGGTACATAGAGCATAATTTTAAACAATGTGAATTTTGCATGATGATAGTGTATGTTTTAATTTTCACATAATAATGTTTTCTTGAGAATGATTTTGACCAAGCAGGCTTTCCTGTCCCATTAAAATATAGCAATTATCTGTTTACATCTTTACCAATTTTCTAAACAGCATTTAAGGATGTTACTAAATTTTCTTAAGTATTGATAATTTTATTACATTGCAAAAGCATTACACCTGTAAATGAAAAGTGTTATACTAAAGCTGAGTGAGACATTCTTGATTCCTAAATTTATAAGCAAACAAAATTAATTAATTTTATGATTAAAGTCCAAGCGCTTTCCTCTTATCTACTTACATATACTAATTTAAGTTTAGCTTTGTTTGGATAATGTGACAGGCAGTTTTTGCACTTGAAAAAATTCACCCTTTTGAATGTGGATATCAATGTTCCTGTAATGTACTTGTTAAAATCTGTAGTGATTTTCATATTTCTGATATTTTCAAATTGCTGATAGTAACTTTGAATTATATGTTGTAGGTTGTGGATCTCAGATGTCAGTAAAAACAGCAGGACGTTGCAGCCCTACTGGTTCTTTTCTTGAAGACAACTCAGATGATGGATTGAGCAGATCAGGTACAATAGTGTTCATGTTCATATGAAAATATACATAGAAATAGTCAAAGCAACATTTTGCATTTGTCACAGGATGAGAAAAATATGCAAGCAATCCCAAGATTCGAACCTAGGACCTTATGCTTTCAGGATTTGAGTTGTCATGCCACGTTTGCATAATAAATCCCCCACAGTACAGCCGCACTTTTTACTGTATGTGTTGAAAACATGGACATTAAAACTGCACTGTAAATATCTGTTTTGTAATATTCAAATAACTATTTTTAACAAGGGAAGTCAAAACATAATGATCAACACAATATTTTTGCCGTATCAAGTACTGTTGACATAGTAATTGGTATTAAATAGGTATTCTCTTAGATTGTACTCTTATTTTGTTCAATAGGTATCAGTTTGCTGTCAGCTGAAGAACAGGCAATGATAGACGACAAGATGAGTACAATGACAGGTGACATCCTTATTTATCATTCTATATGACTTTATTATTCATTTGGCCATGTTGTTTCTGACAAAAAAAGTCTGACATCTCAATCAAGTAGAGAAGCTGTTACCTGTTTGTGTGCTAGTAATGGTTAGACAAAATACAGTTATGTGGACTATAAAGTGACTGTCCTCCAATTTAGAGGTATGTGGCTGTAAATTTGAGCCTTGCTAGTGTCCTTGCTGTGCAAAAGGTCAAATGAGGTTAAACACTACTAAACGCTACCACTTGCTCCCTTAAGGTTTCTTAATTGTTAACATTCAACTTAATAAACACTAACTAAACAAAGCAGTCTTGCGGGGGTATAAATCACATTAAGTGATAGGTCTATATTAAGATGGTATACATTCAAAATTCATGAAAAGGAAATAGCACCAGCATACAATATACATTTATGAGTATTTTCTTTATGGAAATGGATAAAAAAATAGTTTGAATACTAGTACTAAGTTCAAGACACAAGCTTTTGGTAGGAATGATCTGTCAAGTCAGTTCACTTCTGGACTTATTTTATGAATATATGATTTTAATTTTTCCTTTTTTCGCTCTTCAGATGTGAAAATGGACGTTCTGAAAAGAAAACTTCTGGGTAAGATATTTGACTGTTGTGCAGTTATTAGAGCACTGACACATTAATGGTTTGTGTCTGGAACTCTTGCAGCGACTGGTGTGTTCATAACCAGCCAATTTAGTTAAAATTTTACTGGAATACAAAATTTATCATTTTTCAAATGTGATCACAGTAAAAATTTAAAATATGAAAAAAGTATTGAATGGTTTACACTTCAGCCTTAATTAAGCCTCTGGAGATTGATGAATATAAATAAAAAACCCATGACTTAGCAGGTAGAGAGATAAAAACTGTTATAAGTTATAAAGCAAAATATTTTCTTTAATACAATTTTATGCAAGATTTCTTTTAGAAAAAACAGAAATTTATGTAACTGCTAAAATCAGCTGCATGCACCAGGTTATCTGTATTTTTAGCTTTATTTGCCCAAACTGAGGCAATATCTTTTTTCCAATCAAAGGAATAGAGTTCTTGTCTGTGTATCTGTTGCAATGCTCAATGCCATCATTTGTGGTAAATATTTTTACAAACGTTGATCTAATATATCAAGCGTTTCCCACTAAATAACCAGGATGAAAACGTCAAAGTCATTATCTGAATAGATTTCTTTTTAGCTCAACTATTCGGAGTCACATGTGCGTCCTCGTCGGTGTCAGCGTCTGCGTTGCAGCTTTGGTTAAAGTTTTGCCTGCTAGGTACTATCATATATCTCAGTAACCACTTATGATATTTACTTGAAACTTTGTTAATGTCTTTAGGGGTGTCACACAGTCAAGTCAGATAACTCTTGTATAAATTTAGAACAAATTTTGTCCCTTGTTTGACTTTGAAAATTTGGTTAAAGTTTTGCCTGCTAGGTACATTTATGCACATATATCTCAGTAACCACTTATGATATTGACTTGAAACTTTGTTTATGTCTTAAGGGGTGTCACACAGTCAAGTCAGATAACTCTTGAATAAATTTAGTACAAGTTATTGCCCTTGTTTGACTTTGAAAATTTGGTTAAAGTTTTGCCTGCTAGGTACTATCATATATCTCATTAACCACTTATGATATTGACTTGAAACTTTGTTTATGTCTTTAGGGGTGTCACACAGTCAAGTCAGATAACTCTTGTATAAATTTAATACAAATTATGGCCCTTGTTTGACTTTGAAAATTTGGTTAAAGTTTTGCCTGCTAGGTACTATCATATATCTCAGTAACCACTTATGATACTGACTTGAAACTTTGTTTATGTCTTTAGGGGTGTCACACAGTCAAGTCAGATAACTGTTGTATAAATTTAGAACAAATTTTGTCCCTTGTTTGACTTTGAAAATTTGGTTAAAGTTTTGCCTGCTAGGTACTATCATATATCTCATTAACCACTTATGATACTGACTTGAAACTTTGTTTATGTCTTTAGGGGTGTCACACAGTCAAGTCAGATAACTCTTGTATAAATTTAGAACAAATTTTGTCCCTTGTTTGACTTTGAAAATTTGGTTAAAGTTTTGCCTGCTAGGTACTATCATATATCTCAGTAACCACTTATGATACTGACTTGAAACTTTGTTTATGTCTTTAGGGGTGTCACACAGTCAAGTCAGATAACTCTTGTATAAATTTAGAACAAATTTTGTCCCTTGTTTGACTTTGAAAATTTGGTTAAAGTTTTGCCTGCTAGGTACTATCATATATCTCATTAACCACTTATGATACTGACTTGAAACTTTGTTTATGTCTTTAGGGGTGTCACACAGTCAAGTCAGATAACTCTTGTATAAATTTAGAACAAATTTTGTCCCTTGTTTGACTTTGAAAATTTGGTTAAAGTTTTGCCTGCTAGGTACTATCATATATCTCATTAACCACTTATGATATTTACTTGAAACTTTGTTTTTGTCTTTAGGGGTGTCACACAGTCATGTCAGATAACTCTTGTTTAAATTTAGTACAAGTCATTGCCCTTGTTTGACTCTGAAAATTTGGTTAAAGTCTTGCCTGCAATGTACTATCATGCACATATCTCAGTAACCACTTATGATATTGACTTGAAACTTTGTTAATGTCTTTAGGGGTGTCACACAGATAACTCTTGTTTAAATTTAGTGCAAAAGTTATGCCCTTGTTTGACTTTGAAAATTTGATTAAAGTTTTGCATGCAAGGTACTATCATGCACATATCTCAGTAACCACTTATGGTAGTTATATCAAACTTAGCAATAGTGTTCAGGGGTACATTTTGTATCAAACAATTAATTTACCAAAAATTAATTATATAGTGATAGATTTTAACTTTTTTTTATGATTCAACTTTCCTAGTTTATACTAGAGTCAGCAGAAATTTGTTTTGCGATTATACTGATAAAAGTTTTGTTTTATTAGCAAGCACCCACAATAGTCGAGCTTGCTGTCTTATTGACATCTCTTGTTATTGTTAGGGGTTATTTACCATTAAGTCAACTTTTGAGAACAAAGCAAGAACTTTAATCAGTTTTGAAAATTTTCATATTCTGCTTTATGTTATGTTCACTGTATTTCTTTGCTTTTATTTTCAGGTACATTTGAAGTGCACTTAAAAAACATGGTCCTGAAAAAGAAAGAGAGGTGAGAACTGTCAACTTTGACCATGTGTCTGTACTGGAGAAATCCTTCATGACGAACACTTTTGGGCAGACACTGGCTGGAATGAGTAAAGAGCAGCATCCAGATACAGAAAAGTGCCAGGTATACAGAGTTACAGATATCCAGTTTAGATTGAAGACCTAAATGTCCACAAGATTAACTAAACCAGTCTTAAAATCTGAAATAACTGAAAACTAGAAGTCAGGTAAACAATGATACAATTCATATAAAAATGAATCCAGGGCTTCGATGAACTTCATGACTGCTTCAATGACTGCTTCACTATCAAAAGGTCAAGCATGTTCCAGTTCACTGATTGTTTACAGAGTGGTTGCCCTTCGATTACTTTTCATATACATATGAGTTCACACTTTTTCTCAGTATAATCAGACTGAAATTCAACAAATCTTCACGGGAAGCTTCACTACCAAGTGGAATTGCCAACATGTTCTGGTTAAATGATATGCATTGAATTTAGGCCCTTTCACACAAATAGCTTGCCTCATTTGGTGATTTGCCATTTCAACATGACTCTTGTAGCTTTTAAGCTCATCTGAGCGCTAGGTGTGCAAGATTGAATATACCTTGACTGTGTATCCTGTTCGTCCATATTCATCACTTGCCTTGTACAGAAAATTATTGCAGTCTGTGTTCTTCAAACAATCACAGTCAGACCTTGCAAGAATGTATATTTCAGTTATACCACTCTTCGCTTGTCATCCCAAAAACCAGTTCTCGTCTGTTTTTCACTTATGGAGCATGAAGCAGTTAATTTCCCTTAAATGATATCTATTACTCTAATTTTGATACATATAGTGTTACACCTAATTGTTTGGGAACATCACTGATGTACAGACTAGCTTTCCATTTATTTCAGGAAAATTTCACATTTAAATTCTTGGAGGGCAGCACACAGTCTTAGCCCAAAAGTCCCTCTTCGACAAAGGCATGGTGTGTGGGTTATTGAAAGTGAATGTGTATGCTCCATTAGAGACTAGCCTGGCTTTGAAGGTAGGGATCCACCACAACATGGTGAGTGTCAGAGGCAAGTCGTCCAATGACCTTCATGGTAATCGTGTCACTCAGAGGGACAGGCAGACAGCTAGGTCGATGAGCAAGGCGCAGTTAAAGACATGGAAACAAGATCTTCTGATTTTTGGGGATAAGGTATATATAAACTAATTGTCAATTGCAAGCAAGTTCTAACATCTTAGATTAATTGCTCTTGAGACTTACTCCAGATGAATCAACCTCAAAGAGAGAGATGCAATGTTGCCTTAGGACATTACCACCAAGGTAATGGTGGAAATCAAACCCGGAACCCTCCAGTCATGAGGAAAATGTGCAACAGCTGCCCTATGGTGGCTGCACAAGCAGCTAAACTCCTTTCTAAACTGTGACAAAAGACTTGCAAATGTGTTAGTTTTATAATCAGAAATCAAATTTAGTGGTGTAAAAATACGTATTTTATTTTAAATGTAAGGATGTTGTTTAGCGATAAGGGTAATTATTTGAGCAGTGTTTGTAGTTTTTCTTCCCCATGGCTCTTACCCAGTTGAAAGCAAGGAAACCATTCAACATCTTGTATTGGAAAATCTGCTTACTCAAAATTGTGATAAATTACATACAGATGAATTAAAGAATAGCTTGTAGATTTAAAGGGGCACTCCCTACATCTAGCCAATTATATTCTGGAAACAAAGATTTTGTGTTCAATGAACGTAAAATGATAAATAAATAAAATTTTAAAGAAGAACCTATGGCGAAAAAAGTCTCATTTTACCACAATTAATCAATAAAGAGGCTTTCAATAATAAATTGCATCCACCTTTTAATTGTACAACAACAACTCTAAATAGATTATTGAATGGTTTACGGTACTACAGTATATTTCAAACCGCTGATTATATTGATAATGACTGGGTATGCATAGCTGAAACTTTTAGGTTAAGTAAGAATACTTCCAAAGATTATATTGTTTATGTTTTGGAGGTTATTTAGTTTGACATCAGTTATAGGGTATGCCTCTTTAAAACAAGTTTCTAAGATTATTCTCGTATGTTTTAATCATTGACAGAACATGGAATTAATGGATGGGCGTCTCCAGAATCATCTGGCCCTGTGATGGAGACTGTTTAAATGTTGATAAAGAGGGCGGACCAGCTGCATGGGGACTGCATCCAACAAACTTTCTACAAGAACATGATAGGCCTGCCAGAAGAATCGCAGATGAATTGTTTGGAAATTCTTCTAGCAGATGGCATGAAAGCTTTTAAAACTAAAGTGTGAGTAATTACAATATTGCCATTTTTTCATACACACTTAGCAAGATCAACTTGACCAGTGGTTACAGTGGTTTAATTGTTCAGGTTATGTAGTTGTATAAAATGTATTGAAGCATGTTGATTATGACATTATGCTTGTTTGCTTCTGTAATGTAAACATGTATGCATAAAGTTTGATTATTTATGTCCCCAGTTATGTATTGAAGATGTTTTGCAGATATACAGAACAAATTTAACTAAATTAATGCAAATGAGCTCTTTATACTTGGAGTTTACTGTACCTAAAAGTACAGATGCAATGAGAAGAGCTTTCACTTGTTTTGTCACTTTCATAAAGCTTTGGAAAACTTCACTAAACTTCTGATCTACTAGATTATTCCATATATATTTACAGATGCAGTACATTGCATTTGAGAAGTGCATTTTCATTGCAAAACAATTACTTTTTATGAAATAATAATTATAAATGTACATCTTTTTTTCCAGGGCAGAATGTAGACAGGCATTCCCTAAAAGGAAAACAAAATCAAAGAAGGAGATGAATTTTGAAAAAGCAGGGGTAACACATTTGAACTTTATCATTATGTTAAATATATTAAGTAATAAAATGCATTTTTTACTTTATCTGTGTTGTTAACAAATTATATCTTACAGAAATTTGATGACATATTTCACCTAAGGTGTTGTCATATCACAATATGCAGTAGGTTAAGGGTTAATATTACTGGGACTTGAGTGAAGAGTGAAAACTATTTCAGCTCTATAACTACTACTAATGATTAAGTCTTTATTTAATGAGGGAGCATATTTGGGCAAGCCCAGTCTTCCATAACTAGTTGGAACTAATGAGTCAATATTCCCGAGTGAACCGATATATTGAATACTGTATTTATAATCCTGCAACTGTAAAAAGTCAGTGTTATGATGAACTTAATATTCAAAACTAAAAAGTCAAGGATATGATGAACTTATTTTTCAATTCCTTTCTACCCACTGCTATATACCATTTTATAATTCAAATTTTATACAGGCATTTTTCTCTTTTTTGATTGGTTTTATTTGTACATGTATTCATACATAGGTTACCGACAATTTTTGTAACCATCTTAGCCCTCCTGCATTGCAACAGCCTTCATTAGTAAGAAGTTAAAATTTCTAGACACAAGATTTTATTTTATATTTTTCCTGTTGCAGTGTGAGAATGATTTGAATGACAATGGGGACGATAAAGCCACTGAAGGAGATGTTGGAATACTAAGTGAGGTTAAACGTTTTTATTGGACTACTTCTTCTTTTTAATGAGAAATATAAAATTCATCTAAAGAGATTTATCATTCGTTTATTTTCTATTGGATGATATTTAAACAGCCCTGCAATTTTTTTGA
This sequence comes from Saxidomus purpurata, assembly GCA_022818135.1. Taxonomy (NCBI): domain Eukaryota; kingdom Metazoa; phylum Mollusca; class Bivalvia; order Venerida; family Veneridae; genus Saxidomus; species Saxidomus purpurata. The sequence goes on from JAFMSR010000009.1 coordinate 23,059,390, forward strand.
CATTTCTCAATAGTATAAATTGCTAATGCATGTAAAAGGTGAAGTTTGTAGTTTTAAGTTACATGTATATATTTATTAATATGTGTGTTGTTCAAATACATTGCATAAGCTTTGCATCTTCATCTGTTGGATTAATGATGTTACATAATATGATTGTCTACTTACAGCAGACAGAAATTGAAAAGCTAAAGAAAGAAGTGGAACAGCTCAGGAAAGCTTTGAAGAAAAGAGAAGGTAAGATGTGTTGTCATGGCAGTATATGTTTAACAAACAAACATGTAATAAAAATACTGATTTAAGAGTATCAACAGCAGTCACACCATTCAAGTGATACTTGGTCAAATATATAACAGAAAACATAGCTGTTGTTTAGTGGCAATGCATAGATGGGCATGGCCTTAGTGTAAATATACTTAAGGACAAAAGTTCTGTCCGGTTCAAAATTATTTAATTAAACTTTAATTGTACGTTACTTTTAATCTTTTATTTGCAAATTTATATTTTAAGACTACATGCTACATCTCAAGATGTTAAGAATGCTTTACAAAAACATTCAATCAACCGTGACGGTATAAACCATGAATTTCACATTTATCTAAATTGTATGTTCATGAAGCATATAATCAGAACAATTTTAAGTGATTTTTGTTACCAAAGGATTGTCGTATCGAAAGACGTAAAAATTTTGATAAATACTCAACATGTGTTGTTATTACGAAGCTTTCAAGATAGCAAAATTTGTGCGTTTTATGTCAGCTGGAGGTCAGTGAGCCTACAACACATGCTGCACGTGCGTTTAACGCTCACAAACATTCTGTTCAACGTCACGAAAATTGAACATGTGTAAATTGATTCGAAAATGATGATATTCTTATGCTTCTCTAATTATGAATGAAATATCCAATTTCAGTTTTTGTGTTATTTTAATTATACCGGACAGAACTTTTGTCCTTAAGTATACATGTAGTTTCATATCATTTATCAGCAATTTCTTCTTTTGCACAGTACTTTAGTACTAGTCAGAAAATAGAGATACAGTCATTAAGTGGGAGTGGATTAGGCGAAATAGTTATAACTTGTTCTGTAGGTGATGCTTAATTTAACTTCAGATGAGACTATTCTGTTATTGATGTAGACCAGAATCAAAAATACTGTATTGATAGGCTACATTTCTCAATTCCAGAGGCAGATATTAATGAACCGTCAGCCAAAAAGTCCAAAGTCACAAGTAATGAGGTATGTCCATAAGCAATTCTGTTTTATTAGCTGTTACTGTAGACTAGGACAGTTTGATATATAACAATTAGAAAAAAAGAGGAAAATAGTTGTATTCTTAAAATCCCAAACAGACCATAACACAGTTAAAATGTTGTGTTGGTGCAAAACTTTGTGTTGCCAAATTGCATTATATACATTAAAAAAATGTGGTTTTTGTACTAATACTGAACACAGTCTTATGCTTTAAATGCGGTAGTCACTTGTATAGAAATTTTGATATGTCACAACTGAGTCAATTCCTGAACAAAGGGTACATATATCAGAGCTCACAAAGGGGATTTAAACTTGATACTTCGGATAGTGGACTTTGTACTGTACATTAATTTGTATCATTTTATCTCACTAGTGCTCTTTGTTTGATTTTTTAGGTTGAAGTTGGTGACACAGTTTTAGCAAACTGGCCCATGGATGACAACATGTATGAGGCAGTTGTAAGGTAATTAAAACAGACTTGAAGCAGAAGCTATTTTACACTTACACCAGCTTGTTTAAAATTTCTTCATTTGTCTAACATTGTGATAGAACAATTCTGCACTTGACAAGCTTGTGTTTAGGAGAATGACCTGGAATGTTATGAGTAAGAGACCACATGGGAAATAAAAACTAATATTTTCATGTGTTTGTAAGTGTCATTGTACTGAGAAACATTATTATTATCAGAATTATTGCATTGAATGTTATTGTACTTAGGACAAGAATTATAACAGGGATTTTATAAAACTAACAGCCCCTTTCCAACTTTTATATCAGACATTCAAGTATATGTAGCAGAGTGTTACAATGCTCCTGGTAATTTTGCTATACATTGATTTAACTATGAAGGACAAAAGTTTTAAACTAAATTTGGTTATACTTGATTACATCTATAATGGTTCTTGTAAAATGTTTTTCTTACTTTCAGTTTACCACGTTCAGTACAAGTTGGACAAGAAAAAGAAGAAGCTGACAAGAGACCAGATTAAAAGTATTACTGACTGTTCCAGTGACTGATTCTGCCAGTACATTGTGATAAAGATATATATTGTGAGGTGTCAAGTGAAGGATACAAATGCATGACTAATTTATGTACATTGTATTGTTACTGTGAAAAACTTCTTTCAAGGTAAAAGTTATAAAACAATGAGATATATTGAACACTATTTTAGTCATATAAGATTAAATTGAATGGCATGTTTATAATTTCACAGCAGTTGATTAAATGAAAGAATTGCTTAAATTTAATTGACATCTTGTGGTTTTGATACTTAAAAAATTAAGCCAGACTGCATGGGAATTGTAAATGGAACTTTTGAATTGGGGGTTAAATTAAGATAAAAGTAAAAAATCGAAAAAGAAAATCAACGCACTAATAAGTTTAAACATTTATCAACATGTTTCGGCCGTAAGGCCTTCTTCAGAATAAATGTATATATAAACAATTATGACGTCTCATCCGTAAGACGGACGCGAACGTCAACGTGCAAGGTAGCGCATACACGTTTTGAATATTTCAACAATATAGATATGGATCAAAAAAGATGCAGCGGTTTTAATTAAAAAATATCATTAAATACATGGTTTAATATTAAAACCAACATACCCATATTTTATAGAAAATTCACAAATAAGTCAAGTGAACTCCGTCTATAACAAACTCCTAGGGACCATTTAAATTCATTCTTAATATCCGGAGTTTGTTATATCCATACAACATTTTCATATGAAATATAGAAAGAAGAAAACTTAAATTAAGATCAAACTTCGACACAATCTGTTTACAAATTTAAATTTATTTGAAAACAAGCTATCTAGTAAAATAACCATTTAATCAAAAGTTAAGTAATAAAATATGTTTCAACTCTTTCAATTTTTGTGCTTTTGTTGAATTGTTGTTTTCCATATTGTACTACACTGCTTTGAGTAATTTTATGTCAAAATTGATTTGATGATAAGTGCTTGAGAAAAACAGCTGGCAATAGGATAGTTTTTATGATCCCCTAAAAAAGATTGAAGTGGTTAAGTTCATCGTTCCAATAGTGATAGAGGACATTGTTAAATGTTTGTGGAAGTAAACTTCAGAATGCTTGACTGTACACATAACCTTGATATGTATTGGTGTCCATGTTTGATTTACAATGTTTATGACTGTTAACATTACTGCAGTTGTATTACAGTACTTAGTTGTAGCACTAATCTTAGCTGTTCATGATAACACTAAACTACTGGCTCCTCATATCAAAGTACAATGTATACCTTTTTATGCACAACTGAACTGGTTTTAAGCTTCTGTTTCATGTTGTATACTGCATGTATGTCATAGCGATAAACTGCTGTTCGGTGTTGCAGTTTACTTTTTTTTAAAGTTTTGTGTGCAAGGTACTGTCAGACTGTCAAGCTTGATATATCTTGTATGAATTTAATTCAACTTTGGCCCCTTTTTTGACTTAGAAGATTTGGTTAAAGTTTTACATGTAAAGTACTATCATAGTAACTCATTGGATTGACTCAAAACTTAAATATAGTCTTTTGTTGTGTTAAACAATCAGGTTAGATGACTCCTGACTAATCTATTACAAATTATAGCCCTTGTTTAACTTGAGTTTTGCTTGTAAGCTGAATTTGGTTAAAGTTTAATATGCAAGTTACTATCAGGCATATATACTTAACGACTTTAATAACACAACCAGTGATTTGACGGGTATTTTGTCTTAATTGCAAGTGTAATTAGGAAAATTCAATAAAAAACATACTTTTTGCTATTCCATCGTTTTAAACAAGTTCATTACAAAATTCAAGCATTATTCAAACGAAACATGATTTTATAATGGAAAAGGAGTATTTTTACTCACTGCTCAAATGTATGACTTATTAAAAAGGTTGCGTTTTTAAAGTTGTTAAGTACACGTTTTATACCTAAGATACCATTGCTGAATAGAATGTTCAAGGGTTTCCAACACTCAAGGTAGATTACTCTTGACTGAATTTATTACAAATTATGGCCCTTGTTGAACTTAGAAATTTTTGTTAAGATTCGCATGCAAGTTACTGTAGTACACGTATTTCAGTAAGCACTTCTGGGATTGCTTTGAAACTTCATTAATGTCATCTATTATGTCTGACTTTAAGATCAGATAACTCTTTAAAGAATATAATTCAAATTATGTCCCTTGTTCAACATCTGGTTAAATCTATGTATGCAATGTACTATAATGCACACATCTCAGTATTTCTAAACTTTAGTACTTTTAAGAATGACCGTATTGCAGTTATTTTATTTCATAGATTTTGCTGCATTCTGTAAGTTATATGTCAATATTTTGAATGTGATATTAATGTTTAGTTATTGTCTAAATTCTTCTGTCTTTTCGGCTTTTGTTGCTCATTTTGTTCTAAGGAAGTTCTTAGGAATGAATTTCTTTCTCATTGATTGTGGTATTGATGTAGAGTTATTGTCTTTATTGTCTAAGAACGTTCTTAGACACAAATCATTCTGTCATGACGGCTTAAGTTGTTCATTGTTATTCTCAGGAAGTTATTAGGAATGAATTTCATTATTGATTTATTGTGATATTAATGTACATATGTATAGTTATTGTCTTAGAACGTTCTTAGAGACAAATTCTTCTGTCTTTTTGGTTTTAATTGTTCATTGTGTTCTAAGGGCGTTCTTAGGAATGAATTTCTTAATTAATTGTTACCCTCACTGTAAAAACGTTCTTAGATGTGAATTCACATTAAGTTAACTATATCGTGATACTGAAGTTTATTATCTAAGAACGTTCTTAGAGAATTATTTCAACATGTGAAATGCCGCATTTCAATCCTTTATGATGTAGCAAAACAATAAAAATAGTTGATGTATTCTTGTGTCTGTATCTGTATCGAATACGTTGTATGGTCCAAGTACTGGCACTTTAACAACGGAAGGTGGAGTGCGCAACACAATTAAAATGAAAACTTTGTTAATCTGCTCTTGAAAACTTCAGCTGTTTCACAGTTAATTAATGATTCATCTAATCCATTCCACTCTGAGATAGTTCTTGGAAAGAATGAATGTTTATAGACTTCACTAGTAGCGCGGATTGGTTTGAAACACTTTGAGTTTTTTAATTCATATTTAATTACCGGATTTACATTAATACAATCAGCGAGTGTTACTGCCCGAATTTTACGTTTATTATGTATCGGAGTGAGGTATTCAGAGGAGGGTATGGCCGGCACCAGCCCCTTTGTCACCTTGTAGAGGAAAGTTAGCCTCAGTTCCTTTCTTCTGTCTTGAAGTGTTTGTAGGTCTAAATTTGTGAGGATGTTGGAAATCGTCCCAGGGGTACGAGATTTATAGTCTTGTGAAATGAACCGAGCACCACGTCTCTGTACTCTTTCCAATTTGTCCACGTCTGCCCGGGCATATGGGTCCCAAATGATAGCTCTGTATTCCAGGGTAGATCAGACTAAGGAGATGTATGCATTTTTACGGCACATCTCGTCACCTTGGCGCAAAAAGTACTGTAACTGACTTTTTAAAAATTTTACAGGAGACACAAAAAACTGATTTGTTTATATCCAGTAAATCTTTTCATACCATACTGAAGTGTGAAGTTAGTATTTATTATGTATATTTAACTGCTTTAAAATATAATATTCATTCATTTCAGTAAAAAGAATTATTACATAATCTTTGTCACTTACATGACTCTTTGCGCTAACTTTATTGCACGTAAAAAGTCATGTAAGTGCACTTACCAGAGTTTTTGCACTAACTTTTTAACTGAAAGTTATATAACTTACAGTATATCATACACATGAAATTGCTGTGAAGATAGTTATACCATAACTGTGGTTAAAAATTGTGCTGATTGTTGATTCACAATTCAGTTGTTACATTAGAAAATATCAATTGAACAAAAATAACCCAATTTTTTATATTAATTGAATTCGAACAGTAAAACACACAAATTATAGACTGGAGTAACCAATTTCAATTAAGAAGCCAAATCTATAGAAACTCTTTTCTGCAACATCAACAGTGTTTGCAAAACTTGCTTATTAAGTTAAATTATTAAATCTTCAACTGAGTGTCAAAGCAAATGCATACTTCATTTTGTAGCCATAAGTGAAAATAACTAACTTTATTTTATGTTTTCCAGTGAATTATAGAATTATCTTGGTTAAATAAAAGAGTTAATCCACATTTATGAAACTGTGCATTACTATTTTTATTTTCACTGTTTTTGCAATCTTTAACCCGGATTAACTTCAAAAAGTATACTAAGCATATTTAATGCTAGAAACCATGCCATGATGACGTTGTAAAACTGACATAATTTTTTCTACGTTTTCTGATGATCCTGCGCTTTTCGATAAATTTTGAAGCAAACTCAGCAAAAGTAGTGTTTAAACCATAACATAAGCAGAAATTTTTTTGGTATCAATGCAATTATATAGATTTTGTAACGTTAATTTCACTTGTGAACACAAAAAATAGCTATTTTCACTCATGGCTGCGCCACTCGTGAAAATACCACTTTTGGTGCCCACTCGGTGGAATTATAAAGTTATATTACACCAAAACCAACAATTATCCTCTATTTCATGTTCCAAAATTAAAATGAATCTCAATTTTTCACAGAATTAACCCATTTTTATGTTTATTTCATCTCCAAAAGCTTTGATTTTATTGATTGGATATCTAAAACTGTGTGGGATAAAGTCCGCGTTTTACTTCATAGTTATGACATCATTGACGTTTTAACCTTTTCGCTACTAACCTCCAATTTGTAAATTACCTCAAGTGTGTCATTTATAATACAATATTTTAAATTGTTTAATGTGTTTTATAAAAAAATATAAGTGGTTTAATTTATATTAATGACATTACAGAAACCAACAATATCTTAGTTGGTAATATGTCTCTGAATTCATTTATGGAAATAACCTTGTCCTGGTATGACAGTCAGACTGATAATCTCCTAAAGAACAGCTCGTGTTGTATAGTGATCTCGCCAACGTCAAAGATTCAGTAATAAAAGCTACATAGTCAATATTATTTATCAGTCCTATGATGATGAGAGATTTTGTTTAATTCAGTGAAAACACAACGAAAAGTAACAGCTAGGTCCAAGTATTCTCGGGATTGTTTTCACTTCAGCCATTTCATAATCTTGAAATTATCATTCATTTTCTGGCACTAACCTTTAACCTTCGCAATATTGCCTCACATGGACGGAACAGATGCACATCATGTCATATGATTTGAATGAGCAGATAATTGACCAATAATGGACATTAATTGCAGACATTCAGTGAATTGTAAATATGTTTAATCTGGAATTGCACTATTTTTTGTTTATTAGGCGTAAAAAAAAATATGTTTGTTTCAGGTTTCCTGACCTACCCTATTTTTTTGCCCCGACCCTAGAACATTTTTTGCGAGTTATTAGTTTTAAGTATAAATTCATTAAAATTTATAATGAATTTGGTTTGTGAATAAAAAAAAATTCCAAAAAAAAAATTTTCCCTACCTACCTACCCTTTTTGGGGGGGCATGAAACCTGGAACAAACATTATTTTTTTAGGCCTTAGTTAAAAATTTTGTTGCATGAAATGAATAGGAATTGAACAGTCATAAATTGTTTTAATAATTTTGATAATACTATCCAACTAAACAAAGGTCAGAAACAACACAACATAATAATACTATTCCTTAGTTAGCTCTGCATATATCTATGATAATGGCTATATCTATGAGTATGGCTTTCATACGTTGTTGCAACCGCATGGAAAACTATAAAATCTAGACAGTTATGAATAGAAAACCCCCATGTCAAACTATTGTCATCAAAATTACATTCTGTCATCAACTACTGGTGGTGTCATCATGTTCAATATCAGAAATAACTTAAAATTTGTTTACACAAGTTCCAACAACAGGAATAATAGATATGCACCTATTTAAATGATTTATTACATGTATAACTTAATTTCCAAAATCTGTTAGAATAGGCCTAAAATTGGCACTTGGCACACAGAAGTTGTTATGCCGAGCTTTGTTTTTTTTTACATGAAGGTCAACAAATGACATAATTGTATGTAGAGGTAATGTAAACAATAACTATCTTGTCATTATGATGTCCTCAGTAGCAAGAGCATTATTTTTAAAAATATAATGATAAAAGAATGAAGGATCCACAAAAAAAACAAAGAATAACAGGGGCTTTTTAAAAATCATCATTAAAAAAATTGATTATTATTGATGCAAAAAGTATGGTAAGTGCAGTTACAATACTTTTTGCACCAAAGGATTTATTGCAAATTCAAAGATCTTCAGTGCAAAAACTCAAGTAAGTGCACTTACCATAGTTTTTGCGCCAACAAAATTTGAAGTTCAGTTACGTGTTTTCATTTTTTTGGCAAAAAAGGTATTTTTCATCCAAAAACAGCTTCCAAATTTTACTGAATGATGAAAATTGATATTTGTAACCTAAAAATGCCAAAAAGTGATTTTCGCAAAAAATGTCAGTTACATGACTTTTTGCTCCAAGGTGACGATCTGAGAACAATGGCGCAGGTTTCTTCTTAGGAGACCAAGTGTAGAACTAGCACGGCTGCAGATGTTACCTATATGAGCACTCCATTTCATGTCATTTGATATCATTAATCCTAAATACGGATTTTTATCTACTGATTAGAGGGTATGTCCATTGAGATCATAGAAATAAGGTGTTTTACTTTTGACACTTAGGAGGTAGCATTTCTTGGCGTTGAATTTCATTCCCCATTGATCTGCCCAGCTTTCAAGGTTTTTAAGATCTTGTTGTAGAGTGACTTTATCTCGTATTGATCTAATTGGTCTATACAGCAAACAGTCATCTGCAAATAGTCGCACTTGCGAGGTCACCACCTCAGGAAGGTCGTTAATGTGGCACACGAATAGTAGAAGTCCGAGGACTGTACCTTGGGGGACTCCAGAGTCCACAGTGGCTTCCCCTGAGATTTCTCCGTCAACAACGATCCTCATGTGGCGGGTACACAGGAATGAGCTGATCCAAGTATGTAGTTGGCCCCTGATATTGTAGTTTTCCAGTTTACCAAGTAGTTTGCTATGTGGCACGGTGTCAAACGCCTTTGAAAAATCCAATATAATAATATCTGTTTGCATGTTTTGGTCAAAGTTTTTACACAAGTCATCAATGGTCACAGCTAATTGAGTTTCACATGAATGACCGAAGCGGAAACCGTGATTTAGGTTGGTAAGCACCTGGTGTTTATCAAGATGTTTTAGTAAGCTGCTACAAACTATGTGTTCTAGTATCTTGGATAGTACTCCGGCCTGTAATTTTCAGCAAGATGTCGATCACCCTTTTTAAAGATTGGCGAGATGTTAGCATTCGTCCAGTCTGGCGGTAGTTTCCCTAAATCAAGTGACTTCTGAAAAATCTTGGTGACGCTTGGTGCCAGTTCTGTAGCACATTCCTTCAGAAGCCTATTGGGGATATTATCTGGTCCTACAGCCTTTGAAATGTTAACTTTTTCAATAGTTTTTCAATTCCTGTTTGTTGCACTTCAATGTTCGGAATAGGATTTTGTATCCTTCTAGATAGAGGTGGGAGCTTCTCAGTTTTTCCTTTAGTAAAAACTGAACTAAACTGTTTCAATAAGATTTCAGCTTTAGAGATACTATCGCTATGTAACTTTCCTTCACTTTTTAGTGGTGATACACCTATGTTTTCTTGTGTTTTTTTTACTTAACGTATCTCCAGAAAGGTTTAGTATTATTGGCTGCAAGACTTTCTTCAATAATTGTGTTGGTGTAATTCCATTCAGCTTTCCTATGTGCGCGTTTGCTTTCTTTTTGGAAGGCGCGGTAGTTAGTCCAGATTGCAGTTTTCTTAGCTTGATGGTGTAGCCGTTGTTTGCGTTTACTCATTTTCTTTAGTTTCTTATTCATCCATGGTACATAGTAGCGATTTTTAACAGTTTTTGAAGGTACTAACTCCTTAAGTAAACTAAAGATGTCAGATTTAAATGTTTCCCACAGTGTATCTATTGAATCTGTAATAGTTGACAGCGGCAACTGGAAGGGTTAATTTTGACCAGGGGGTTATGATTTGAACAATCTTGGTAGAGGTCAACTAGGTATTTCCACATGCCAAATATCTAATCTCTAAGCCTTGTGGTTTCAGAGAACAAGATATTTTTAAGTTTGTCCTATATAAGCCTATATAAAACAAGTGACACCCGGGCGGGTCAATTTTGACCGGGTAGGGGGGGAGGGGTCGTAATTTTAACAATCTTGGTAGAGGTTCTCTAGACAATGCCACATGATAAATATCTAAGTTCTAGGCCTTGTGGTTTCAGATAAAAAGATTTTTTAATATTTTTCCTATTTGTTGCCATAGCAACCAGAGTTCTGCATGGAATGAAATTCTTTGAACTTTGATAGAGCTTCATGCAAGGAACATCCCTGCAAATTTTATTAGTATTGGCTCGGTGGTTTAAGAGGAGATGTCGTTTGAAGGAAATGGTGGACGGACGGATGGACGGACAACGTACGACGGACCCAATACGGTGAGTGATCCTAATAGCTCCTCTAGCAATTTGTGTCAGGTGAACTAAAAAGTTATTGGCCGCTCTGCTGCATATGCCGCATCTACGAACATTCATTATTTTGTACGTATAGGCCGCGGCCTCTTGTCCGGAAATAACGATACATTCGGATGCGTATTAATTTAATCACGAGTGCGTAAATTAAGTTTAATGAAAGTATCAGTTTCCTCTTTATTTATATAGGAACGTTTACGGATTCAAATTCAGCTACATTGAAAGTTAATTTTTGTGCCTCACTTGTAAGTTAAACATTAAAACTTATTCGGGATGCTTTCTGCTTGATAAAGAAGCATGTAAATTACTCCAAACGTGTACTTGTTTACGTTATTTGAAATGTCACGGAAAGTTGACATTAAAATCTATAACATTTCCAGCTGCTTCCTGACATATACCTGTATAAAACTTATTTGACGAACAAAGTGTCACATCTCTGAAAAGAAGATTTTCATGAAATAAATGCAAAATATTTGAGCGTTATGTAAAGATTTGCGTTTTCCGTTAAAGTTTAATCAAATTTCATTTTTTCTGAACTAAATGTATCTGCTTAATTGCATTTATGTTTGTCTAGCAAAAATGTCTACCTATCGAAAAATTGTAAGAAAATGTGTAAATATACACGAATAAAACTATAATTACAATTTTGCCGACATTTTTTCTTAAAATTTGTTTATCATAACAGAATTGCGTTTTGTTTTCTTTCAGTTGATACTGCCCGTCTTATAAAAAATAAGACTTTTCTAGCTAAAATGTCCACCGACGTCTTTTTTAAGATACGACGCTGCAACGCCCCATTAAAATGTAATTGTCGATTGAAGAAACGCAAAGTTAACGTCATTTTTCTAATTTGAAATCAGTATATGGACTCATATACAGGGGCTCTTGACCAATCAGAATCTATCAAATTTATCTGCGGTATTATAATAAAATCTATAACATTTCCAGCTGCTTCCTGACGTATACCTGTATAAAACTTATTTGACGAACAAAGTGTCACATCTCTGAAAAGAAGATTTTCATGAAATAAATGCAAAATATTTGAACGTTATGTAAAGATTTGCGTTTTCCGTTAAAGTCTAGCAAAAATGTCTACCTATCGAAAAATTGTAAGAAAATGTGTAAATATACACGAATAAAACTGTAATTACAATTTAGCCGACATTTTAAAAAAAAATTGTTTATCATAAAAATGCGTTTTGTTTTACAAAAATAAGACTTTTCTAGCTAAAATGTCCACCGGCCTCTTTTTTAAGGTACGACGCTGCAACGCCCCGAGTTACCGTAATGGTGCCGTAATGGTGCCATTAAAATGTAATTGTCGATTGAAGAAACGCAAAGTTAATGTCATTATTTCTAATTTGTTCCTATAATATGAGTATTTCCATGCATATTGATTCATATTCTACTATAATTATGAAATAATGTATTTGACTGAAATAGAAAAATCTCATATAGTGCAAATATCATAATGTAATACTGGCACTAGTTCATGAGAAATAGTATTCCTTTGAAAATCCTAAAGAATAAAAAATAAAATGTTGGTTGCCCTGGCAACAGACTTTAGAATGTAAAACAATGCGATATTAAGATTTTTTACGGTATTTAAGCATCATATTTCACTAATCTAAAGAAAGTATAGGTGCTTAATCATTTATGTGGATACAGTATCATAGAAATTGTACTAATCCACCAGGGATACCTGACAGTGACGTCATATTGTGTTTACACTTTCCAATTGTGTTTATGTTTCCAATAATTACTTTTATAGTGTACTAGATTATGATCCTGTTTTCTTATATATAGCCCGCATGAAAACGTAGCCTAGAGGATAAAGTCGCTGTGGCAGTAACCGAAAGGTACCGAGTTCGAAACCTGCCAGCAGAACCTTTTTCCTGCACGTTATTATTTTTTTCTCGAAGAAGGCATACAGAATAAATTGTGTAGCAAACGCTTGTCATTTCACTTCACATAAAATAAATAAAATGGCTATGAACACATTTCTTAATTGTAATGAGCCGTTGAAGAAGAAGGAGAAAGCAACGTCTATTCTAAAACATGTTTTAGAGGTTATATGAATATTTGCTATATTATATAATAAAATAAATGATTGATAAAAAATAGAACAGAAAAAAAAACCATATTAAAACATTTTTTCCTCAAAAAAAGAAAGCAAATGTTAACAAGCCTTTCCAACTATATAAATTTTGCCCCCAAAAAAGAAAACATAAATATATCTCGCCGACCACAAGTTTCGAACTAGCATCGCCTGCGTGTCAAACAGACAGCACATCCACTGGGCCATACCGTACTTCGAACATCTCAACTGATAGGGACACATTTCTATCTGTCATAAGTATACATTCGTTTTGGGATATACCATGCTTATTTATAGTTTGTTGACAAAATGACGTCACTGTCAAAAATTGTTGGTGGATTAGTATATACTGTGCTGCTATGATAACAACATAATTACAATATCCACTTATATAAAGAGGATATTTGTTTGTTTTGAGTGGATATGGAATACATCTCACCGAGAAGTGATACAATTATAACATTTTATGAGCGTGAAGCTCGAGTTAAAATGTGAAAATGGTATCACTTTGAGTTGAGATATTCACAGTTTGTCTGGTGACCCAATATGATTTTTTAAAATATATTACTACCATGCTGTAGTGTAGATGGTTTGAAATATCAAAAAAAAATCAATAGGTTATCTATAAGTAGACTTTTTAGAATTGTGAAATTTAGTTAATGTTATGCGTTATTTTTGTGCGTCAAAATATAACGTCAACGTCGTTATTTCAACTGCAATATCAGGCAATTGTTTATTTCTTTTTCTAACATGACTTACGATTTTGTCTCTATATACAAAGAGTAGTAAAAATTATGTTATATTAAACCATATACAACGCGGGAACCGATATGCTGTAAACATGACGTCATATTGCGCCGCATGACGTTAAATGAGCGTTCGCGTAGGAAATAAGGCTTTGCATTTATTCACCTTTTGTAATATCTGGTCATGTTAGAATCGAAATAACATCCTTTTCAGCGTTGTTATCGTCTAATAAACAATAATTTGTCGTACTGATACGCAGTTATAAACCACTCAGGCCTTCAGCCTTCGTGGCTAATCACTGCGTATCAGTACTCCAAATCATTGTTTATTAAACGACTAACAACGCTGGAACGGACGTTATTTCATAAACAACCGGACGCTGTTTAAACAAACAAAATAACATTTTTTAAAGTCATAAATGTATTTAATAATATAAGTTTTATATTATAGCAACATTGATCTTATGTTAATATGTTATCGCTGATCATGAGAGGAAAAATAAGCCACATGAAATGTACTTTAAAACATCTAGGCATTTAAAGAAATTGTCATCGTAGGTACCCATTTGCAGCTGGACGGGCTGAGGCACGTGTGACATCAGTGTCATTACTCAACCCATTTCCACCCAACCCTATAAACTTATCGAGCGATTACTTTCCTGGGCTCATATTATGCTGTTCATTTATCTGAAAAAATAGATAATTGAAAGAAATAATATTTTACGGTTAGTAAGTTTACTGATCATGAGTGTTGCGCCGACAGCAATTAATCCGTTTATACCTCTCAGATTTTAGTAAAAAATAAAGTTCTTCAAACTGTATGTAAATAACGTATTTTAGAACATATAGTCATATAAAAAAGCTCCAGTATAAATTCCTCTCACGTATATCTCTAAATTTCAAATAATACGCTACAAAATTCAAAAGCGTTGCGTTTTTCTTAACAAAGGTATTATCCGTAATAGTGATCCAACAGACTGACAAACTAAATTCTGACCAGACGACAACTAAAGTGTCGTCTGCTTCGGAACGTAGCTGCTTGAAACCATATGTTTTTAGTCGACACTCTGTAAGTTGAGCTAGTTTGTTTACAACTTCGTTAGTTTACCATAGATTTTTAATAAATTACCTTGCACATGTACATACATCCTTCATTTACATTCTTCTACAGTCATGTCTTCGTGTAAGAGACTTGTTTTTAGTTGATTTGCAAATCCTGCAAGTTTTCTTTGCAACCCCAAATTCTATACATCTTTTAGTTTTTGTTCAGATATCCTGTAATAATCCCCAAACTGCGTGATACTGCCAATAAGTTATGCATACATGTAGTTTATAGACACACACATTATAATTATCGTATATTCAGGATCAGAAGGTCACGGGTCCGATCCCCACCAGTGATACGACATTTCTTTCTATAGGTAAGACACAGATATTTCAACATTGCCCCACTCTGTCTGTCTCTGTCTCTGTCTATGTCTCTCTCTCCCTCTCTCTATCGCTGTATCACAACATTTACGGTCAGTATTCTCTGTTTATGTTCGAGTAAATATTTATTATTGCAAGTGTTTAGTGTATCGAACAAATATATATCAAAATACAAAACGAAGTTCATGCCACATTTATAATGACTGATAATAAGTTCGTCTAGCATTCCCGGCCGCAATAGTCGTAAAAGGTCGTGTGCATTGGGACTTATTTCCTGACTGGTACACCGTACTTTCTAAGTCAAGAATAACCAACGTGAAAACTAGAATTATAGATATATACAACTAAAGACAAACAGGACGCCGTCAAACAAATGTTTAAATGACTTAGGTGATGAGTATCACTATCTTTTTGTGTGCAAACAATTTAGCGCTCAAAGAAAGTCACTTATTCCTTTACACCTTTGTAGACATCCAAATGTTATCGAATATAACCAGCTTTTAAACAGCACTGATATTTATACGTTAAAGAATCTTAGCACATGTACTTCTATAATCCTTAAAAACGTTAATTCATGATATCACCACGCGTTCCAGATGTGTGTGCAATGAAAAACAATTTGTTTAGACTACGATCATTGAATTCATTATACAATAACTAACACTTGTACTTTCCATGCTTTCCACGTGCTGACCATTGATAAGAAACAAATTCTCCCAACTCTGTATTGTTGTAATCGTCTACCGTGAAGTATATTAATACTCATAGTACTATCTAATTTTATAAAGACGTAGATAGTTTTCAGCACTGCCCCCACCCCACACCCATCACTTTGAAAGAATCAGTAAATGTACTGTTTATGTTTATATTTCTTTCACTAGTATGCCCTGTTCCTACGATTTCGTGGCTCTTAACTTCTAAAATTGCGCATGCGCATTGCTTTTTTATGCAATCAAAAAATGTTTTCGGTGAAAACGTAAAATAAAAACAACTTTAGTTCTAAAAACACTAAAACTAACAATAAACACTGTCATTTTTTTAAATAACTTACCTTTTACATTGTGACCTTCACCATCATAATCACGTGGACGCTTTCCTATCGATTTCGTGGCTGGGATTGATAAGTCTATAAATAGCACACTGGGTTTCCAGCTTTCATTGATATACTGCATAACATTAGTAAAGGGTACACACAGTAAGTGTATGCATTTTTTTTTTGTATTTCATTTTTTTGTTTTGATAAGTCATTCAATTCAAAACACATTGTCATTTTCTTTAATTGAAGAAATTGAATTTTCAAAGGTACTATAACAATATTTAACTTTAAATAACATTTTTAACAGTTTTAAACCAACATATTTACATGGAAAAATTATTTTGTTTGTGCTGAGATCACTCTACACAGTGAGGGCACAGGAAAGTGCTGTGCCTCCTCACAACATGCACGTCTGTACACAAAGCCAGATGCACCCAGTGATCACATTTGTCACATTGTCCCCAGTTAACAATTTTTAGGTAGGGAAACTCCTTAAGCCTAGGTGAAGACATCTTGTGGCAAACACAGCATACATCTTTCTCATCCACCTCATCCTCAGTGTCAGTTTCATCACTATCATCAATAATTTTTGATGTTTTTGATATGTTTTCTCCACTGGTAGATGGCTTAGGGGATAATGGGGTTCTTGGTTTGCAATTTGTTTCACATGTTTTTTGCTTTTTTGATGTTGGTTTCTTACTGCTTTTATTTTGACTTGTTTCCTTTTGTTTGTTGTTCTCTTTACTTTGTTTACATTCTTCATAATCAGTTATATCATTGAAATAGTCATCTTCTGTAACTGCCCTACCCCCTGCTTTTGGTTTTGATTTGGTTGCTGTCTTCTTCTGTACATTACAGTGCTCACATTTTTGAGTTTCTTCACTTTTTTGTTCTGCTACTTTTTCAGCTTTCATTAGTAAAAATTTTTCAACAGCTTCTTTTCCAGATTTCAGTGCTGTGACTTTCTGCACAGGATGGTCTTCCCTGAAACTTTCACATGGCACAAGCTTCTCCATAGGAACTGCTGCACATGACAGAGGATAAATGCCAGTTTTGCTGAAACCTGAGACAATATTTATTGGTGACATTGCTTTTAAATATGCTTTACAAGCTAGTTGACACATTTCATATCTTGTAATGTTCTGGCCCATGTGGTTCTTCATGAACAGTGCACATTCAGCATAGTAAAAAGCTTTAAATGGACCAAAAATGGATACGTCAAGTGGTTGTAATAGGTGTGAAGTATGTGCTGGCAGTACAAATAGTATGATGTGGTTCTTTCTTGCCCAATCTATCAGTGGACCACTAATATGAGAGCCATGCCCATCATATATCAGGAGTACATATCCATCTCCCTGAGTCTGACCTCTAACATCTGGTAGAAAGTGCTCCTTAACATATTTGCTAAATATGTCACCATTAGACCAGCCACTGTCCGACATGGTATAGTTTGCACCAGGTGTGGCTCCCTTCATAAGCTCAGGGTTGAACCTTTTACCCATTGAAAACAAAGAAAGGTGGGACATGATTACCAACAGCATTGGCACAGCCTATTAAAGTGGTTGTTGTAGATCTAGGTGATGTAATGGCCTGTGGCTTTGTATTAGGTGCTGCTATTACATTTGGCGGACGATGTTCTGGTTGCAATCCAGTCTCATCTACATTATATATATATTGAGGCTTTGCATGTAACTGATATTTATCAAATACATTTTGGAGGTTGGTATAATAATGATTTACATTTTCAGGAGTTGTTGATCTTGCCCGATTACTTTCAAGCTTGCGCGGCTTAAGCGAAGCTAGTTCCCCACGCCACCTCTTCATAAATCCATACAGCCAACAATTACTCAGTGGCTTGTTGTTGGTCTTTTTCCCTAATTCAAAGGCCAGGTCTCCTGCAGTGTATTGCAACTGAGAGTTTGTGAAACCATACCCTAGTTCTGCCATTGTTTTTAAGTGATTGACAAGTGCAGGGTCCGTATATTACATGTAATATACGGACCCTGACAAGTGTCAGTTCCTCAACGTTACTAAAAAATGTTTCACCACCTTGCTTTGCTGTTTCGTGGTTTATAAAACCTTTTACCCTATCTCTTAATGTTTGTTCTGGAACACCATACTTTTTTGCAGCCCTCTGTACTGGTATACCTTTCTCTCTCACTGCCTTATAAGCCAAATCCATACTTTCTGCAGCATATTTTCTGTATTTTTTATGCACTTTCTTTGGTTTACTCTGGAAGCATTACAAAAAATATGAGTTTTATAAAAAAAATGGACATTGAAAAATATAGCAACGTGCAGCTTTATATTTGGAAATAGCTTCATTGCCAATAGTTAGCCAGCTAATTGATTTTTAATTGAAAGCCAATTTTATTGTTGCGTTTATTTTGTCGTGAAGTATATCTACTGAATGAAAAAATTGCTTGCTGGGATTGAAGCTAAATTTGAGTGACGTAACAAGATGGACGCTGAATAAGTTTTCTCTGCAAAAAAGTTGGCAAATGTTTAAAATATAGGCTAAAAGCATAGGTAATTTTAATTTACGTGGAACAAAAGAGTGATAATTCAACATTAAATAAGGTTTAATTACAAAATAGGGAGTTTTACCTGTTTATTTCGCATTTTTACCGCTTGAACTTTGTTTGAGTATACTTTCGGTAAACTTGCATCGACTTCGGACACGCGCTGATTCGGCACGAGCGTCATTTCTATAGCCACGAAATCGATAGGAGACACGAATTCGATAGGAATAAGGCATACTGTTAAATTGTGTTACCTATTCTTGTTTATAAGTTATATTTCTTACATGTCTGTTGTTACAAATGTAGCCTGACGAAATAAAAGAAGAATTGAAGAAGAATTGAAGAATTGATAATTATGATAATCGATTGAAACAACGAAAACACACCCGAACGTCCCCGAAGATATTTGCGAAGATTAATGAGTGCCAGGGAAATAGTGTCGCACAATAATACAGATTCTTGTTTGCAAACACGATCACTCCTCAAAGGAGAATACTAAAGTTATTAAAATAAAAAGAATGAAAGTAAATAATGCAGAACACAACATAAAAAATAACACAAAACGTAGATCCCTAAAATCTATTCTAAAATCTTAATTGGAGGGAATAGGAAGGTATTAATTAAAACATGATTTGAAAACAAATATTGATATGCACAGGACTCGAACACATACCAGTAGGTACATGCAGTCCAGCACTCAACGCCCGCAGGTGGAAGGAACATACCTTTGACAATGTCACATATCATAATTGAAACATTTTTTTTTTTGGTTCATAGCACTTTACCATAAATAAGGTTTCCAACACACGCTATGTGTAAACAACCATGTTGCTCCGTAAAACTCTTTCATTTCTTTCACATTTGACTTTGATGTTTTTTTTTCAATTAATTATGAAATGTCAAAAGTATGTTCCTTCCACCTGTCAACGCCCTGCCCTAAAGAGGTATTTACAATAACTAGATGTAATCATCTGCTACATTGTGTTCGGTGTATTGTGCGACAATATTTACCTGGCACTCATTAATCTTCGCCAATATCTTCGGGTATTCGTTGTTTCAATTGATTATCATATAGAACAAATACATTTCACTGACTAAAGTTCACACCGCAGAGACAGTGGCGTAGTGGTAAGATGCCTAACTTGTTTGCAAGGTTCCATGGGTTCGAATCCTGCACATATAATTTTAATTTTTATAAGAGTATGGCTATTTTTATTTAATGTGTGACACTGTCTTATACACCGTTTTCGCTTTTAAATATACTTTGATTGTTGGTTAACTTTACTTTGTTTTCTGTGTTTTTATTTTTAATGTATTAATACTAACTGTTGATATTCATGGCATTTCAGGAATTACATAAATTACATCGTCCGTTTAATGAATGTTTTTTTCCGTCTGTCCCTGGGTTATCTTCGAAATCCTTCGATATATTAGCCGAAGCAATCTTATTTTTTAGAGCGTATCTGTTTTTCATCGACATTTTCAGTTCTATATACAAATGTATGCAGGACCACAGGTGAGTGTAGCGTACCAGGGACCCATACAGTGATTTTTAGTTCAAAATAGCCTACTTACTAACCCTATATCAATAAGAAGGTAAACAACACAGTTCGCACATAGACCCAGTTTCAGCTTCAATTACTTCATACAGAATAGTGCATATTTATCAAAACCTATTGCATATATACCTAACGTAATTATATTTTCCGTAAACGTTTACTTCAAGGTCCAAATGCAAACCGTTTTGTAACAGCGACTGATAGTTTCCGAAATTTTTACCATTTTTCGCCAACTCGAATAAATCTCACACATTTCGGGTACGTCTATTTTCCAGTGTGCAACCGTCACTGTGGACATACGCAAGAACGGCACAACACTGCTACTAGAGCTCAGTATTCCATAGACATGTATTAGTGATGTGTAACCTAGACTTGGTAAGACCTGGCCGATCGATACAGTATGGAAACTGGTTTTTCCCATTATCAGTATGGCTGCATGTATATGTTTACAAAATATATCAACGAAATAAAATGAATACTGTATTAACGGATTGTATTAAAACTGGAAAGCTTGTGGAAATATTTATCAAATCAATTTCTACGAGCGTCGGTTGTGTAATATTTGGATGACACAAGGCGAGATTGTTTAAAAGCTTGTTAAAAGGGAAGTATTCAGTGTTAGAAATGTGTGACATTTATTCGGGTTGACGAAAAATGTAAAAAAAATCGGAAATTATCAGTCGCTATTTCAAAACGGTTTGCTTTTGGGCCTTGAAGTAAACTTTTACGGAAATGATAAACACTTATGCAATACATGCAATAGGTTTTAATAAATATGCTTTATTCTAGATGAAGTAATTAAGGCTGAAAGTGGGTCGATGTGTAAACGGTGTTGTTTACCTTCTTATTGATATAGGGTTAGTAAGTAGGCTATTTTGAACTAAAAATCACTGTATGGGTCCCTGGTACGCTACACTCACCTGTGTGCTGAACAAAGACAATAGTGAATACATTTAATGCAACTAAACGATTAAAAAAAAGTTAATAAAAAAATCACGCAAGACTCGAACCTGCATACACTGGATTGATAGTCAAATGCCTGATCCACTACACCATTGCGGAATGCGATATCTGGCACAGTACGAAATTGATATTTCATATAAATCGCTTGATATATTTTATTCGAAGATTACCGACCACAAACGAAATATTCGAGTGCCAGTTCAATATTGTCGCATAATATAATCGTAACTAAATGATAATTGATTTGTATTGCTCTACCTACAATGATTGATGGTTTCGTACTATTTACTAACAAGTTATCGTAACTGATGTATATAATGACCGAAGGCTGTGTCCCACAAGGACCAACGACTTTTTAGTGATTGGCAAAATAAAGAGGATTGCTAAAAACATGTTACCCAAATAACTTACAAACGAAGTATCTATTTGCTAAAAGGGCAAATAATATTTTTGATTGATTGGTGTGCTTATGGTCTACCATTCTGTATTCAAGGTGTAACCTGACGGTTCTTATTGGTATGGTATATTATGGTTTTATCGTTGGTTCCGGTTTCCCATATGACCAACGCCCCCAGAAGAGTTTAGTTATACTAGGTTTTCGGGGGATAGTGCAATATACAGAAAGCGCCCCAATTCCAGAGAAACCCCTGGTTCTTTATCATGCTTGTTTGTAATTGTGCTTATTAGGTCCACCATCCTCGTTCGAGGTATAGTCGGTACGACCCGTCTTTATCATGCCAGATGGGACCTCGGTTTTAAAGTCTCATCCGAAAGATTGTTAGTAATTTTAGTTGGTCAGCCCTGTTCTTATTGGAAGTGGAATTGCACATATATACCAACAGTTAATTTACTAAAGTACTGGCTAATTTGAAATACACATATGCATACTTGAATTTTTTTCTATAAATGTATTTAGTAAGTGAAATTATGCAAAACTGTTTTTATTTTAAAAAACATACTAAATAGGAACCACACAAAGTTGTAAGATCTTTATTACCTCCCTTTTTAAAAGTTTCTTTATAACATTAGAACTATATAAAGAAAAATTAATTACTATAGTGATGGTTCATTATAAATATACAAATATACACTTACTAGTATAACCAAACAAATATATTTAATACATAAAGCTCCGGAAAATATTATTTATTTACTTAGATTTATTAAATAAAAACAAAAGCTGTTATCATTTCTATTATCTCCCTTTTTAAATGTCTTCAATGCTGAAAAAAGTCATTAAAAAAATATTAAAAGTTAATAAATTTCTACTTTATTTACAAAATACAAATGTACACTTCATAGTAATTTCAAACAGTTATATTTAATAAGTGAAGTTTTGAGTTTGATGTGTTTTTATATAGTATTTAATAGCTAAAAACAAAAGCTTTAAATTTTCCTATTATCTCCCTTTTAATTTTTTTACGGATTCAAAAAAACTAGCCCTTTCGAAAATTTCACTAATTTAAAAGTCTTTAATCTTAAGACAAGGATAGTTAATACTTAGTTTTAGAAACAAATATGTTTAATGAAAATACGTTATATTTTTTTTGGATTATAATTAATAGGCAGAAACAAAAGCTGTCAGATTTTAATTATCTCCCTTTTTCACTTTTATTCAAATGCAGAAAGATAGCCTTTTGCAAAAGAATGCGCTGACATTTCTTACAATTAATAAGAAAATGTTCTGAAAAGTGTAAATGAATAGTATAAAATGACAAGACTTGGTAACATCTGATCCTTTACATATATATATATATGGATAGCTACTACACAGGCATGTGAAATAAAAAAAAGAAAAAAAAGAAAACTCAATACTTTCTTACTTAGTCACTGAAAGAGGAAATTCTCATTTTATTATTAAACATGACTTGGCTTTTTCACTTAAACGTATCACAGTTTCTACTCAGATCATAATCAGGTATGTACTTACTGAACAACAGAACAAAGTAATCTGACATAAAGAAATAAGAATACTGACATAAAGAAACAAGAATACTGACATAAAGAAACAAGAATACTGACATAAAGAAACAAGAATACGCCTTTCAAGAGTGTTTTTAAGATTTATGAAAAATAGTAAATTCTACAACAATTTTGAAATGGTACCAAGAGACAAACATGTAGTTTGCCAGACCGTGTTAATTTCAATACATTAAAATGTTAAGAGTCAAAGTGAGAATTTTTTTAATTTTATTTTAAAGCCTCTGTTGTTAACCAATAAAAGAGACAAAAGTTGCATCATGATTGAACGACTACAATTCACAATTTTTAATTATTAAAACTGTATATGCTTCACACAAACATGTAGTTTGCCAGACTACATTAATTTTGATGAAGTGTTAAGAGACGAATATGTAGTTTGCCAGAATGGTCCGTTTACGGGAATTCGGGATTCCCAAGAACACACTGCATGACCGTTTGAAGAAGGCGCCATCATCTGCTGATATGAATACATGTCCACGCTCTTTGAATACTGAAGAAGAGTCGGGCTTGGTTGCATGTATTAGCTTATAATTTATACGAATTTTTTTTAGTTTAATTACGAAGAAAGCTCCGTAGCTTATTTAAACGTTCTCGAACACTCATTCCAGATGTCATCACGATCGCGAGAGAGAGGCAGCGAGTTTTTCAACACTGCTACCCATTTACAGCTGGGTGGACAAAGACACGTGTGACATCAGTGTATTTGCCCATGGACACACCTCGTTGTATGTATTAAGCACATGGCAGGTCAGGGCTTCCCTATGAAATGACGAGGACAACGACTGTATGCTATGTTCGTGCATCTTTTGGACGTTCAGGTATTTAAGTTTATTTTTATTCAGTTTTGCTTCGTTTCGTTGCATTAGTCTCCCCCGAGTCTGTTTCTGGATAAAAACCAGCACCAGTGTCGCGATTGGAGACTGCGCACAGATTTTGTATGAAGTTCATTCAAAAATTCAACTTAAATACAGACACTAATTATAAACTTTGTGCATTCAATTTTGAAACAATTGAAGCAATTGTAGATATAAGAAAATTAAAGTTTTTTGGTCAACTTTGCCTGTTGTCCGGCGATCTCCTGGCAAAGAATATATTTCTCAATTGTCTAACACACTATCTTAATATAGGTAACCAATATAGAAGCTTTATTCAAGACATTTATAGACTGTTGCAGAAATATAATTTACTGCATGTTTTGACTTAATTTATAGATACAGGAATATTTCCTAGTAAAGTTACCTGGAAACGGACAATAAACACCAACATCTCAATGATTGGTAAACAAAGACGATTACAAGACGTGATAACGCGAGAACCAGATATAATTCATTTATCAGTAAGTTTAGGTAACTCCTGCACTCTTCTAAATGTATGTAAATCTAGCCCAGATTTACGTTCTTTGATGGAAAAGATGAATTATATTATAAGTCGTGTGGTTTCCAGAAGTTACTTAACGAAATGTAGAAAGTGCGACTCATTAACTGAAGATCTGGTAGTACATGCACTTTGTTTTTGTCCGTTCAATGAAACATTGAGACATGAACTTTGGATGAACATTGTAGACAGTGTTAGCATTGAAAAATATAATGAAATTGTATGTAAACCTGTGAATAATCAGCTCAGGGCAATAATTAGACTTTGCACAGATTTCTGTGAAAACATGGAAAACAATGCTTCACTCAAGTATTTGTCATTGATAAGAATATTTTGCAAATTGTATTGATATTATGTGTCGTGATCTTATAAAGTAACTGTTGACATGATGATACTTTATCTCAGGATGAGTTCCTCACAGCCACATACTTAAAGGCATTACAAACATATATGAGTCTTAACCTTTCGTTTTCGTCTTAGGGCTGCTGTGTTCAAGTTTTGCTTACAAGTGTGAGTTTCATTCGTACAGTTGTTTTTTCTGGTGTTTTTTTTCACCGCTCTATCTCTATCTTTGAAATGCACAGGTTACTCATTTCGATTTTTCGATCATTTCGCATTAGACAGGGTGGGTTCTTGTGTGTGTCTTGTCTCTCTCTTGTGGATGAACTCATCTTGAAATAGGAGTTTAGAGTTTGATCGGCAACCAGGCGTTTTATAAAAAAATTTCATCTCAAATAAGGTATGAATCAAGTATGCACTGTATTATACATATATACTGTATATAATATATGTCTTGTCTTTCTGTTTATAAAGCATTATGTTATAATGTATATAAGGTTTGCTCTCCATATGTTGGAGGAAATAAAAGTATCTATCTAACTAAATGTGAGTTCGACCCTAGCTAAATTAAATAAACTAGTGAGATTAAAAAAACTGGCTTCAGCTAATTAAATAATTAAAACTTTTTACATGAAATATTACGATAAATAAATGCTATAAGCTTATGTCACATCTGCAGTGTATTAACCCCCTGCTATTCAGCGCTTTATAAGAATGTCTTGGTGTTTTAGTCCGTATAATTACGCCTTCAGTTGTACTACATGTCGAAAAATTGTTTCATAGATGCTGCTTGACTTGAATGCTTCACCCTACCCACTCCGCTGCAGATTTTTCGTCGGTTTTACCAAATTATAAAAGAATTGTATCGCACCTTCATTTCCATTCATCTCGCACTTACGAAACTTTATTTATTCGGAGTAATCTGTGGAAGATATATTCATGCGAAAAGGCCAGGGTCAGGTTAATTTGTCCGCATTCTACGTGTACCACATATATAAAATGAAAAGTCACTGATTCTTCCACTCATTAGTGATTCGGTGTGTGGAAAACGATAAATAAAAAAAAACCGAGCTAACACAAATTATATATGATGTTTTTAAACAAGAGACTCGCATGTGAAACTAGGGACGGCGAATTTGATCTCAATCTCCACAAACAAAAGTAACTAGCTGTCTTAAAATTGAGATTTTGTATTCTGCAGCTTTACGTTGGACAAAAAACAATACGTATCATGGTTATGAAAGGACCCGCCATATTCTTGAAAACTCAAAGATACATACTTAGCTTGAAAACTCAAAGATACATACTTAGCTTGAAAACTCAAAGATACATACTTAGCTTGAAAACTCAAAGATACATACTTAGCTTGAAAACTCAAAGATACATACTTAGCTTGAAAACTCAGATACATACTTAGCTTGAAAACTTAAAAACACACAAATGTGTATACTTTAAACTGTATTCAGATGACGCATGGTGTGAAAGGGGAATACAGATCCCGTTCAGGCGATACTCTTAGAAAAATAACTTCTACTTAATTAAACTCGAATTAATTTGACACTAACAGATGCTAATCACAAGCATACATTCACGAACCAAACATGCAAGTGTGAGAGACTTCATTTTTGTTCATTAATATATTTTGTATGTCGCTGTTTATATCACGTGTTTTATTTGTCCATGAGTTTCTTCTTTTGCATAGACGGATTTGAGAATAATAAAGAAACCACGAAACAATTGGTTAAGTAACTAATGTAGTTTTTCTTTACAAAAAAACAAAACAGGTTTGTTCTTTATGTGTCTATACCCAATCTTGCAGTGGTCATTCGCACCCATCCCAGTCACGGAAATATTAATGTTTCTACCTTTATAAGCATTTGTTATTCACAGAAGTCGCCACTAGAGCATCTGAATCAATTCTATTAGAGGGGCAGGTATGGTACCGTCTTTTGTTACTATGTACATGACGGGAGGGTGTAAATCCGATCTAAACGCTATAGAAAAGCACTGGTCAAAGATTACATTAACCGATAAATTGATTCAGGCAGATAAAGGTTTGTAGCTTTTAAAATAGCCCATCCGGTTAAAAAAATTGCTTTATTGAAAAACATGAGCCTGTTAGTAAATCAACTTATCCCTGTGAAAAAAAAGAAAACGTACAAAGTAACTCCCAGTACATCACAACGTCAAAACTACGTTTGGGGTAGGGGTGAAATTTCGTGGAATGGTAAAAACAGTAAGCATATCAAATGAACCGTGACTGTAAGATAATTTTCATACAGCATATCAAACGTATGCGTTTTTTTCATTTAGCTGATTTTTAATAACACCAACTGTAAGACAAAATTTTAAGCAAAACCCTCATCGGATAGAAGTTTCCCGTTTTGACGTCACATAATCGCGACGTCGACATTTCGTCATCAAATTTTATACCGTTGCAAAGAACATCTTAAATGCAAGGCACATGTTATTTTACAGTGTCTATAAATTTAGAATTAAAAGCGCGTTAAAGGAAAACTCTGGGAAAAACATGAAATAGCGTGCTATGCAAAAGTGACGTCAGTGGCAATGTTTGAAGCACAACAGCATAGAAACCGTAAGAGTTATCAAAACAATGAAATCGGGTTCCATCAGAAATATCTTCAATTATTCACAGAGTAAATTTCATGAGAAAATTCTAACTAAATATTTGAGGCACATTCCACCGAACTCCTTGGGACCATTTAAATGAGTTCCTTATATCCGTAGTTTGTTATATCCATATCTCATTTTCATATATCCAAACATGAAATGAGCTTTTTTTGCCTATTTTGCCAGTGTTTTAACAGGAGATAAAACGTGTGTTAATGGGGAGATTCACGCGCTGTTATAACCCGTTTTCATCTATGAGCAGTACAGGGCCATTGTAAACAATGGACCTGTCTCCCATGTCTAACATCATGTACGGCGTCAACAGTGCCGGACTTAAAATCCGCTGGTGACGTCATAAATACGACGTAAGCAACACGGACGTTGTCCCGTGCATACCAGTAAGAGCGTTTCATTTTCATGTTTTTTATGCTATTTATGCTAGCGTTAACGAACGTTTTTGCGTGTTATAACACCTGCAGAACCCTGGGAATATGTTGGTGCCCTCGCCCTAACGCGCTCGGGCACCAATCATCCTTCGGGATTCTTCAGATGTTATAACACGGAAATACCTGCGTTAACCTTACATTTAATTGAACGTCATTATGACGTTGACCTTTCACTAACAGAATCCAAAATATGTACTTGGGTCATCTATTCGTCATGGACAATAAGTCTACCACGTTACAGGATCCTAGGACCAACCCTTTTTCAGTTATTGATGGGAACCATTTTTGCATTAGATGTCACTGTGACATTGAACTCTGACCAACTACCCTCAAATTGAAAGAGGTCGCCTATGAAGGACCATCAGTGCTTCATTTTTAGAAGGACATTATTAACGAAGGACATACAGACATCCATGGCAAAAACTATATTTTCTCATACCAATTCTGGCGGGAGTGGGGGAGGACAAATTTGTACAATCTTCCAGAGACAGGCGGATAGTAAACTTTTCTTCCCTCTAGTGTACCGGATTTAATACTCACACATACTTTGAAGACAGCTTTGATAAAAGGATGACAAAATAAAACGTTCCAAAATATATTTATTTTTGCTATATACATTATTCCATTTATACAATACATACAATTGTTTACTTAAACGTGTTGTTAACATGTCTAAACAAACTTATTTTGACATTGTAATTATCATTGTAATTATCATTAAGGTATTACACACACATTGGCATATATTTTACAATAAACATATACCTTAACTAAATTGAAAGCAAATAGAGCAAACATGTATTTATATTTTTAGAATATAAGTAACAATAATCATGGAAAATATATTTTTGGATAGCAATCTAATCTTTTAGAATTTCGAAACACTTTAAAAACGTTTTAAACATCCCAGTCTTTTGACAAGGGAAAATTAGTTTCATTCCATACATAAAACAATATAACTTATAATTGATGTTAAAGTTTCTTAAAATATAGAAAATACTCCAACCAACAAACAACTGTCCAGTAGTTTTTCTATGACCTGACCATATGACCTATCTTTCTATAAAATATATCTGTGACCTTGACATTTGTTCTAAAGACCAATCAGTGCCACCTACTGATCACAAGCAACCTATCTGAGGATCATGGGTCTATATGTTCTTAAGTTATTGAATGGAAACCATTTTTGTAATTTAAGGTTGCTGTGATATTGACCTTTGACTTTCTGAATAAAAAAATCCTACCATTAATCTGATCATGAACAATCTGCAGAAAGAAACCTGAGAATTTTTACAAAATCATGCTTGAAAATATTGATGTTACCGGTGATTGCAGACATGTGTAAAGCATATATACCCACATTTATTTGAAGTGCGGCATAATAAGGATGGGCCTCCCTGTATAGGCTGAATAGTTTTACTAAATAAATTATGAAATTTTTCACTGTATCAATTACCATAGTACATAATTTGTCATATATTTTTGACATCCATGACACCCAGCTATCTATGAAATACTCTTTAAACATTTCATTGCACTCTTGACAAAATTACATGTATTAACTATACAGTAAAGTTCAAAACTTGCATACCATCAAAAGCAAAACTGACTATACAATAAAGTTCAAAACTTGCATGTCATCAAAAGCAAAACTGACTATATACAATAAAGTTCAACACGTGCATGCCATCAAAAGCAAAATTGACTATATACAATAAAGTTCAAAACGTGCATGCAATCAAAAGCAAAACTGACTATACACAATAAAGTTTAACACTTGAGCACCATCAAAAGCAAAACTAACTATATACAATAAAATTCAAAACTTGCATGCCATCAAAAGCAAAACTGACTATACAGTGAAGTTCAAATCTTGCATGCCATCAAAAGCAAAACTGACTATATAGTAAAGTTCAAAACTTGCATGCCATCAAAAGCAAAACTGACTATACAAAGTAGTTCAAATCTTGCATACCATCAAAAGCAAAACTGACTATATAGTAAAGTTTAAATCTTGCATTCCATCAAAAGCAAAACTGACTATAAAGTGAAGTTCAAATCTATATACCCTCGGGGAAAACTTTTTTTATGATTGTGCAAGAAGATACATAGAATATTCTATGTCTCTAGTGCAACATATTTATTTTAGATTATTCTATCATCAGATCATGTAATGTTCTATAGATCATGTTCTCATATATGTATTTACAAGATTATTAACATAAAGAATGATGCATCTGTTTGTAGTTTATGCAAAATAATAAGCAAATTAAAAATCAGCCTCATTTTCTTCTCTTTTCATTTCATTCTTCTGTATATTATTTTCATCGAATCGTGTCTTTAAAACTGCTGTACTTGAAAAGTTCAAAAAGTTCACCCCAGCTGAAAATTGTATGCAGAATTTATTAAAAGCATACACACATTATCAAAATCTAGTCTGATCCTATGTGTCCTATATTTTAAAATCAATGTACATCTTAAATTAAAGCATGTGTTTTTCCCAAAATATATTTTATGCTGTGATCAAAACAAATACATACCGTGTTCCTCATAAACGTTCGTTAAGATTACAACCCGATAAAAACCAACGTCTAAGCCATGAAGGCGATTTTACTTGAGGTTCTCTCCCCTTACGAGCATGGAAAGGAATTAAGTGTTTGTAAAGTTAATTAAAGTTTTACATTTTCAAAATATTTTCTCGTTTGTTTGACATCGTACACTTTACAAGCCATGAAGATAACTTCACTTTAGGTTATTTCCCAAGACTGTGTAAAGGAACCAGAGCTCTGTAGTACAGATTTAAGTTTTACATGTTTACATGTACAATATTATGTCAAATGCTTTTCCCCGTTTGTTTATCACCACACATTTGCTTACTATTTACTTTGTAAGGTGAATGAAAGGACAGCTATGCAAATTGTGAAGACAATTCCACTGGAAGTTATTTCCCGTGAATAACAGTGTAATGTAAACATAAGGTGTGAATGCATGAGGGTTTTTAAACAGAGTGCGTACGATGGTCCTGAGTACAAGTCCTCATTTTAGTCACGTCGGTGACGTTTAAGGTTCATGTAAAGTGTTTGAAATAGTCCCGAACATATATTTTGTCCTTCAAATTTGTATACTTCACTAGCAAAATAGACATCTATTTCATGCACAAAAATGTTTGGAAAAATCAGTAGAAGCTTTCTGTAGTGAACTATTACGGGCGAAGCCCGATTATAGGTAAATGTTTGTACGAGTATTTAATTGAATACTGAAAGCAATAAAATAACTGATTTAACATTAACCTATGCGATATTAGAAAGTGTCGACTCCTTGATGATACGATAACCTACATGTTCTTATTATAACGCTGCACCGTCTATACAACTTCCGCTGCAAATTTTGTTTGCAAAGTGACGTCCTTTATCAAAAGAAATTGTGACGTCATTAAATGTCAGCCATTTTTGTTTTGAGAAACGCAACACATTTCCGTTGAATGCAGGTTTGTTCTTTGAAATGTAAAGCGATCCTATTGATAAATACACATTCCTAAAGTTTGATGCTCTTTCTTTTGACGCCAAAAAAGCACCATTTCTTTTTGCAATAAATCCTCCATTCATGACTGTTTGGATATTCGGTACCGATAATTTTCGTAACTTGAACCGTTTTGCGTCCCCTAAAAATTTGGTCCATTTTTAAAAAAGAAATTCCTGTTATGCTTTCGCCCGATATAGGTATTGCCAATTGTCATATTATAATTGTTTTTCATTACTCGGGTTTACCTAGATTAATATATTACGGGTGAAGCCCGACTATAGGTAAATGTATGTACGAGTATTTAATTGAATTCTGAAAGCAATAAAATAACTGATTTGACATATACCCATGCGAAATTAGAAAGTGTCGACTTCGTGAACATACTTATAACGCTGCATCGTCTATACAACTGCCGTTCACTGCAATACTAAAATTTATTTTATGGTAATCTATTATAATCTATACATCCCTTCTGAATAAATATTTCAACCAATGTAAATGAAAATGATTTCTTAAAAAACTCGATCAAATAAAATGACGTAGATCTAGATCTACCATGTGATATCACGAGCTAGGATTGTCAACAATCCTTAAATAGTAACAATAGAATCTCGGTAAAATGGTTACGAATAATAACATGTGTGTAACAATTTTCGAATTTAAAGGAGTTTTTACCTAATTGGAACATAATTATGTTATGTAGAAAGAAAAAAAGCGCAAACTTAGACATCATATGTTGTATACTAAGAGAGGTACACACATTTTCAAATTATCTCCTATACATCTACGAGTTTTGTAGTAATGCTTTCGCCCGATAAAGGTATTGCATATTTTCATATTATTTAACACCTGATATGTATATCTAACGAAACAAATGTTCCTTACCTGTGTAAAATAGGATTTATCTTCATAACTGCTAACAGTTTCAAGATGAAAGGTGAAGGAAACGTGAAAAAATTTAGAATAAACGAACATAAGGCATTTTTCTGAAATAATGTCACTTCATTGACGATATGTTCACTTTGTGATATTCCTATTTAAATTACGCGCCAAACTAGACCTATCCAAATTTAGTTCACATACTTTCACTGTCAAATTCATGAAAGAAGAGCACTAAATCACCGGTGTATTTGTCTTTATCGTTCGCGCTTGTTATATTGGATTGAATAAGTGTTTTGGGGAGTGTTTAGGATGGACAGTAGGTGTATTTTACAGAGGGACTATCAGAAAAAAACATTAGAAGTGCCTGTATGACCAAAGGATTTTGTAAAAAGAAGGATATTGTTCAAAATAAAAGTGACTGAACGTTTTATGTGATTTAAAACAATCTAATAAATTAAATATGAATATAGGCAATACCTATATCGGGCAAAAGCATAACACAGGAATTTCACTTTTACAAATGGTACGAATTTTCAGTGGACGCAATAGCGGTTTAAGTTACAAACATATTGGTACCAAATATCCATAGAGTCATGCACCGAGGGTAAATTGCGAAAAGAAATGGTATTTTTAATGGCGCCACAAGAAAGAGCATCAAACTTTGGCAATGTGTATTTATAAATAGGATCTCTTTACATTTGCATTCAACGGAAAAGTGTTGCGCTTTTCAAAACAAAAATTGCTGACATTTAATGACGTCACAATTTCTTTTGATAAATGACGTCACTTTGTAAACACAATTTGCAGCGGAAGTTATATAGACGGTGCAGCGTTGTAAGAATGTTATCGTATCGTCACGGAATCGACACTTTCTAATTTCGCATGGGTATATAATTATGTCAAATCAGTTATTTTATTGCTTTCAGTATTCAATTATATACTCGTACATACGTTAACCTATTTTCGGGCTTCGCCCGTAAAACTCACGCAAACGGAAAAGACAGATACATAGCTGCATTGATACTGGATGACACGGAGCCGTCAGTACTTGTGAATGCGGGGACACAGAGGGGTGGTCTTGAAGTTAGTGAGCAGTGTAACAAGTACTGTATTTATTGTAGGGGCCATGGAGCTGAGTCCGCAAGGCGGGGATGATACTTATCGAAACGATGTTACCAGAGCTGCATTAATACTAGATAACACGGAATTGTGTTCATATAGATGCGAGTGTGGGGGCCACTAAAGAATAGCTGAAGCAAAGGGCTGTTTTCATGCAAGAAGGCGCGTGCGTTTGTACTTTGTCCTGCGGTGATATGCAAAGCTTTGGGGAACCCAAATGCCACGGGGCGCGGGAAACCAGGGTGGCAATGGGGATAACGGGACATCGGGACTAGGTAACTTCCTACTCGTTGAAATACAGATTGTTGACTGTTTTTGATAGAATCTTTGCGAAAATGGTCAAAAGAGAAGTGAGGTAAGCAGTATAAAAGTCCGCACATTTCTCGTGAAAAAGAGACATTCGTTATTTTTATTAATGACATAAAAATATTTGCAAACATCAGCACTTTGCAGATATTTACTTTTTGTCACTGCGGACCCGCAATATCTAATACTGGGTAAGTAAAAGATGCATGGAAACTTCAGCACTAGACTAGTCGAATATATGCGTCTCTCTTTATTGAAAAATTGAAATGAAAACTGTAGACATAGTATATTTTTCTAGAAACGATAAGAGTTGTCGTTCTTTATATAGAACCGTCACTCATTATAAGGTTATTTTTCCTTGTTTGGTCTTCGAAGTGTAGTTGGGTAAGGCGTCTGCGTTATACTTTTACGAGTGGAGTTCAAATCCCATCCGAACCCAATTTTTCAAACCTTTTTTCTTCTGGTTTACTTACCCTTTTCAGCTTTTAACTATTTTTTAAATGTTTTACGGCAAATAATCATAAATATCTTCATTCATGTGAAACTAGTGAGGACAATGGCTGATTTTAGATCTGGATATTTGAAAATCTAGACGGAAAAGTTCATCAGTTTTTGCCATTATATCAGGATTAGTATAAAGACAAAATTTATCAGAGTGGAATGGATGCCTCATTAATAAAACCTTTTTAAACATATCTACATCACTATCATTTGGGCTCATAAGTGAATGTGTTGTTACTGTATATCTACAGTGTATACTGAATACTTTATCACCAAAATTATGTTAAATTGTTATGTAATGGTAACTGAATATTGACAAATTATTCTTTCTGGTATGCCGTTCAGTTAGTTATTTACAAGACGAGGCTAGGGGTATAAAATTCCATATATCTTTTTATTTAGACGGTAAACTTCTTTTAAATTTGAATATGAATCATTGAAAGGATATAATTAATGAAAATAACAATTGAAAAATTGATCGTTATGGGCTGAATACCTTAAGTTTGCTTTACAACATATTATACTTGATATCAGATCTACTCCGAATAGGTATTTGCTTAAGGTATAAGTTAAGCTTGGTTTCCTTGAATTCTTTTGGGACCATGCCTCGACATCAACCATCACCAATTTCAAAAATATTCGCATGTCAGTTTTGTTTGTGGGCTCGCTATGACACTTTGAATCACGGTTTTTCTTGTTCGTCTTACTGCATATTGCTATTTAAGTCCTTTATAATAGATTTGGAATTTCCATATACACGGTCTGGTAAATCACGTTTGCTGTGCAAGCCTTCAGACGATTTTTGAAAATCTAAACTAGAGGAAGTTGTTGTATCAAGAGGGCCCGGATGGCCCTATATTGCTCACCTGACAAATGCAGTCTCTGTTACATACACAATGTATTCCTGTGATTTGATCTGGTGACGTACTTTTTACCCGTGATGACCCATATTTAAACTTGACCTATAATAATTCAAAACACTGATTCTGATAAAGTGTAAAGAAGATCTAATGAAAAGATGCAGCCTCTATTGCATTCACAAAGTTTTCCTACGATTTTACCTGGTAACCTAGTTTTGACCCGAGCGGACCCATATTTTGACCTAAAATTATTCAAAACACTGATTCTGACAAAGTTTCAGAAAGAACCAATAATAATGCAGCCTTTTTTCACACACAGTGTTTTCCTACGATTTGACCTGGTTATCTAGCTTTTGACATGCGATTGTACACATATTCCAAACTTGACCTAGATGTGGTGACGACAGTCATTCTGACCAATTTTCATGAAGATCCAGTAGAAAATGTAACCTTAATTGCATAAATAGGAGTTAAGTGTGAACAGAGACAGACGACGGACATCAAGCAATCACAATAGCCCATGCTGAGCACTTGAAAGGAGGCAATATAAAGTTTTGTTTTATTTTCAGTAAAGGCGACCCCTGTATGCAGTGGACAAAATTTCCTACTGTTTTAAAGAGGTCTATGAAGGATCAAAACAAGTTTGGTGAATGTTTGACAAGTAGTTTCAGAGACGAGGAACTTAAGTTAAACGTTGACAATAGACGACGAACTGCGGACAATCCATCCACACTAATAGCTCATCCAGAGCCTATAGTTAAGATGAGTTAATGCGTGATTTACTATGCATAGTTTTTTAATACTGTACTTTCTATAAATAATCTCTCTCGCAATGTATAATATAAAATGCATCCGTATCATGATTTTGGAAACATGTTCCGGACAAGCCTCATTTCACAAGATATAGGGAAATGACTTTAACAAGAGGGCCACGATGGCCCTGCATCACTCACCTGCGACTTATGACAATATGTGACCAAACTTTAAACTACATGTATATATCATAAACACAATCATTCTGTTTGACCTTGACAAGGCAAATCTTTTGACCAATTAACATGATGATTGGGTTGTAAATGTCACCTGTATGGCATACACAAGGTTTTTAACCTGGTGACCTAGCTTTTGACCTCAGATTACCTATATTCATTCTCGATCTAAATTTCATCAAGACAATAATACTGACGAAGTTTCATGAAGATAGAATGAAAAATGCAACCTCCAATGCATACACATTGTTTTTCTATAATTTTACCCCATGACCTAGTTTTTGACCCTAGATAACCCATGTTCAAACTCGACCTAGATTTTATCAAGGCAATCATACTGATCAAGTTTCATAAAGGTCCAATGAAAAATGCAACCTCTATAGCTTACACAAGGTTTTTCTATGATTTGACCCCGTGACCTAGTTTTGACCCTAGATGACCCATGTTCAAACTCGACCTAGATTTCATCAAGCCAATCATACTGACAAAGTTTCATAAAGATAGAATTTAAAAAAATAACCGGTATTGCATACACAATGTTTTTTCTATGATTTGACCGGGTGACGTAGTTTTTGACCCCTGATGACCCATGTTCAAACTCAACCTAGATTTTATCAAGGCAATCATACTGACCAATTTTCATGAAGATCAAATGAAAAATGCAACCTCTATTGCATACACAGTGTTTTTCTATGATTTGACCCCGTGACCTAGTTTTTGACCCTAGATAACCCATACTCAAACTCGACATAAATTTTATCAAGGCAATTATACTGACCACGTTTCATGAAGATCCAATGAAGAATGCAGCCTCTATTGCATACACAAGGTGTTTCTATGGTTTGACCCCGTGACCTAGTTTTTGACCCTAAATGACACATGTCCGTACTTAACCTCGATAATATCAAGGTTATCATACTGATAAAGCTTCATGAAGGTCAAATGAAAAATGCAACCTCTATTGCATACACTATTTTTTTTATGATTTGACCCTGTGACTTAGTTTTTGACCCCAGATAACCCATATTCAAAGTCGACCTAGATTTTATCAAGGCAATTATACTGACTAAGTCTTATGAAGATCCAGTGAAAAATGCAGCCTCTATCGCATATACAAGGTTAAGTGTGGACAGACAGACGACAGACAGACGGCGGACATCAGGCGATCACAATATCTCACCTAAGCACTTCGTGTTCAGGTGAGCTAAAACGGATAGGGCAAAGTAATGGTTCCTGGTTACACCTCCCATATCACTGTCAATCCTTCGATAGTTTTCGATTTTCGGACAAGCTTATTTGCTACTTTTTAAGGGAAGACATCGTAGAGATGTCTGCATCTCCTTTCAATAACATTCTATTAATGCCCGTATCAAACTCAATACCTGCAGTAATTTGAGTTATGCTCCTGACAAAGGTATGATGGACGGACAGACTGTCTAACAAAGCAGTGACAATATCTCCCGGCCTTGGCGGGCATATAAAGGGCGGCCAAGGCATTTTTTAAACTATATATAAAGTAACCTCAAAACTTGTAAGGAAGGGATATAATAATGACAAATTGACAGTTTTACTATTACTTTTATTTTTGCATGAAATTAAATCAATAATTACATACATGCATTGTCTGATTACAAAATCTTGATTAAACAGTATTTAAGTAATTTCATAATTAATTTCATAATTAAGATACTACTCGTACATAGAATAATATACTTAACACAATAATATAAAGCAATTGTAAGTGTACAACACACATACAAAAGGATAATGATGGCCCTATATCGCTCACCCGAGTAGCATTGCACAAAAAGACAAGAAGTAGGTCAAAAGGTCATTAATTGCAATAGTCGTTAAAGAGATGTCTTTTTAATTTTTGTCTATATTCAGCACAGGCAAAACGATTTGAGCAAATTGGTAGAGGAATTTTGGTAGAGGGTCACAAAAAAAAGAAGATTTGTGTGAAATTATTAAAAAATTAGATCAGCAGTTTAGGAGGAAATGTCGTTCAAGGATTTTTTCTGTTTTAAGCCTGGTGGCCATCTTGAACAGTGGACCGGAACAATTTGAGCAATCTTATAGAAGGTCACCCGAGGACATTTTGTTTGAAATCATTTACAAATCAGACCAAGACAAAAATTCCAACCAAATGCCATAATAATTGGGTAAAAATGTGGTTCTGAAGTGTTAAGAATTTGATTTGACCTGGAGACCTACTTTGTGACTTCACATGACCCAGTTTCACAGTCAAGAATTGATATTGAAAAAAAACATTCTGATCAACTTTCAAGATGATTGGGTAATGATTGGGATCTAGAATGTAAACAATGTTTTACTATGACGGTAGAGTGTTTTTTCTATTATTTGGCTTGTGACCTAGTTCGTTACCCAGTACTGAACTCATCCGAGATCTAATGTCCATACATCTTTGATGCAAGTTCGTTAGGAGTGCACAAGTGTTGACAAGTATTTGACCTCCTGACCATGTGACCAAGTTCCAAACTTGACCTTTAGTGTATCAAGACAAACTCTGTTGCAATGTACCAATTTTCATGATGATTGGGTGGAAAATGTGGCTTCTTACGAGTTAACGAGGTTTTTTATTATTTGATCCCTTGACCTAATTTTGACCCCAGGCGACCTAGTTTCAAATTCGATCTAATTTTCATTTATATAAACCTGGCGTGGAGGTCATAGAGATAAACATTCTGTATAATGTTTATGGTAATTGGTGGTCAGATGTGGCCTCTGGAATGTTAACGATGGTTTTCTATTGCTTGACCTGGTGACCTAGTTCTTAACTCCATATGATTCAGTATCACACTCCTTCGAGATCTTGCGGACGTACAGCTTTGGTGCAGGTTTGCAGAGGAAATGTGACCTCTTGAGTGTTAGACTGTTTACAAACCTATAGAAAACCGACGGAGGCTTACCCATACTTACAGCTCATGCAGACCTTTGCTCAGGTTAGCTCAAATGGGTAAAACTTGAACAAGTTGAACAAATAAATAGCAATAACAGTAATTTATTGTGATCAACTTGCATCGTTCAATTCGAAAAGTTCTTCAAATAATAGGCGCATTAGGGCAAGTATCGCTCTACTGGACTGGCTGGACTGTACTGAGGAAGTTTTATAAACATCTTTTGAATTGTTATAAAAGAAAAATCAACATTGGTCTAGTGGTTTCAGAGTAGAGGTCGTTTGAAGGTAAATGTGAACAGACGCCGTAGGAAGGACGCCGGACGGTGAACAATCCTAATAGCTCACGGTGGCACTTTGTGCAAGGTGAGCTTTTCAGAGAAAAAAAAAGATCAACAATTACAAAATGTACACACATTAGTACTGCAAGGAGAATCAGAATTATTTTAAAATATTGATGAAAGAAAGCATATATTTCTAAGTTGACAAAGATGAGGTAAAGAAGAACTGTCTGTAAGAAAGCGCGCTTGACTTTTCTGAATGTTTGCCAATAAAATAATACTTTGCCCGTAAAAGGCAAAACAAGAATGTGTATTTACCAAGTGTAAACAAAGGCCGTAAATAGCAAGATATTACAAAATATAAGTTATCTAACCTAACGTTTCCATTATAAGCTGCCCCTAAAAACTACAGCAAATTTTTTTCAAATTAATTCTTTAAGTGGCTTATGAAATATGTGCGTAGCTGCACACGATACTTTAACTAGGAATTTCCAAGTACATGATGGTTACACATGTAGCCAACTTTCAAAGCGATATCTCAAATGATTAAGTCAATGGACTGATACGAAAAACTTAACCGAGATTCTAAGTCGATAAAGGGCCGTAATTAAAAATAACA
Organism: Saxidomus purpurata; assembly: GCA_022818135.1. Taxonomy (NCBI): domain Eukaryota; kingdom Metazoa; phylum Mollusca; class Bivalvia; order Venerida; family Veneridae; genus Saxidomus; species Saxidomus purpurata. The sequence continues at coordinate 23,099,368 of JAFMSR010000009.1, forward strand.
TATCAGAATTACCTTCTCTTGCCTACAGATGGCGGTTATTATGCAAACAAGTATTCAATTTGAATAGCAATATCTCAAAGGGTTAAATCAGTAAGTGGTTTTTAACCAGATTCAATCGTATTTTCTGATTGGAAAAAAGGGAATAATTCTGACAAAACTTCACAGAGTGTATGTACTGTTGTCTGGTGATGGTGGTAATGATAAAGAATGAGTATTGTACGGTTCGAGGCAATATCTGTAAGGGTTTTGAAAAGGGTGGTACGGAAAACTTAACCAAGGCAGACACCGAGGCGAGTGGTATAGCTTCCCTTTTCGTCGAAAAGTCGAGCTAAAATATGCACTTTTGTTGTCTATACAGTTTTTCGCATGAACCTAATTAAATCTACTATTTCACAACCTCCTAGCTAGATGTAACTGTCATTCAAGCAGTCCATTCTTTCATCAATATGTACTGAGTATTTCTGTTTTCTTGCACATAAATGACACATTTTTATACATACATTTGCACTTTATAAAAGTTAATACACACTGAATTTCATATAAGAGGTAAAATAATTGACTCTTTGAACCAAATTTGTATTCTATAGCATTGCCTGGTGACCAAATAAATGAGTTTTGTCAATTGTCAAGATTTTTTCAAAGTCAAATGGAAAGACCATAGAAAATTCTGTCCATTTAATGTCAACAAGGACTTTGTATAATAGGTCCCTCGTAATGACTTATCAACTTTTATCCAAATATATTTAAGGTTGATCAAATCTCAGTCTATTTACAAAAAATATTTTCTGACTACGTTTCACTGGAATTCAGTCAAACATGTAACCTCTTAATTGTTATCATTATTCAACACTTTGCAAACCAAAATACAAACTTTACTAGGATCTCATGATGACAAATATTTGTACAAAATATGATTAAAACATTTGATTTCTGAAGCGCTGTCACAGAGTCTTGCAAATACTCTAAACAAAACAGTTGAACTTTGACTACTTCGTGTTCAAATGAACAAAAAACAATTACAAGCATTCCAAGCATGTTGGAGTTAAACTTATCATATACAATAAGCAGGAGGGCTATACTGTTCTTATCGCTCACCCGAGCTACAAGAGAAAATCCTTAATACAAACACAGATCTGCATAGTTAACGCACGGTGTTAAATTCCGATTACGAAGTTCCCTGGCAGCCTTATAACGGGTCACAACATTTCCAAGCCCTTTGCGGTCATGCTGTTTAATGATTCCGGTATCATTTTATAATACTGATCCAAAAAACACAAGCAAATTTGTTGAAGTGGGATCCCCCTCCGTATAGGGCCACATTAAACTTTGTTTCGCAATTTCTGTATCTAGTTATTACATCATTAGATAAAATTAAATTAAATTAAATAATTTAAATTAAATTAAATTAATCTGTAGTAACTGGATTTAATGAAAAAGAGTGTTGGGAAAAGAAGAATAAAAGGCCTTACTAACCTAGGGATGAAGTTCCTGCGTACGGATGAACTTCCTTTTGAAGTGTTCGTTAAGGGTCACATAATTATTAATTTGCCAAGATTAGACTAGAATTGCCGAAATATCTAAGCTTGTGCTCGGAGAAAAGAAAATTATAAATAATTGTCTTGTACATCTTAATGTATAATCAAGTGCACATGCGCTGGGTCTTTTTTGGCCAGAGGGTCAAAATCTGAACATTCCTGGTAGAGGTCCTATAAAGACCATTTGATTATACTAACTGCCGAATATCTAAGTTCTAGGCCTTTTTGTTTGATACAAGAATATTTTAAAAGATATTTCTATAAAAGTCTATTTAAATACAGGTGACCTCGAGTCCTGATTTGAACAATCTTTGTAGAGGTCCATTACACAATGCCACATTCCAAACCTTTTGAACCGGAACAAACCTGGTAGAGGTCAACTTGACAATGATACATGGCAAATATCTAAGCTCTATGCCCTGTTTGTTCAGTGAAGAAGATTTCCCTATATAAGCTTATATCTGTATGTAAAATCAAGTGACCCCCGTGTGGGGTCGATTTTGACCAGGGGGTCGTGAATTGAACAAGTTTGGTAGACGTATATCAGACAACGCTTAAGCTATGGTACAAAATACAGTGTCTATTGTGACCTAGTTTAATTACCAGGGATGACCCAGTTTCAAACTCGCCCAAAATCAAGACAAAAACTTTTCCAACGATATAAAATGCAGTTTCCATTGCATGCACATGGTTTGTCTATGATGTGACCTTGCTACTTAGTTACTGACCCCATGTGAATTAGTTTCAAACCCTACCTACAGTTCATCAGAACCACTGACATTCTGACTAACACACATCATGATTCCAACTTAATTGTAGACGACACGCGACGGACACAGACCTATCACAATATCTCACATTGACCATTTTGAGAGTTCAAGATTATTAGTTTATGCAATAACATTGCTTTTACAGAATTATATATCAAGCTCTCATAACATTTCAATGTTTCTCATATTAATTTTACTAATTAACACTATATACATGAATCATCTATAAAATATAAATCTATATTGAAATTACAATAGTACATGTTTAGTACATGTATACACCTTTACCTTGACATTACAGTGGTGTTTCAGCACTTACACGAAAATAACTTTAATCAAAACACTTAAACAACATTATAAACTATAGTACATAAAAATAAACAAGAGGCATCTTGAAACAAAAGGGCCAAGTCGCTCATCTGAGCAAACTGCATTGCATGGGTCAGCATCTGGAAATTATAATATCACCGACACTAAAATGTTGTAACATGTCTGTACTGGAGTACTCTATAGTATTTTGGAGTACTTGAGTGTAACCATTTTTTCTATTTTAAGTAACAGTCCTTATGTGCAAAGACCAAAACCATTTCCTGTTTTTGAAAGGGAACAATGCAGAGATAGTACAGAGCAAGTTTGATGACATTCCATCCTTTGGTTCATGAGAAGCCATTTAATGTTTTATTCTATTTGAGCAACATTGGTCAATGTGTGCACTGAACCAGAACCAGTTTCTGGTTTTTGAAAAGGGACAATATTTGGTGACATTCCATCCATTGCTTCAAGATAAGCTCTTTAAAGTTTTTTTTTTCTATTTAGTATCAGTGGCCCCTGTGCGCGCTGGGCCGGAACTATTTCCTATTTTTTTGCAAGAGATAAATGCAAGGATGCCACAGAGCAACATTGGTAAAAGTCTGACATCCGGACCATCCACCAATACTAGTAGCTCAGATAAGCTAAACAAATATACGTTAACAGTAGGCTATATATTCTTGAGTAATGTATCATTTCATGTGTATTGTTTTCTGCTATGTTTATATTTTCGTTCTGACATAGTACTCACTTAAAACTTTCCATCTAAGTACCAAAAAATATATCATTTGTAGTAAAGTATTCTTGTGTCTCATGGATACCAGACACAGAGAGCAGCTTAAATTATCAATAAAATTTGGTACATTTATCTGAATTTGTGTTGGTAAGTGGAACTTTATTTCATTGTAAGTATGAGAGAGTATAAACAGGGCATTTTCTAGTCCGTTTTTGGAAACTTATTTGGCCCCATTCGCCTCAAAAATATATTTATATATAGTAGTACCTTACAAAATGAAAATATACATGCCTTCTGTGGTAAAACATTATAAAGATAAAGATAAATAAAAAAATTCTTACAATGAAACAAGAGCCTAAAAAAACTACTATCGCTCTACTGGACTGACTTAAATGTTCTAAGTAAGTTTTGTGAAAATCTTTTGGAATGTTATCACACATTAGTATGCAACCTGGAAAGAACCTTCGGAAATTATCGATTTTATCATGAAATTTTATCAGGTTGATGATTTTTTATTTGAATCAAATGAAGTATATTTAAAATAATTATTGACCATACATGATGGATTTTACACAATTCAGTTTTTTGTGTCATCCACCCAAAATGTACATACTTTCGGACATTTGTTTTGTCGAATTTCTTCAATTTTTTAATCCACAAATTAGTTTATAATTCCTTAATAAGGAAGTCAAGATGAATACAATACCTACGGTTGGAAAAAGAAAAATCAGGAAATAGTTCTCTAAGAATATAAAGCCTACTACTTTGATTGAAATATTGTAAAATCACTTGTTAAAATATTTACATAGTACAATTGCAGTGAATTGTCAGGTACGTATACACAAAAATTATATTTATATAATTAACAACATTATATTTGTATACAAAAACCATGACAAACAATAGCTGTTTGATGACAGTGCGCTCTACTATAAGCGCTGGTTTGATAGTAAAGTTGGAGACATTTCTATCAAATACATCAGTTTTGTCACAAGGCATGTTCACGGTACAGCATTGAATTGTCATGTGTGTATGAAAAATAAAATATTTCTATTATTTACAACATTTTATTATAATCTATATATGATCTATAAATAAACTATATCTCATTGGTCCGGAGCACGATCAATGAAGCAAAATATAATTTTATATTTTAGGTTTCCCCCAAGTAAATATTATTTCTATATTTAGAACACAGGCATTATTTTTCATTTTACCTATCTAAACATCTTGCATTGAACAGAACGTTAAAACGCTGCCGACGTCACTAAAATGACGTAGGAACACGGACGTCGTCCCACGCAGTTTTAACCATTGTATCAATTAAATATCTAAAAGTTGCTTTTCGAGCATGAAATAAGCATAATACATATCGATATAGTGAAACATTTATGGACTCGTGTGACATTGAATATAATGTGATATTCACAATATAGCTTCGCCTCGGTCAATATTACCCAATCCTGATGAATATAAGATCATATTCAATGCCTCATGTGTCGTTAATTGTATGTTCATTCTCAGCTTAAGCTTCATGTTATGTTTTTCGTTCTACCAATCAGATTCATCATTCAGGAAACAGGGTACATGTAACATCAGTGTTTATCGTCGGCTTCGTTGTGAGTTTCAGTTAAATAAAGCCCAACTCGATTGTTTTCAACATATGAAATTATTAAAAATTGAATTCAAACCTTTTGTCCAAAAAACGACTGTTTCCTTTATATGTCTTCTTTGATTTTGTACTAATTCAAACTGAAGTTGTATATCAATATAGTTCAACGATAAAAGCTGAGTAACATCCGTTGACTGAATAATTCATTTTATCGCCCTTGAATCTTGATGTATGAAACGAAGCCGAGAATAGATAAAAGTGGTCACACATCAAGAACTGTATGATGAAAACGCAATATGCTATACGCATTATTTACAGTACAATAAAAAAGCATTTTCTATGTATAAACATAATATAATGAATATTTGTATTATTTGCAACATTATATGTACATAAATAAAAGCGATGACTAATCAAGCACTGTCGGAACTATGCGCACTGTTTTGATAGTAAAATCAGATTTCTATCAAATACATTTGTCAAAACGCATGTTACCCATACATACTGTAACTATTGAATTGTCACTGTATGAAAAAAATGAAAACTTCCGTCATTTACAACACCTTGTAAATAGACAAGATGACCATGATGGTCTTATATCATTCACCTTGAGCATTGGATGGTCATATATTTATAAAAAAAAAATACTTCCATCATTGTATATAGGCAAGATGAACAAGATGGTCGGATATCACTCACCTGGCTACTATTTGCTACAATGAACACAAAGTAAAGAACAGTACACTGACCGTTTAGGGATAGGACAATGCTACATTTCAAATAGCTAAGCTGTATAAGCTGTAGACGTTGCAATGATTGAGGTTTTCAAACATTTTCCCATATAAGCTTATGTAAAATAATCATGCAATTAGGTGTTGTCAATTATGACCCAGGGGTATTATCTGAATAAAATTAGGAAACCTTTCGGTAATGCTATCTGCCAAATATATGAGCTCTAGGTCTTTTAGTTTGAGACAACACGACTTTAAGAGATACAAAATATTTAAGTATATGTCAAAACCGGTGACCCTGGGGCGGCTTAAATTTTGACCTGGGGTCCTGAGTTGAACACTTATCTTAGAGGTTAATTACGCAATGCTACATACCAAATATCTAAGCTCTATGTCTTCATTTTCAACAAGAAGATTTTTTAAGTTTCCTCAATATAAGCTTGTGTAAAATCGATCAATTTTGACCCAGGGTTCAAGACCTGAAGATTCTTTGTAGCAATCGACTAGACAATGCTACATGCCAAATATCTACGCTCTAGGCTTTCAGAAAGCAACCAGAGTTTTCCATGGAATGGAATGCTAACTACTTTGATAAAGCTTCATCATGCCAGGCACGTTACTGTCAAGTTTCGTCAAAATTCGCCCTGTGATTTCAGAGGATATGCCGTTTGAAGAAAATGGTGAACGGACGTACGACGGACGCCAGACGGGAGCGATCCTAATAGTTAATAAGATATAAGCAGTAAATGAATGAATATTTCTATTATTTACATTGCTATGCACATATATAAAAGAGATGACAAACATGATATGTCTAAAGACAGCGTGCTCTACAAACGCACTGATCTGATAGTAAAATCAAAAGCATTTATTATCAAACACATTCATTTTGTCACAATAGGTATGTATTTTCCTCGTACATAAGAAGTGAATTGTCATGTACGTATGGACAAATTGAATATCATTATCAAAAACACTACTTTTGTCACAGGGCATTTTCCTGCACACAAGCATTGAATTGTCATGTATGTATGAACAAAATGAATATTTCTATTGTTTACATTGTTATGTACAAAGGTAAAAAAGATGACAAATATACAGCTACCTGATGACAAAGGGCCCTACTATACGCACTAATCTGATAGTAAATTAAAACTATTTCTATCAAAATCATTGATTTTGTCACAAGGCATGATCCCAGTGTATAGGAATTGCAAAATCAACTGTATATGAACAATATATATATATATATATCTATTATTTGCAACATTATTTACACAGATAAAACGGATGACATATCAAGAGCTATCTGATGAAAACGCACTTAACTTACGCACAGTTTTGATAGTATAATCAGAAACCATTTTATCAAATACATTAAAGCTCCATTTAATTAAGACCAAATCGAATTTTTTTTTAATCTGGAATTGTATCAGGCGTCTTTGCAGAAGGAAAATATGACATACTGCATTGAATGTGACCATATTGTGTTGAAGATCTGAGTGTAACAAAACAATTAATAAATTATATTTTGCATTTTCAAAAACGAAAGTAGGTTTTCCAGTTTTCAAATATCTTTGTAATTTTCCAGAAATATCTCAGCTAGAGGCTGTAAATAGGTTGTATATGAATAAGCATGTCCATTTTTAATCATAGTGAAAAGAATTTCACTTCCACTGATATGCAACGTATATTTTTGACTTTTTACAACATGCATTAAAACAAAAGTAGGACAAAAAGACCACCCAGGTCAATCTAAGGAAATACAAAAACATTCACTCATTTTTCTGCAGCAGTATTTCAAAAAGGGAAATACTCCACGGCTATTGTAAAGTTTTAAAAGCCAGTTTCAAACTGTATTTCCCTGTTACAATTCCAGAAAAAAACATTTTGGTCCTAGTAATGAACCTTTAATTTTGTCGCAAGGTATGTTTTCCGTACATAAGAATTGAATCTTCGTGTTTGTATGAACGAAATGAGATATTTCTATTATTTACAACATTATATTACATATATGAATGTAATGGCAAACAAGATTGTCTGATGAGGGTGCACTCGACTACACGTTATGTGTTGATAGTAAAATCAGAACCATTTCTGTCAAATGCATTAATTTTGTCACCAAGGTATGTTCTCTGTACCATGGACTTATATGCAGAAAAGGTCCGTGCCCGAACATAAACTATGTATGAACAAAATGAATATTTCTGTTATCTACAACATTAAGCGATGTCAAACTAGAATTGTCTGATGAGAGTGCACTCTACTACAAGAATGTGTTGATAGTAAAATCAGAACCATTTCTAACAAATGCATTAATTTTGTCTCAAGGTATGTTCTCTGTACCATGGACTTATATGCAGAACAGCTCCGCACCCGAACATAAACAGTGCATTGTCATGTTTGCATGAACAAAATGAACATTTTTATTATCTACAATATCATGTACAAATATAAAAGCTATAGGAAACAAGAATTGTCTGATGAAAGTGCACTAACTAATCACACTGTTTTGACAGTAAAATCAGAACCATTTGTATCAAATGCATTAATTTTGTCACAAGGTATGTTCTCTGTACCATGGACTTATATGCAGAAAAGGTCCGCACCCGAAAATAAACAGTGCATTGTAATGTACGTATGAACAAAATGAATATTTCTATCATTCCAATAATGTGTACAAATATAAAAGCGATAGGAAACAAGAATTGTCTGATGAAAGCGCACTATTCTTATCGCACTGTTTTGACAGTAAAATCAGAACCATTTCTTTCAAATGCATTAATTTTGTCACAAGGTATGTTCTCTGTACCATGGACTTATATGCAGAAAAGGTCCACACCCGAAAATAAACAGTGCATTTTCATGTATGTATGAACAAAATGAATATTTCAATTATTTACAATATCATGTACAAATATACAGGCGATAAGACAAAAGAATTGTCTGATGAAAGCGCATTATACTAATCACACTGTTTTGATAGTTAACTCACAACCATTTCTATCAAATGCATTATTTTGTCACAGGGTATGTTCTCTGTACCATGGACTTATATGCAGAAAAGATCCGCGCCAAAACATAAACAGTGCATTGTCATGTATGTATGAACAAAATGAATATTTCTATTATTTACAACATTAAGCATCATGTCAAACAAGAATTGTCTGATGAGAGTGCACTCTACTAAACGCAATGTGTTGATAGTAAAATCAGAACCATTTCTTTCTAATGCATTAATTTTGTCACGAGGTATGTTCTCTGTACCATGGACTTATATGCAGAAAAGGTCCGCGCCTGAACATTAACAGTGCATTGTCATGTTTATGTATGAACGAAATCAGATATTTCTATTATTTACAACATTAAGCATCATGTCAAACAAGAATTGTCTGATGAGAGTGCACTCTACTAAACGCAATGTGTTGATAGTAAAATCAGAACCATTTCTTTCAAATGCATTAATTTTGTCACAAGGTATGTTCTCTGTACCATGGACTTATATGCAGAAAAAGTCCGCACCCGAAAATAAACAGTGCATTGTCATTTATGTATGAACAAAATGAATATTTCTGTCATTTCAATATTATGAAGAAATATAAAAACGATAGGAAACAAGAACTATCTGATGAGAGGGCACTCCACTATACGCAATGTGTTGAAAGTAAAATCAGAACCATTTCTATCAAATGCATAAATTTTGTCTCAAGGTATGTTCTCTGTACCATGGACTTTTATGCAGAAAACGTCCTCACCAAAACATAAACAGTGGATTGTCATGTTTGTATTAACAAAATGAATATTTCAGTTATTTACAATATTATGTACAAATATAAAGGCGATAAGAAAAAGAATTGTCTAATGAAAGCACACTATTCTAATCGCAATGTGTTGATAGTAAAATCAGAACCATTTCTATCAAATGTATTATTTTGTCACAAGGTATGTTCTCTGTACCATGGACTTATATGCAGAAAAGATTCGCGCCAAAACATAAACAGTTCATTGTCATGTATGTATGAACAAAATGAATATTTCAAATATTTACAATATCATGTACAAATATACAGGCGATAGGAAAAAAGTACTGTCTGATGAGAGCGCACTATACAAATCACACTTTTTTGGTAGTAAAATCAGAACCATTTCTATCAAATGCATAAATTTTGTCACAAGGTATGTTCTCTGTACCATGGACTTATATGCAGAAAAGTCCTCGCCCAAACATAAACAGTGCATTGTCATGTATGTATGAACAAAATGAATATTTCAATTATTTACAATATCATGTCCAAATATAAAGGCGATAGGAAAAAAGAATTGTCTGATGAAAGCGCATTATACTAATCGCAATGTGTTGATAGTAAAATCAGAACCATTTCTATCTAATGCATTAATTTTGTCACAAGGTATGTTCTCTGTACCATGGACTTATATGCAGATAAGATTCGCGCCAAAACATAAACAGTGCATTTTCATGTATGTATGAACAAAATGAATATTTCTATCATTTACAATATTATGTACAAATATTAAACGATAGGAAACAAGAACTGTTTGATGAGAGAGCACTTTACTATACATACTCTTTTAATAGTAAAATCAGAAGCATTTTTGTCAAATACATTTGTCACGAGGCATGTTCCAAATACATAAGCAGTGAATTGTCATGTGTGTATAAACAAAATAGACCATATGTTATGACAGCCAGTCTCCGTGATAGATCGATTCAAATATTGTAATCATAAAATACAGGCATATCGCACTTTTTCAGTGTCAGTTGCAATGATATATTTTGATATTTTTACAGACAGAATCTGATAATAGATCTACTAATATAATCTAAGTTTTTTGCATAGTTGCATCAAATAAAAAAAATTCAACTAGGATTGAGTTTTCAGTAGTTGTAAAATGTTAATATTTAAACTTTAGTTTTTGATTCATTATCAGTTATGCATATGTTTGTTGTAGATGTGTATTATACAAACAGTAAACATATCTTTCCTCTTTGCCGTATTCACAATTTGTGTACAAACTTGGATAAACGATATCATTTGTTGCTAAAAGAAGTCAGTAGTTGCTAAGGAAGTCACTTGCTGCTAGGGAAAGTCACTGGTTGCTAGAGAAGTCAATGGTTGATAAAGGTAACCAGGTGCCAGGGGAAGTCCATGGTTGCTATGGATGTGACTTGTGGCAAGAAGAGGCTAAAGCTTGCTAAGGAAGTCTGGTTTCTGAGGAAGTCACTGGTTGGTAAGTTAGCCATTAGTTGCTAAGGAAGTCACTAGTTATTAAGGAAAAGTGGTTGCTAAGGAAGTCACTTGTTGCCAAGGAACTCAATGATTGCTAGGGCACTATATTATGGCTAAAGAAGTCACTGGTTGCTAAGGAAGCCATTGTTTGCTAAGAAAGCCACTGGTTATTAAGGTGCATTGGTTGCAACGAAGTCATTTGTTGCTTGGGAAACTCAATGGTTGCAATGGGACTGAATTGTTGCTAAAGAAGTAACTGGTTCGTAGGGACGTCACTGGTTACTAAGGAAGTCACTGTATGCTAGGGTAAGTCAACTCTATGGTTTCTATGGGACTGAATTGTTGCTAAAGAAGTCACTGGTGACTGACTTGTTGCAAGGGATCTCACTTGTTCCTAGCACAGACTGTGGCTGCCAAGTAAATCACTAGGTCACTGGCTGATAAGGAATTAAGTCACTGGTTGCTAAGGAAACCAGTGGTTGCTATAAGCATATAGATTGTTTATAGGAACTTATTGGACTGAGAGCGCGGTCTATTTGGACCCAAGGGGTATGAATTAAACAAACTTGGCTGAGGACCACAAGAAAATACTACCGTATATCGGTTTTTTTCCGCGTGTGTCTAATTTTCGCGAGCAGAAAAAATCGTGAACTTTAGAATCAGCGAAAATGTTGTACAACATTAATACGATATTTCTAAAACCAGTTTGCATACTGGTGTAAGCATAAAATTAAACCCTGTGATGTTTGATATCATAATCAATATCGAGAGTTGCAATAATAGCATGTATATGTAGGTATGATACTTGACCTAATCCCTATTTGTGTACACGTTATAACACGAATAGCACATTATCTAACATGAACTGTATCATTATCATATTAAATAAGGTGTCTGTTATTTACTTGAAAGCAATATCAGGACAGGTGTTAAATACTAACCGCTAAATATAATTGAGCATCAAAACAGTTGAAACCTGTAAAAAATATATCCGCGAAAGTGCGAAAGTCAATATCGATGCGCCATAAATACCATTCATGCAATGAACATACATGATGTTTTACCATTTATTGTTTATTTTAGCAAACAAATAAAACAACCGGAGCAGTTCGGGATACCGGTTATATCAATGTCACACTGATTTCCCTTTATTTATAAAACGGTGTCATGATAAATTTCGCCCTCAGTTAAACAAGAGGGCCAAGATGGCCCTATATCGTTCACCTTGGTACAAGTCCACTTGCCTGGTGGAAGATCACTAGATAATGTTATATACCAAATAGGTTTTCCTATATACACCTTTGTAAAACAAGTGACCCCCGGCAAGGTCAATTTTGACCCCAGGGACATAATTTGATCAAAATTTGAAGAGGTCTACTAGGCAATGCTACATGCCAAATATCTAAGCTCTAGGCCTTGTGGTTTCAGAGAAAAGATTTTTAAAGTTTTTTCCTATATAAGCCTATGTTTAACGAAGTGACCCCCGGTGCGGGGTCAATTTTGACCCGGGGGTCATAATTTGAACAATCTTGGTAGAGGTCCACTAGCCAATGCTACATGCCAAATATCTAAGCTCTAGGCCTTGTGGTTTCAGAGAAGAAGATTTTTAAAGTTTTTCCTATATATGCCTATGCAAAACTAAGTGACCCCCGTGCAGGGTCCATTTTGATCCGGGGTCATAATTTGAACAATCTTGGTAGAGGTCCACTAGCCAATGCTACATGCCAAATATCTAAGCTCTAGGCCTTGCGGTTTCAGAGAAGATTTTTAAAGTTTTTCCTATATATGCCTATGCAAAACTAAGTGACCCCCGTGCAGGGTCCATTTTGATCCGGGGTCATAATTTGAACAATCTTGGTAGAGGTCCACTAGCCAATGCTACATGCCAAATATCTAAGCTCTAGGCCTTGTGGTTTCAGAGAAGAAGATTTTTAAAGTTTTTCCTATATATGCCTATGCAAAACTAAGTGACCCCCGTGCAGGGTCCATTTTGATCCGGGGTCATAATTTGAACAATCTTGGTAGAGGTCCACTAGACAATGCTACATGCCAAATATCTAAGCTCTAGGCCTTGTGGTTTCAGAGAAGATTTTTAAAGTTTTTCCTATATAAGCCTATGCAAAACTAAGTGACCACCCCCGTGGGGTCAATTTTGACCCGGGGGTCATAATTTGAACAATCTTGGTAGAGGTCCACTAGACAATGCTACATGCCAAATATCTAAGCTCTAGGCCTTGTGGTTTCAGAGATTTTTAAAGTTTTTCCTATATATGCCTATGCAAAAACTAAGGGCCCACCCGCGCGGGGTCAATTTTGACCTGGGGGTCATAATTTGAACAATCTTGGTAGAGGTCCACTAGACAATGCTACATGCTAAATATCTAAGCTCTAGGCCTTGTGGTTTCAGAGAAAAATAATTTTAAAGTTTTTCCTATTTTTTGTCCTAGCAACCAGAGTTCTGCATGGAATGGAATTCTTTGAACAATTTTGGTACAGCTTCATGCAAGGAACATTCCTGCATAGTTTTATTAACATTGGCGTAAAGGTTTCAGAGGAGATGTCATTTGAATCATTTGAATCAAAATGTTGACGGACGACGGACAATCATCGATTAGAAAAGCCCACCCTGGCGTAAATTAGATACGCGAAATTTGATGTACGCGAAAAAACCCTGATATACGGTATATACCAAATATTTAAGCTCTTGGCTTTGTGATATTGGAGAAAATGTTTTTAAAGGCTTTCCTATAAGTCTATGCACAATCAAGTGTTCCTCGGGGCGAGGCCAATATTGACCTCAGGGACAGAATTTGAACAATCTTGATAGAGGTTAACTAGACAATGCTACACATTAAATATCTAAGCTCTAGGCCTTGTATTTTCCAGAGATTGTTTTTCGGTAAACCAAGTGACCCGCCAAAGCTTGGTCAATTTTGACCCTGGGGACAAGATGTGACCACGCTTGGTAGAAGCCCACTAGACAATGCTACACACTAAATATCTAGGCTAAAGATATTGTGGTTTTGCAGAAGATTTTTAAAGCTTTTCCCTATATAAAAACCAGTCGACCCCGTGGCTGCGGTCAATTTTCAGCAGGGGTATTATTTGAAGAATATTGGTAGAGTTCTACTAGACAAAGCTATAAACCAAATATCTAAGCTCTAGGTCTTGTAGTTTTTAAGAAGATGTCTAAGGCCTTTAATATAAGCCTACATAAAATCAATTGACCCAAGGGGCAGGGTCAATTTATACCCAGGAGTCATGATTTGAACAATCTTGATACAGGTCCACTAGGCAATGCGAAACATGCCAAATATTTAAGCTCTGTGCCTTGCGAGAACAAGAATTTTAAAGTTTATCATATAGAAACCTACGTAAATTCAAGTGTCCCCTAGGCGTGGTCAATTTTGACAGAGGGGTCATGATTTTAAACAATATTGGTAGCGGTCCACTAGACATGATGCTTTACATAAAAATATCTAATATATGTGTGTTGTGAATTTTGAGAACATGTTTAATTATTTATTATATAAGCATATGTAAAATCAAGTGACCGCCCAGGCGGGTCAATTTTTACAAATGTATCATGATCTAAAGTATCTTGGCAGAGGCCCACTAGATTATGCTACATGCAAAATATATAAGCTCTGGGCCTTCCAGTTTCTGCAAAGAAGATTTTCCAAGTATTTATCCATTTGTTGCCATAGCAACCATGGCTCTTATTGGAACAACTTCATTTGAACAATCTTTGATGAGGGTCACATAAGGAACATTCCTGTGAAGTTTGGTTAAAATTGGTCAAGCAGATTTTGACAAGATTTAAACGGACCATTGTCAAGGGACGGTGGGAGGTCACAAAAGCCCACCATGATCACAAGTGATCAGATGAGCTAAAAAACTTGCAGTACACGATTTGTCAATACAAACCCAATGTAAATTGCTATTAATCTTTGATTGACCAATAAACTACATCATTCTGTAGAATAAATTATCAAATACATAAGCTCATCACCTTGCCCTTATTCGCAAAAAGATTTGTTATCTATATTTGTGTATGTAAACCATATGACCACCAGGCTGGGCCAATTTTTGCCCTAGGGGTAAGGCTTGAAGAAATTTGATAAAGGTCCACTACACATTGCAATACAATTAATATATATTTGTCTTTTCTGATTTCTTTTTAAAGTTTTTCATATATCTTTGTTAAGCAATAAAACATATGACCCGGCATGGGGACAGTTTTTGCACCATGGGTATGATCTTAATGAAAAACTTGATAGAGGTCTACTAGAAACTCCAACACACTAAATGCCTTAGCTCTGGGTGTTGCAGTTTCAAGAAGATATTTATAGCTTTTCATTTTTGTTGTAATAGTTATAAAAGTTCTGCACGTAATGAAATCCTTCTACATGTAACATCTTAAGTAAAGCTTTAATCACAGAACACCCCAGATAAGTTTCATCAAGATTGGTCAAATGGTTTCAGAGATGTTGTTGAAAGATAAAATGTTGAAGACTGACGATGGTCAAAACAAGATCCTAAAAGTTCATTCAAATAGCTTAAAATTGGTTGGCTTTGTCCCGTGAGAACAATTATTACATGTTATCTATTAAAAGTATGAAGATGTAAGTTATAAGGACTTTACAAGAAGACGCAGCAATGCCGCCGAAGCAGGTTTAACGCGCCTGTGGAAATTGTAGAATAAAAAAAACAGTCACCTTGACTCCCCCCTATTTTAGTAACAGTGACCTCGCCCTTGACCCTAGTGACCTTGACCACAAGAATTTTTGCTACAATTTAAAAACAAACAAAAAATATGTTTTCAGTAACAGTGACCTTGACCCTAGTGACCTTGACCCAAAAAATAGTTTTTGCGTCAAACAATCTCAAAACTATAATAAATAAAAAAATGTTTTAGTAACTGACCTTGACCTTGACCCTAGTGACCTTGACCCAAAAAAAAGGTTTTTATTTAAAACAATTTAAAAACTTTAAAAAAATCTTTTTTTAGTAACAGTGACGTTGACCCTAGTGACCTTGACCCAAAAATTTAGTTTCTTTTGCTTAAAACACTCTTTTAACTAAAAGTAAACAAGAAGACGCGGCAATGCCGCCAAAGCAGGTATAAACGGCGCCTGCAAAAATTGTAGAATTAAAAAAGAACCAGTCATCTTGACT
>JAFMSR010000009.1:23122530-23208383 GCA_022818135.1 Saxidomus purpurata
GACAACATTATTGAATCAATGTGTGAGTAAATGTGGTGCATTTGCAATAATATTTTTCGCATCGATTGTTAGAAAAAAGTACATGTCTTCAGGCGTAAATATCGTTCGTTGTTGTGTAAAAACGCGCACTTGAGGATGCTGTTCTGACATCGCACAATGATTTCTCATGTCGACGTCAGTGTCTTAACAGTATTCCGAAATGCGCATCTATTAAAGTCTGTTCCATTCCACTCTGGACCCCCAACTTTGACCTGAACTGAAAAATCCTGAGCGGTTTTCGTATAAATTTTACCTTTTTTGTGATCTACAAAAAAAGTCACCCTCGAGAATTTTAAGCGTTTTTGAAACAATCACGTCATTTTGTAAAGATACCGATTTTTATTTTTCTATGGAGACTCGCCATTGTTTACATTGGACGCCATTGACGTTTACTCTTCCGTAACAGAGAAGTTACGCCAAAGTTCACGTGTTTTTCAATAAAATGTTCGGGGGACATTTCAATATTGCAATCAGATGCATGGTTATTGATAAAGAGGTATATAAGCACAAAAGTAACGCTAAAATGTTAAAAAAAAATTGTTGAAAATCTAATAAGATCTACAATAATAAAAGATTTACCTAATAATTCCTGCTTTCAAATGATTCCTAGCCTCCTACTGCATTAGGCTAATGTCGTACTGACAGTCCGTCACACATTTCAGATTTACTCCAGTCCATGTGTCATGACAGCACTAAACATTTTTGAAAAATCTTAAGCAGTTGTTGAATTTCAGGTGAAGTAGCATAACATGCAAGTGAAACACACATTTATTTAAACAGTGGCCCAACATGCATGTCACAGTATAACCCTGAACACTCCATAATCCATTCTTAATCCTTTATTTTCCTTCACAGTAATGAGCTAGATCTATTGATATTAAAACGACAACATAGATTTCAATTCTCCGAAACTTGCTCGTGACGTATTGATTAGATGACGTAGTATGAATAACAAATCAGGCGACACGAGTGGATCCGACGTGGGAGCGTGCATTTGCGCGCATCCCCTTATGCATACTGGTACCTAGCTAAATAAATTGAAATAACACAAAAGAATCTAATAGTACTGTATAGGCATTTGGTCGTAGATTGATATACCGTTTTTTCATAGCCTGGCACAACAAGTGCGGAACACACCTTTTACGAAACGCGTAGATTTTACATGCTTTTAGGAAATCACCTGTTCGATATGCATGTGCCTTCCTCATTCGTAGGTACATACCCATATCAACTGCTGTGTGGACAAAACCCGCTGCCATATACATGCAAGTCTTACTTGTTCGTTCCGTTAGTCACGATGCGAAAGGGCGTTAATACGATGCGAAGACACGTTAGGGCGATGCGATATGAATATCGTCTTCGCATTGTGTGATCGTCCCTGCGCATCATCCCATCGTCGCTTGCACATAATATGTCAGGGTCTGGAAATCTGGATAGGGGCAATGTTTTCCATTTTTACAGAAAATATGCCTGCTAGCCAGATATTGTAGCCAGTTGAGTTCTCTCATGGAAAAATGCTTTGTCCGTCTAGACGCAATACATGAACTGTAAATGTACTGTAAATGAGCTACATTGGATGTCTTCATCTTCAACAGTTTGATTTACGTATCGATTTCAAATTCATTTCAATATGTGCTTAAGTCTCTTAACATAACGGCTAAGTATGTTTTATTTCTTATCCGACGACATATTGGGTCGCAAATTACGCAACAAAGTGGGGTATTTTACTTTAGAGTTAAGCGAAAAGTGATAGATCTATGTGTCTGATATAAATGTCAGTTTTATATGTGCGAAGGCTTTAAAATGACTGTTATTGTTGTAGAAATGTATTCTAAGTAAAAAATAATATATGACATGTGTGCGTGCGTCTGTATGTCCGTGGTCTGTATAGATGTACTTGAAACATCACCTTTTACGGGAGTGACAGCCTTGCAGTGTCTATTCTAGGACGCGCGGTTGAGGGATTCGTCCCATTTTTTCAAAGATCTATTCACAAAAGAATAGTTTTATAAATAATTTTCATTTCTGAAAATATATAGTCATTATCTCTTAATGTTATGGTGGACTCCCAAAGAAAACCCCCTTCTTTAAACAGCTGAAATCTTCGTCCGCACCTGAGTGCGGGGTTCTTATTACATGTCTTATATTTTCTAAATCAGTGGGTGACTCAGCATTTGATATTTGCCGTTTTTCGTCGATAGATACTTTATTTTATGTTTTTCTATGATCAGAAAATTGCATGTCGGATTCACATGTTTTATGCCGACAACTAACAGTTTAGGGCCCTTATAAAATGACGAAAATGTACCGGCTGATCCTACGATGCCGGTGATTTAAAGCAAGTTGGTATGCCGAAATCGTTTCAAACAGCCGATACGGATTTGTTCAGGTCGGCATATATACATATACATCAAATACTAAATAGCGGCCCGCAAAAATTTGTCTCTTTCGACGTTGGTAATTTTGAGTACGTCCCTGGTAACGTCAGCTATGGACGCCGCCATCTTGGAAATCAACGCGACGTCACTTTGCATTACGCCCTATGGCGAAAATAACAAAAATGCGGATTTTTACGCTTAAGAAAGAAATAATGGAAAAATAAAAAACATGCCTGGAGATATTAAATTCCCAGATATATATATGCTATAAAAAGCAAAAATACATGCAAGGGCGACAAGAAACTAATGGTCCAAAATTAGGTGGAACAGACTTTAGTACTTGGTAATAGCAAGCTACTAACAACTGACGTTTAATGCGTTTCTGTAACGCTTGATATTCGATTAAACATGCGAATAAAATTACTAAATATGCGCTATATTAATGACTTATGATTAAATGGTATCGCCAAATGTAATGTTAAAAAACGTTTTCCCAAGCAATTATTGTAATAGGTCTTGAAAACTGTGCTTCATGTCAGAAAAATATCGCACAATGACAGAATAATTATAAAGTAGCAACTAGTAAATGATGGCTCATATGCGATTCCGTAGTACAAATCTCTGAAACAATCGTCATTTTTCTTTTCTTAAAAGGTTTTCATTGACAACTTAATGAAAGAACGTGGTTGACTGTTAGGCTTTCTATCACATTACATGTATATCAACAGTTTTAGTCGCTTTGCTCATCAAAGGAATTCATTGCATTGCTTTTAAATACTTATATCTTAATGTCTGCCAAACAAATATGTGCTTTATGAGCTAAAATGTCGCGTGATATGAAATAGTATCTAGTTTGTAGACTAAGTGTCTTTATACAAATCTACCATATTTTGAATTATTTTGTTCATAACAATATTGATTCGTTGTCAGATAACTATTCGAAAAAGAACTTATTGTAGTATATGTCAGAACGTCATATGATTTATGAGATACTCCCACAGCTATTGAAGGGTGATTGAAAGAAATCCCAATACTTGATAATATCTCTACGTAAATGATTTCAAGAATGACGATAATAATGAGGATTTTATATCGCACGGTAGTTAAGGCAAAACATTTTAAACAACATGCACAAGACGTGTAGTCAGAGTAAAACATTTAAATGTTGCTTTGCGCGACTATAAACTTATGATGAAGTAAAAATATTTTTTAATCGATCGAGCCTCGCTGAAGATTGGGCTCTTCTCTGAGTAAGTTATCACGAAGAAACCAAATC
Organism: Saxidomus purpurata; assembly: GCA_022818135.1. Lineage (NCBI taxonomy): Eukaryota > Metazoa > Mollusca > Bivalvia > Venerida > Veneridae > Saxidomus > Saxidomus purpurata. Next base: position 23,126,224 of record JAFMSR010000009.1, read on the forward strand.
TTTCTGAACACACAGCCGCGCCCATCGCCACTTCGCACTTCGAACTCAGTGTTAATCTGGTATGATCTTTGCATTTATCTCTTATTCTATTATCTGGTCTTTGAGGCTACTAAAACAAAATTAAGACCAGTTGTACAGTTCTGTAAACTCATTTAGGTTGAGTGACTATGATTTTTCAATCAAACTTTTTACATGCTACTTGTTGACAGTGACGGCCTAATGTCATCCATGTAAAAGCAGCAACAATAAAGATAAGAAAGGGCCATACCGTTTGAAAAGTATCTATTCTGCTCCCCATTAATACCATGACAAAATATACTACCATCCTTATCTCATTGTTTTGCAGTTTTGCTATTAGTTATTGGATCGCGACTGATTCATACTCATTCATACACATACTCTGTTTCTGCTAATTGGAACTCGACTGATTCAAAAATGACAGACTCTGTTTTTGCTAATTGGAACTCGACTGATTCATAAAGTACATACTCGTGTTCTGCTAATTAGGACTCGGCTGATTCATAAAGTACAGACTCTGTTTCTGCTAATTTGAACTCGACTGATTCATAAAGTGCAGACTCTGCTTCTGCTAATTAGGACTCGGCTAATTCATAAAGTACAAACTCTGTTTCTGCTAATTGGAACTCGACTGATTCATAAATGACAGACTCTGTTTCTGCTAATTGGAACTCGACTGATTCATAAAGTGCAGACTCTGCTTCTGCTAATTAGGACTCGGCTGATTCATAAAGTACAGACTCTGTTTCTGCTAATTGGAACTCGACTGATTCATAAATGACAGACTCTGTTTCTGCTAATTGGAACTCGACTGATTCATAAATAACAGACTCAGTTTCTGCTAATTAGGACTCGACTGATTCATAAATGACAGACTATGTTTCTGCTAATTGGAACTCGACTGATTCATAAATGACAGACTCTGTTTCTGTTAATTGGAACTCGACTGATTCATAAATGACAGACTCTGTTTCTGCTAATTGGAACTCGACTGATTCATAAAGTACATACTCGTCTTCTGCTAATTAGGACTCGGCTGATTCATAAATGACAGAATCTGTTTCTGCTAATTGGAACTCGACTGATTCAAAAAGTACATACTCGTCTTCTGCTAATTAGGACTCGGCTGATTCATAAATGACAGAATCTGTTTCTGCTAATTGGAACTCGACTGATTCATAAATGACAGACTCTGTTTCTGCTAACTGGAACTCGACTAATTCATAAATGACATACACTGTTTCTGCTTATTGGAACTCGACTGATTCATAAAGTACAGACTCTGTTTCTGCTAATTGGAACTCGACTGATTCATAAATGACAGACTCTGTTTCTGCTTATTGGAAATCGACTGATTCATAAATGACAGACTCTGTTTCTGCTAATTGGAACTTGACTGATTCATTAATGACATACTCTGTTTCTGCTAATTGGAATTTGACTGATTCATAAAGTACAGAGTCTGTTTCTCTCTGTTTAGCCCAAAGTAGCAGCCTTTTGTTATTATAGTCAAATGAGGACAATATGAGAAATGTTCAGGTTGGTTTTACTTGTCTTTCTGTTCTCTTGTAACTTAGGCCATTAAGAGGGGAGACAAATTTCTTTGTCCTTCCTGTTGTAAAATGCAGCTGAAGAATAACTATGAATTGCAAATGTGTTTTGTTGACAGTTAATTACATCATTCTAAACATGTTGTTTCAACATTTTCAAGTGTTAAGAACTTGTTCCTTGAAATGACATTTATCAGGTGTACTAACCTTTGTTGTTAAGTATTCTTTTATGCACAATAGAAGGTCAATGTCAAAATGGTCGAACTTCTCTGTTAAATAAAGTCCGAGTAACACATGCGAGAGTACCATGTAAACATTTCAATGCAGATCGAACTTTAGTTTTATTCAAATTATAAGTGACTTGAATTAGTTTAAAAGTTTATACATTAAATTCAGATATATGTAGTTATGTCATAGGCAAAGAATGGGAATGTGATAAAGTTGTGTTGTACCGGGATATCATTAAATTCTGACTAGGAATTAAGGAGATTTGGCGTCCTCAATATTTTACTGTCTCGAGCCCCTGTAACCTTTGACCTTGTGACCCGAAACATGGACGATGCACAACTAGGCATGGTACTTACCACTTCTCATGACGTATAATTAATTTCTTACCAGGGGGTTTTGAGATTTAGCGTGCACAAGACTGTGCATACAGACGGTCAGACGGACAGATAAACAGATAAGCTGAATCCAGTAACCCAACCCCCTTACACTTTGTGGGGGCCTATAAAGAATATTGTACATATGTATGACTCGCACCATGTGATTGCACACAATTTGTAGATGAGAATAATTGCATACAATTCATGCATGAAGGATATGCCTATGCCTTACATCGTTTTCCGTTTCAATAGCTGTACAGTTAACATGTACATTAATACATACCTGAAATGCTTACTTTTTGAACGCTCGTATGGTTCATTATCCTTGAGAAAAAAGATGTTCTTGATCAATTCTGGAATGTAAACATGTCTATACAGCTTCTACTAAATAGTCCTTAAATATACCTTTCATATAGGAAAATGAGCGGGTAGAAAGCATGACTGTAATTATATGAATATCAATGTACCCTAAAAAGGTTACATTCAGAATGTACTTGAAGTGATTGCAATTATTAAGTTAATTGCCAAGTATATAATACGGAAGTGGTAAATATTCACGATAATGTTGAAATTATATTAAAATAAAAGAAATAAACTGAAATCATTGTCTTGCTAATTATACGCGTAATTGATACTTATATGTTAGTGTGTTCAATCTCCGCTGAATTTTACTGTTTATCGTTGTGGTCGCTTTATTCAGACTTGAACCCCTAATACAACGTTTATGCTAAGTACACTTGCTATTGACAATGTTTTCTGGGAGATGGGATATCATGTATATTTAATAATAATGTCACACTGTACCTAGATATTAAAATGTTTTCAGGGTTCAAGTGCATCTCTTACTCCCAATATTCGTGTGTCCTATTCACAAATTTACACTGACTATACATATTTTAATCGTATCATTCATCAAACATTTACTGTAACGGTTTCCTGATTGTAATCTCAATGTATTTAAAGTATAGGCCGTGCTTGTCATTGTATCTTTTTATATGATTTAATTTAATTGATTTAAAAAACTAGGACCTTAGTTTACAGACTAAAATAGACAAGATCTTTTCTTTTGTCTTGATTATACCACGGGTATAACATTACGATACTTAAATATTCGGTCAACCCGATATCATAGAGCTTCGCGTGACAACAATGTTTGAAGCACTTGAACAAAACGCTGTTTGAAATGCAGTATCATGTTAAGAATAATCTCTGTCTGCCCTTTTCAATAAAATAAATCAACGAACTTTAGTACGCATACTATTATATACAGCTTGAAGAAATGTGCACGGTTCAAAACAGATAATCCAAAATTGGAAAAAAAGAACCCAATACGCTGGTCTGTTTGAATAAATGCTTAATGTACGAATCGAGGTTAATAACAAAAGTATTTGAGTTGCAATAGCAAAATATTACCAATGTTTTATCAAATCTGGAGTATTTGTTAGTTCACTTGATCACTAAGCGCTCAAAGGTGTCTGCCGTATGTTAACACTCTACAGGTCACATTTGACATCCAATCTTCAAAGAAATTGGTCAGAATATTTATCTCAATGATTAATTTTAATGTCAAAATCGAGTCTTGGTCACATGGTTAAATTAAAGAAAAGACTTCGTAACACTATAGAGGCCACATTTAGTAAACACTCATCATGAAACTTGGTAAGAATGTTTACCTTAATGATTTACAGATCAAGATCAAGTTCGAATCTTGATCACCTGGTGTCTAAAACTAGATACAAAATCAATTCAAAGAGACATTGTTGACACTTATGTTGACAAGTTTGATTTCCTTTCTTCTTAAACATTGGTCAGAATGTTTATCCTTAGGCTATTGATTTCTAGGTCAAGTGTGAAACACTGTCACATGGGAACAAGGAAGTACGTCAATAGAACAAATCAACTTAAAATCTTGTTTACACTCTGGAACCCACATTTCAAATACCCAATTCTCATGAAATGTGAATCTCATGCGTGTTTGTATTGATGATTTCTAGGACAAGATGTAATTTACGTAACATATGATTAAAAATTGGGTCACTATGTCACATCCAAGAAAAAACACATTTTATAGTCAAGCATTATGTAGTGTAGTCAGAATGTTTGTCTTGTCAAGGTCAAACGAAATGATTCTGTTTATGATTGCATTTCGGTCACATTTGGTCATAAGTAGGTCATGTACTCAGATGTGCGATATAGAGCTTTAAATTATGTTTTCCAATGAATTATAGAGTTTTCTCGGTGAAATAAAAGTGGTAATACACAGTTTTGAAACAATGGATTACCATTTTTATTTTCACTGTTTTTATAATCTTTAACCTGGAGTTAACGTCAAAAAGTATACCGAGCGTAATTAATGCTAGAAACCATGCGACGATGACGTCGTTAAAATGACGTCATTTCTGTTATGTTTTCTGATGACGTTTCCCGCGATTTTCGATATTTTATAGAAACAAAATAACAAAAGTACAGTTTTAACCATAAAATAAACAGAACAATTGTTGGTTAAACGTGTAATATCACGTTAATTTCACTCCTGAACACCAAAAGTAGTTATTTTCACTCGTGGCTTGTATTTGGAAATAGATATTCAATAACTTCTATTACCTTTTGGATAGAAGAGAAGTAGAACGACATTAAGTTTGCATTTAGTGACAAGTTGTTCAGGCAAACAAATGAATATTCGGAGTAGTTTCACATTGTGACTGGAATTGAGATGATTAAAAAAATTCCTCTAATTTAGTGGAAGTATTCGAGGACGTAAGTAGAGCGTATTTATATATAACTAGGTTTTATCTCATAAATCTCTTGCAAATGTTAAATTTATATTATATTTAAATGAAAGCATGTTAAACTTTATAACTAAAAATGTCATTTCTAACGTCGCAAACCAATCCACAATAACATTATAGTCAGACTGTTCTCCCATTCACAGTATAGAAACAAATTAAACGCTTACCTGATATAACGATGCAAAATACGATCGCGAATGACGGGTCTGTGAAACATCGTTCAACTTTCTTTTGTTAAATTTTGGCGCTTAATATGATAAGTAAAGGGACATTTTTGTGAAGACATTGACCAATCCCCTCCATGCATATGTACATGATTTTTGTTGTCATGATGATTCATCAAATGCCTTCAATCATGAGGGGAGTGAAAACAATAGAGACAAGCGGTGTTAAAATTGCGTTTTATCTTTACTTTGCAAACGAATGGATAAAGTGTCGTTAGTAAAGAATACATTCTTTTATCCTGGTATAAACACTTATTTAAAAATGTCGAACGTCAGGACACTGTGTGATCGGATGTTATACGTTTTATAGTTCAGTTTCGCCAGTTGTCTGTACGCTCTCTATTGATTTAAACCGTCCATTTGTAGCGATTTTCAGTGAAAATTTTATTACAATGTACTTCACTTACGTTAAAATTCTTTCAAACCTTCCATTTCACATCATCAACACCCTGACGCAGTATTTAGATTGTTGAATAATTGCATATTCATTATTGTATGAATAGAAAATATGCCCAATGATATGTTCATGAATATGAAATATTCTCGTGAGTCTTGCGCACATGGCTACGGTTCAAATCCCACGAATGGGTTGCAATGGTCCGTCATAGGAGTGAGATGAATATATATTTGTTTATCTATTTTTCGTTGTGAAATACAATTGAATTCGTGATGTCAAACCATCATGGTAAAGTAAAAAATGAATTTTCAGACGGCGCTCACAATTCAAGATGATTCAGGCAAACGCAGTCCCTCTAAAATAAGAATGTGTTGCGTAGGAAAACCATTTTCACACTGATATGAGAGATTGGAACTATGCCACAATTGCTGATTACACAATTTGCAAATATATGTAGCTCAGAATTAACACATAGTCGAAAACCTTCAAAAGCACATGTTTCGTAATTGTGTGATGGATAGCGATTTATTATAAAACGTAGCTATATTGGCACATCGTGCGAAAACGACACATTTCTCGACATATGTTCTTCGTGCAAAAAAAAACAACATTTTTTTATTACTTTACACACATTTAGCTCTTGTTAGCATTCTGAGAAAATCGTCTGCTCGTTGTCTCATCAGCTAATAAAATGCTTAAAAAAGTCTTATTTCTTCTGAATCTGAGGTAGTTTTTACACTAAGTTGAATCATTGATATAACTGTTTAATACATCAGCAATTTGTATGCTACAAAGGGTTTTGAATTGTCAGGAAAATGATGTTGACCCAGTACAAAGACCTGCTTTGGATTTGTTTGTTTTATTTTCTTGTCCAGTAGGTAGTTATCAAAATTTCAGACGGACACTAAACATAGATTTGATTTGATATTGCCTATTTCAAAATGTTTCACACTTCCTGTCCCGATATGTTTACAGTCTCGTCTATATTTCATACGCTTACGTCATAACCTCATTAAAGGATCGCATTACTTTGAATTTAAATATTATATTTTGATTTATTTCAAATGTAAAATGAATTTTACTATTTTATTTTGTATTTCAAAATGTAAGAAAGAAAAAGAACAGGTGTTTCGTGCGTATGTGTAATTATAAATCAAATGTCTCAAATGCAGTCCATCAAATTTTTAATCCTTTGTTCGTAAATGAAAAGAATATCTATCCATTCATTCAGAACATTATTTGGTATGTAAATACTGTTTGACAAATATCTTGCGGTATTATGTGTCAGAACGTCACTTGATTTTTGAGATATCTCACTACGCTAATGAAATTTGTTGAGAAAGAATCCTTCTACATTTCAATATATATACGTAGGTAGTTGTCGGAATGAATGTTAAATATATACATTTGTTGTATTACCGTTCAAAGTGAGCATCAAAATTTGGAAAAAAAACATTAATCAGTGATTTATACTCCTAGAATAATTAACATTGCCATAGTTATAACCCAATAATAACGATCTGTATAACAGTTTCATTCATATTGAATATAGAGGAAATCTGTAAAAATCTTTTATGACTTTTTATTTTCTTAAAAAAGCAAATTGCGGTTAGCAGTATAAAGGTAAGGTCGGTCGCGAGACCCGAAATACACATATCGGTATTTTTGCCTTATTGAAGTGAGTAATACACTTCATCTACTATTTGGAGAAAGACTGTTTAAACAATTGTGTTCTAATCTATTCTCCGCTGCAATGTGAACAAAATCAAATGAGTTAAAACCAGTACACTAGATACCTGTACTACGCCCTGTAAACACTGGCTACATTAAATTGAACCACGTTATCTTTTTTTTCGATTTTCTAACAAAAGCCCACCATTCGTTACAGAGAGTATAAAATCAACACACCTCTTTTCTTTTACATTGTCGTCCTGTTCCGGTCCTAAGCGCTAACTTTGAAGTATCAGTTGCTTTTTTTTCAACTCAGCTCGAAAACGAGGTAGATCCACTGTTTACAATACGCTTCTCATGTGAAGGACCACAAACCGTAGTTTTGTGTTTTTACTATGTTTATTTCTTTTCAGTAAACATTCAAATAATTTGATTACAATTCATATCAAATATTCAAAATACAAATAGTTCATGGTACATTTGTAACTATTTAATATTGTTTAAAAAATCTGAAATGCCACTATTTTGGTTAAATGTCTCCATTTCATTTCTCAAAGTTGCTATTATCAGTTCTAAATTGTTTTTACTGTTGAAATACGACACAAATATTTAATGGAATGTGACATTTTGATGCGTTTATATTTAAATATAAAATACTTTACTAATTAACGATTTTTATTTTCCTTCTTTCTAACTTGTTTTCTACTATACCAAAAGAGAAAGTTTGGAATGTCAGTGGACCAATAACAATTCCTTTAATACCTTTATTTGGTACATGTACATGTATATATATATTTTTTTTACCCAAAACTGTTGGATTATTTCACTCAAAAAAATGTTGAACCGTTTCTGGATCCATAGAACAGAAGTCATAAAGATTTCTCGAAACTATATTACATTTAAACAAGAAAACATTATCTGGGATATATATTGGTACTGAATTTCCCTAATTTTAATTTCTATTGTACCTTGTATTGGTATCATAATACTATTTTTCCAATCAAATTAATCTTTTTCCTTATTTCGTATTATTTTATTTTTGTGCATGCTTGCCCTCTTCTTAAAGACAATTAAAATCTCCTTCATATGTGTCCCCCCCCCCAAACCAAACCGCATGTGGTCAAATATCTAATATCTTAATCATTGTATTGCCCCTTATCAGTTATAATCATGTCTGATTAGGTCCAGCAATGTGTCTGTAGAACTGACATGTAGTACAATACTAGGATCATAAATCTTAATGATTTGTACAGTTGTTTATATGAACAGTTTTATTTAATTATGACATTTTTCTTTAATCGCTGGATATAAAAGATATTTTTTAAATAACTGCAGTTTTACTGTGATTTTAATGTTATATTGAGAATGTTGATATGCTCAAGTTATTACCCTTACAGCAAACCCATTATCACTTTGTTTTAAAAATAAATAGACGTCACAGTTGAAACATAAAAGAAACTTAAATTTTTAAATTACTGCAGAATACCTGTGATTTCATAGTTAGATTGAGCAATGACAGTATTTATTTCTGTGTAAATGAAAAAAGCAACTGAACTGTAAAAAAGTCAATACTAAATTTATTTTATGTATCAAGTGTAACATCTTATCTGAATGAGTGATAATTGGTTTGCTGTAAGAGTAATTACTTGAGTATTTGAAACATTGCTCAATCTTGAAATCACAGCTATTCTGCAGTAATTTAAAAGTATAAAATTTCTTTTATGTTTCTGTCTTATTAGAAATGTAATTGATAATTATTATCTAAAAAAATTAATTTGATAACTGTAAGTGGTCATTTGTTTATAGTGAAAGTATTTGCTTTAGTTACTGATTTTATAATTTAATTTGATTGGGAAATTACAAACTTAAAAGGTAACTGATAAAATAAGATAATCACATCTTATTAAGGTCTTTAAAGTGTGTTTCTGTATGTGTAGGTTTCTACAATGTCATACACATCTCACATACACAGGAGCACATAATTTTGCCTAATTTACGTCTTAAATTTGTTAAACAATTTTTAAAATATCATATCTTCACAGACGTATATTTAGACATTTATCACTTTTACAGTTAGTCTTTTATAAAATATATTTTACCAGTATAATCCTGGGTGTATTACTGAATAAATATTTACTCATGAAGTTCATGAGTGTTCATTTTGCAAATTTTGAGTATGATCCACTATTTTAAGTGGTTAGAGTTGCTGACTTGAAAACATTGTAAACCTCTCATAGATTGAGTCATGGGTTCGAGCTTTGCTACCGGCCATGTCTCTTTATATGAGAAAGTTGGCAGTTTTTTATGGATGATAGGAGTCTACTACTGGTTCTTCCCAGGAATGATGGTTAAGCAAAAGGCCTGTAAAGATGACCAAAATACGATTGGAACGGGCGTTACACTCCTACAACAAACACCATTGTTTATAATAATTACATTTTGTATATCTCAGATTCGACGAGTGTACATGTAGTTGCAATGGGCGGCGAGGTCTGGGATGATAATTTATACAAAAATTGGGTTCGTGGTGCTAAGGGGCTAGAGTTTCTACAGGAGGGGCTAAAAGAGTTTGTCGGTGACAAAGCCTTGGTATGTCGGGACGAGCAATTACGAATAATAACGAAAGTTCCAATTGGACCTTTACTTCAATGCATTCAATGTACTTCTGAGAACCTTCTTCCTGAACATTCGAATCTGCATGGAGCATGCAACAGAACTACATGCAAGACTGCTAGTAACTGCTTTGGTAGTAGACCCAGAGGCCGTAGAAAATGCCCTAATGGAATATGTAGTAAACTTTACGATGCTATCGTAGGCGATCATTGCTACGACAATCCATTATGGAAAAATTCATATCCAGGCACATGGAGCTCAGATCCACATGGCTGGAGCTACATGAAGTGCTTCGAAACAACAAAGGGACCGGGAACATCAGCACAACAAACAGATGCTTCGGGACTTCTCAGTATTCTAATCAATAACCGGTCTATACAGAATTGGTTAGCTTGTCACAACATGGGCTCAAATGCTGCATGTCCATTTTATAAGGTAATTTATAATTATTAATGTCTTATATTATGTTTTGGTGCCACATTTTATTTTGTACGCGTCATCAGGTATACACTGACCGAATTTTTAAACGTCCATTTTATAAAATTCAGTTATAAGAAAAGTATTTTGTGTAACGACTGGAAATTAAGAACTCCAGCGTTATACATAGTGTTCTATCGAAGTTTAACCCAAAAATGACATTTTACTGTCGAGACGATGACTACGATTTACGATTTTTGGCACGAGGATCACGTGAATAGTGAATTTAGCGCTAACTATTATATCAATGTAATAAACGTAGAATGTCCAACTCGAAAAACAAAACAGATGGCAAGAATGACCACTGAATAGCGGGCTAGAGCCGTCAGCATTTACTGGATTTGTAAATTAATTTATCATTTTCGACAGAATGTGAGAAATATTACACTGAACAGAATTTCTAAACATCCACTTTGTGTTTGATTTCAATATAAGAATAAAATATTTAATGTATGATTATATTTAATATTATTTCTGACATTCTGCCAAAAGTCGTAAATCGTAGTCATCGTCTCGCGCGGTCAACCGTGACATTAAAATGTCATTTTTAGGGTAAAGTACGATAGAGCACTACATGTATATTGCAAATGATGGATCAGTTTTTCATGTTTTTTTTGCAAAAATGTGACACAGCAGGACCATAAGCCAATCGTAGCATCTTCGTAAACGCATTCCTTCATACATTTAACGACTTACGAAGTTTTCAGTTTACAGGCAGCTGATCACAAATCAGTAGAACATTTGTGTGCCTTGTTTAGAAATAAGATTTTTCAGGTTTGCATTATTTTTCATCTAACCATAAAATGAATTTCAAAAATGGTTGAATACTAATTAAGGTTTAAAAAGGACAGAATTCATTAAAGGCACCCGATTTGTGTAATAGTACTGTTAATTGGACCTCTGTCAGGGGTTAAAGGAATAGTCTTTTTTGTAAAAGAAACAACCAAGCGGGGATGGATTTATCTTTCTGTGATATCTTTCTACTTATAATATGTCTACATAACAAACAGAGTGACAAAAATATAGCGAGCAAAACAATATTCCTGAAGCTTGACAACCTGAAAGAACAATCCTAAGTATGAGAATGAAGTAAGCATTGTTCATGGCTGCCATTACATCAATTAGATATTCATGTACAAATTGGCTTAGCCAAAATTGCCTAGAGGCCTCTTTACCTGTTCACACTAACATCTTCAATTATGTTGAGAGTTAAAAGTCCTATGCCGCCATTTCAGTTTTTACGTGCATGAAGAAATACAAAGTTTACAAAACTAAACATGTAAGACTTCCCTCTCCAACTGAGCAGAAACCCCTATGCACGAATAAGCCAATAAAAACGCGCGAAAAGGTGAAGACATCCTGTTATCATTTCATTAATTGTGTTCAAATATCATCAAAAAAACACTGTCAAAATAGCATAAACTTTTACCGTCCCGTTTGGAAATGTTTTGTAAAAACGGCAAAAAAGTATTGAAAAACGATGACGTTTCAAACATTATTTCCATTGCTTTATGTGGAATCATGACATGCTTTATGTAAGACGGAAACAGTTTGCTTTACATGAATGTTTTAAAAGTACATTTTCTAATGACTTTGATAGTATTTATATAATAAAAATCAATGTCTTAATGAAGCTATATGAGAATAACTTCATGACGAGATGGTTACGGTACGCTGCCACCAGAGGGCGTTGTTAAATGACGTCGTGTGACGTCACGTGAATTAAAACGTTACCACCATGCGACGCAGATGGAAACTATAAACGTATTTATTATATACCTACTAATGTTTATCTGTATCATCTTTAGTATTAGTGCAGTAAAATACAACATCCCGTATCAAATTTTTCGTATCAAATGAATTTAGCCGTATTTTATTTGTCCACCGTGTAAGTTGTACACAAATGCATATTCAAGTCATATTCCTACGCTAAAAGTTGAAAAAAGATCTACATGCTGTAGTAAAATACGTATAGTTTTATTGTCGTCACATTTTCTTTAATGGCACATTTGAAGAGAAATGAATACAATGTATTTTTCGCATTAAATAAACCAGAAAGATGATTTACATTTTGAATTTACTTTTAATTACTGTTGTTTGTTTATACACGGGAGACACAAGTGACGTCATTGACGTCATATGAAACGTGACACGAAATAGCGCGTTGATTATACGCCATTAATTGCACAAATTAACGTTTATATAAAAATTAACATAGTCGGTAAAAGGTATACAATAAAAGATATATTATAACAGTCGGTTGATCAAATCAAAAGACCACTTGTTACGAAAGAATACACTGTGAAATCAGTCTACAGTCTAAAAGTAGTTACGTCACCCCATGGAAATTTTACTTACTGCATTCTAATATACACACCGCCTCCTGGCGGCGTGTAATAACAGATAAGATGTACAATAATGTTATCATTTAACCAACCACATTTTGAGCAGCAACTTATATAATTAGCGGAATGAAATCTCGCTGCAACAGACATCAATTTCTTGCACAAGAGACATACATGTAGTTGAGGATTAGTCTTTGAAACTATCCACAACGAACACGGTTTGTCTCTTTTCAGTAATGATGGCGTTAACAGCCTATTACAACGACTTAAGATACAATTAAACATTCGCTCCCGTGAATTCACATTTATAGCTATAGTTCTCTTCCAAGTACATTTTGATGGAAATGTTCCGTTTGTAGCACAAGTTTGACTGTATTAGGAACATTAATTGGTTCATCTTAGTCGAAAACTTTTAAAAGCTCGTTTAACCGACGGCTCGCAATACTAAAGGTACATGTCAACATACAATGTATCACGTAAAGCATATTTTCTCTGAACTGTGTTGTTATTCATTCCTTGGAGTTGTTTTGATCACATTGTGTTCCTAATTTTCAATTAAGTTAGTCAAACTTTTGTCTTCATAAGTTCTAGGTCGGGTTGAAAACTAGGTCCTGTAGGGTCAAAACTAGATTACCAGGTCACAGAAACAATTTGTTGATAGTTTAATTTAATGGTACAGTGATGGAAAATGTGCTATATGTGTCTATTCGCAAATGAATTTCAGTACTGCCTTTGACTGATCTTGAACATGACATTATCTGACATTTTGAACTACGTTTTAGTTTGTGAAGGTACACCGTTGAAATTTAGACATTGTGTACACATTTGAAATCATATTTCACAATTGTTATTGGCTGATATCGATTATGACTTTTCGATCTACATTCGTGTTTTGGTAGCTAAAGTAATAAAATTTGAACTGTGCATACAATTTAGCAAATAGATTTCAAAAGCGTCATCAGCTGACATTGATCATGACTTTTCGACCTACTAGTTTTTAAAAGCGACAGTTATGGAATTTGGACTGTGTGTACAATTATGCAAGCATATTTCAAATTTGTCCTTGGCTGACAATGATCAAGAATTTCGATGTACTTACTTGAGACAATATGTTCTGTTTGGCAAACTTAATAATGAATGACATGGCACAAAAGTTGATCTGAAGCAAGCTTGTACTGTACCGTTAAACATGTGATATTCCAGAAGATTGAACATCGGAGCCACACTTAGTAAAAAATGAAAAAAACTGTAGGGAGCCACATAAAGTAAAAATAGAAAAGCATGCAACAGTATTTTCTCACGACCAGTAAACTGAATGAAATCAAATATGTTCCGATTTGGTTTTGCAATGAAATGCAAAGAGGAAACACTGTTACATGTAGTATAAATTAAAGATATATCTAAAAACGGATTTGTCTTGTGCTACAATGGATGGAATGTCCCAAAGCTTACTCTGTAGCATCCTTGCATCAATTCCTTTAACAAACTTTGGAAATGAGTGCAATAAAGCGGTCCTACAGTGCTATAGAATATAGACGAACACAGAACCACAGAGCACTACCGAGTACTAAAGAACTCTACAGTACTTCACGGCGTGATAGAAAACTATAGTACATTCAATGCTGTAAAATGTTACTGTGCTTTAGAAATTTATGAATTATGCAGTGCTTTACACATCTATTGTACCCTATAATACTATAGGATAATCCTATAAGACGTCATCGTCGCATGGTTTCCAGCATTAATAACGCTCGGTATACTTTTTGACGTAGATTGCAAAAAAAGTGAAAATAAAAATGGTAATCCACAATTGTTGATTATCGCTTTTGTTTCACTGAGAAAACTCTTTAATTTACTGGAAAACATAACATCAGTATTCAATTTGGTGTGCTTGTTCGCTAAAAATTCAAACTTACGTTTATATATATCTACTACATGTACCCCATAAGATGAACCATTTTGAAAACATTTGATCTTCTAACTCAAACAGTGTGAAAATGTCAATCTTGGACAGCTTGACTTCTAAAAACTGTTACTTTTGAACATTACAATAATAATAATAATGTTTAAGTGCTCGAAGAAAACCTTTCACTTTTTTATTATATCTCTGCCTAAACTGGTAAATATACCTACCAAAATGGTTGAAAGCATCTAAGTCTGTTCCTGTATGATTATGAAAAAGTCTTACAAATGTAAATTACTACGCCTTTGTGAGGTCGATTACTACGTAAAAAGAAATCTAGTTAGACGTAGATAGAAATATTCTGTTTGAATTGTTTTCTTTAGGAAAAACGATTGTCTTCGTGATTAAGTAGCACAGGTCCAAAATAGATATTAAGCCTCTCCAACTATTAAACGGTTTCGTTATCTAATAAATAAAGGTGTCGTATCTTTTACAGGCAAGAAAAATTCGAAATGATATCCTTCATAAGTCAAAGTTGGAGCTTGACGACCGTTCTTTGGATGAATACATAGACGCTTTCATTACGGTACTTGAAGACCCAAAGTGTCTGCTGTCATATGTTGGATCTCAAGATGCTGTACAAAAGCTACTACAGGTAATATCATCCCATGTTGTTACCACGTCTCTTGCTTATTGAAAGAAGTTAACCAATCTCGCAATAAAACGCAACGTTACTATGCCACTAAAATTGATCTAATAAACAACAAAGTAGAAATATTTAAATATTTATGTCTTTAACTTTAGAACCAGTTTTTTTTGTTATTTTATAAGCAATC
The DNA here is from genome assembly GCA_022818135.1 of Saxidomus purpurata. Taxonomy (NCBI): domain Eukaryota; kingdom Metazoa; phylum Mollusca; class Bivalvia; order Venerida; family Veneridae; genus Saxidomus; species Saxidomus purpurata. The sequence continues at coordinate 23,141,652 of JAFMSR010000009.1, forward strand.
ATCTGCTAGGCTTCTATATTTTACTCAAGTCCAGGATTAATAGATTTAAAACTTGCCACATTGCCTACGCACTGTTAGAATAAAAAAATCATCTTGTCATTATATATCATAAATATAATAATTGCAAATTACCCATTTCTTCACATCATATCAAAATACGTCTGCGGAACTTACTCAAACAAGTACCATTATTATAGGTTTATTAAACTAACACACTGTTGTAGTATTTATAATGTTATTCGTGGAATTCCTTGACTCTGAATGTTTTAATTTTTTAAACTAAATTGTCTGTAATGTGTATCCATAGTAATCTACAACAACCTTCACTATTGAACTCTAGTGTTCAAAGTTTCCACATTAATATATTTGTTTCGATATTTTTCACAGTTTTACTTTTAACTGTGCAGTTTTTGGGCAAAACAATTGAGACCTTTGCCAGCAGACACCCACTCACTATCTAAGTTATAGTAATAGATAGAGAACAGTTTGCGCGAATAACTACGATATTTCGAAGTTTGTATATACATGTATAACTAAGAAATGATCTGAAACATTCTGTCAGCTCAAATCAGAGTTGAAGTGACATGATTAGCATAATTTTCATAGTAAATAGAAGACTCAAATTAAAATACAAAAATACTAAACTATAAAGCAAGAGACCTTTAACAGATAAAAAAGTAGGACAAAATGATAGCAGAGCTTTGCAAAAGGCTTCACACGTATATGGGGATGATATTGCATAACTAAAATGATCTTCCAAAAATCACAGAAAGGATTGTGGCACTAACAATTTGTCACAGTGACAAGAGTTTAAGAAAACTCTGCAAGTATAAGCACCAGGATAAACAAATACTAAAATCTGAGATCTACAACTGAATTCATAAGCAAACATAATGATAAACACATAGCTAGCACAAAAATGAAGCACATAAAGATATATGTTTGCAAACAAAGCAAGACCATAACGAACACACATGCAAGAATGGAAAAACAAAAAGGGCAATCAAGATAATTTGAATTTAGACTAGCAACAACAGAATAGTAAACTGAAATCAAAGTTGGATGAAGATCAAAATACAACCAAGGAATAAGGCACACAATAAAAGAAACATAAAAAGCTAGCTGGACTTGTGATATGGAACATCATCAAGAGTTACAAACAATATACAGTCAAACCTGTGAACAAAGACCACTGTTGGGAAGCCAGGATATGGTCTTTGTTTGCAGGTGGTCTTTATTCACAGGTGTTTTAATCATAGATAAATAGAACACTGCGATCTCCTTGCTGGTCTTTATTCGCAAGGTTGTCTTTATTTGGAGGTGGTCTTTAACACAGGTGTGACTGTATTTTATTGAAGTAGAACCATTCAATGAGAACATTCCTTTCATGTTGTAAGACTGTGGTCAAATGTGTTATTGTTCAAAATTAGAAAAATGAAATGATAAAGTGTTATCATCTGCGTAATTATATAAAGTACCTTTGTTGATGAATAAGAATATATCATTTATAAAACATAAAAAACACGGGCCTAAGATGGATCTCTGTGACACTCCCTTGGTAATATTTGCCCAGAAACTTTTACTATCTTAATTTGCTGCTTGCGATCTGTAAGATAGGACTACAATTGGCTGGCTGCAGACCCAGACAATTCGTATGCAGATTACATAGCTTTTAAATTACCGACTTTTTATTGTGCTACTTTTCTTTTTCTTTTTTTTAAACCTAGTCTTTCAATTTGTGCTTAGTGATATAGATGTGCTACCTGTGATTTAATACATATAAGTTATACTAATTAATGCGGGTTATATAAATTATAGTAATAATACTTATGATATTTGCTATGGTCATGTGATATAGGCTAATACTGCAATACTATGTCTTACTAAATAATTTCTTTTTCTGTATGTAAGTAATTTTGCAATATGTATTTAAGTCGGCTTTAAAAGCTCTTCAGAGCTTGTGTTCTATTTGTGTACTATGTACCAATGTTATATGTAAACCCGACTATATAAATACATATAACTTGACTTGACTTGATAGTTTTGCGAGCCATAGGTCATGAGGCAAACAGTGGAATGCTTTAGATAAGTCAATCAAAATAGCTGTAACATATTCATTATTGTCTAGGGTCGGCCTCCACTGACTCCTCTAGCAATCTAAGGAGAGTTGTTTTACAACCGTGACCTTTCCTAAAAGCATATAAAAAGCTATTACATATAGAATAAAAAAGGTTGACAGCTCCTGTAAGAGAACTTTTTCTGATTTTTTGGAGAGAATAAGTAAACTACTTACAGGTTTATAGTTTGATTTCAATAGAGCATCGTTTTTCTTATATGTTGGGGTAATCTGTGCCTGTTTGAGCCTAGCCGGGGTTTTATCGATATTTTATCTGCTTTAGTTGCTTCTTTGTCATTAAAATTAATGATTTTAGAGACTGCCGCTTGATTGGTTTGTTCAAACTTAAACTGTTCTCATTGCATTTTAGGTTTTTTATTTAGTTAGACTAGGGCGGTATTCTGGGTCGAAAACATAATCCTTGCCAATAGATTCAGCTACATTCCTGACAAAGTCATTGAAAATTTCAGCCACGTCAGAGTTTTGAGATATAATATTGTCATTTTCGCTTAAAATCATTTTAAATTGCTCTGATATGGAATTAGTCGATAGGTAAGGTTTTATTGTATTCCTGAAATCCACTGATTCACAGCCACCTATACATAGATCTGTCTTTACAATAAATATTTATTGATTTTTTCTTAAGTTTGTTAACGAGATTTCTGTGTATTCTATACTGTTCCCAACGTTTTTAATTTTTTCATTTCAAAAATTTATTATTGTGCATTGTGTTGTTACATTTTGTATAAATTGCTTTCCCTAGGTCTTTGTTCGTATACAGTTTTAGTCTGTTTTTTCTAAACATTTGCTTTGTTGGAACATGTCTGTCAAAACCTTGTCTAACTTTACTTTCGAAGGTTTCATACATGTTGTCTATAGAGATGTTTCCATTTGACATTTCAGAAGGTACATGGATAGATGATAATTAAGTGTTTAATAATCAACATTAAGGTTTTTAAAACTTCTATACTGGATTTTTTTTTCATTTCTTGGTGTAGTATTATTTATGACAGTGCATACCATATTGTGGCAGTAACTTACATCAGTCGAAAAACTTATAGATCTCATACAGAGAATTTTTGAATTAGTAAGGATAACATTAAGATAATGGTGAACAGTTTTTCATAAAACACAAGTTGCTGATTTAATAAGGTTGGTAAAGTCCCTTTCACATGATGTACTAAATCCATAATTCAGATCGCCAAGTAACATAAAGTAATCAAACTTTGAGATAGTTTTGTCAACAGTAGGTGTTGATTAATTAAAGAATTCATTATCTGATTGTTTTGGCGGCCTATATACACATGATATAATCCATTTTGATTTGTTCAAAATTAACTCAAATGAGATATTTTCAAAGTGTTCTGCGGCAAAGTATTCACTTCGTCCAGCTGGGATTTCTGTCCGGAAAAAAGCTGCAATTCCATAACAGCACGACTAAAAGCTACAAAAGCAATTATACGCATGAACTACCTTTACCTAAAGAAAATAAAACTTGTCTTGTCCGTCTGCAAGTAAAATGTGAAATGCTTTAATATCCTTGACGAAAGAAATAGTTATTTATAAGTCTAAAATTGCGATGTAGGAATAAACTACAGTTTGTAAAGTATGTATCAAGACTTAAAATAACGCCCGTTCTACGACAGACTTCTATTTGGACAAACATCTGCAGTGTCTGCAGTTTCGCCTACTGCTGTGTTAGCGACTGTACGTTTAGATTTCCCAGTGTTTGCGCTCTTATTTAGATTTATTTACATACATCTATGATTAGAAGCATTACCCGTCGGATGCGTTTTAAGCAGCCAACATTTGCACAGTAAAAAATGCAATAAGAAACACTAGGAACGGATCGCTACGTCACACCAATTTTATATTTCATGCCAACGTTTCAGTGGCTCGGAAAATAAGCCGATGCTCTTTGTATTCACTTCGTACTCAAGGTCAGCTATTGTGATCGCCTGGTGTCCGTCGTCGTCTGTCTTTCAACAATTTCTTCGAATAACATATTCTCCTAAACCACTCAGTCAATGTCAACCAAACTTCACACAAATAAACCTTGGCTGGTCCCTTTTAACCGTTTTTCAAAGAATTTCATTCTATACAGAACTCTTGTTGCTACGGCAACAAATAGGAAATAATTAGAAGGCATAACCCGAAGGCCCAGAGATTAGACAGCTGGTGCATGGCAGTGTCTATTAAACCTCTATCAAGAGTTTTATAATGGTGCTTCTGGTGTCAAAATTGACCCTAATCGGAGTGTCGCTTGCTTTACCTACTAGTTTTCTAAAAAACTACTTTCAAAAACTACATGGCCTGGAACTCAGATATTTGGTTTGCAGCTTTACGTAAGAGACCTCTACCTTGATTTTTCAAAGCATGTCCCCAGGGTTCAAACGGAGGCTAAAGGTGTTTTGTATATAAAGTCTATTCAAGAATGTCATCACAGGGGCGGGGTTAATTTTGACCCTGGATACATGATTTGATCAATACTGCTAAGGGTCCACTTCACAACGTTACACACCACATTTCTTAACCCCATGCCTTGTAGTTATAGAAAAGAAGATATAGCCTAGGTAAAAAAAGTTACCCCCGGGCTTGGTCAGTTCTTACCCTGGAGACATTATGTGAATACTATTGGTAGAGGCTCACTAGGCCATCAAAAAAACCAACTAGCGATGCTCTATACGATGTGGTTTTAGACAAAAAGATTTTTTAATTTTTACCCATAAATCTATGCAAAACAAGTGACCACTAGGGCGGGGTCAATTTTCCCCCATGGGACATGATGTAAAAACTCTTTGTAGAGACCCTCGAAGAAATGCTACAAACCATTTATGTAAGCTCTAGATTTTTTAGCTAACCTGGCACAAAGTGCAAGAGTGAGCTATAAGGATCGCTTTCCGTCCGGGGTCCGTCGTACGTCGTACGTCCGGCCACCATTTTCTTCTAAGGACATTTCCTCTGAAACCACTGGGCCAATGTTAATGAAACTTTGCAGGGATGTTCCTTGCATAAAGCTCTATCAAAGGTGTTCAAAGAATGCCATTCCATGCAGAACTCTGGTTGATATGGCAACAAATAGGAAAAACTTTAAAAAATCACAAGGCCTAGAGCTTAGATATTCAGTATGTAGCATTGTCTAGTAGACCTCTACCACGATTGTTAAAAAATGACCCCCGGGTCAAAATTGACCCCGCGCGGATGGTCACTTAGTTTTGCATAGGCTTATATAGGAAAACCTTTAAAAATATTCTTCTCTGAAACCACGCGTCCTAAGGCTTAGATATTTAGCATGTGGCATTGTCTAGTAGACTTGTACCAAGATTGTTCAAATTATGACCCCCGGGTCATAAGTGACCCCGCCCGGGGTCACTTGGTTTTACATAGGTTTATATAGGAAAAACATTAAAAATCTACTTCTCTAATGCATGTATAACATTCTTTGGTTAATATCAATACATTTACAACTTGCGTAATTATTGAATGTTGGTATTTTGTTTCGTATGTAAATTTATGTATACAATTGAATTTTGAATAACATATTTTTTATAGTTTATTTTCAGTTCCTAAAACAGCATATTGTTTTACTTCTTTGTCAACCTATGTCTTACTAAACATAACATTTTTAGAAAATTTGAAAAATAAACTGTAAAGTAAGCAACGATAACTACAAAGATGAAAGATTAATTACATATTTCAGAAATGAAATTAATTTTACATGATGTTATTTTGAAAATACCTTCGTTAAACAACAAAACAGTTTAACAACGCTTATACTATCAATTTGCCCATATTTACTTTAGCTAAAGTCCAAGCAAATACACATCAGCCAATGGGACGAGACGAAAATCCGCAAAATGCGCGAGGAGGCATTGTCCGAGCTAGAAGAAAGAACACAAGAGTCATTACAGCAAATTGAGGATACAGCAGTTGCAGGAATGACGGATGTTAATAAAACGAAAACGGACGCGATACAAAAGATAAAGAAAACAACAACTTGTAGCTTATCTAATGTAAATAAGCGGAAAGCAAAGTCAATGCAGAAAATAAGACGGGCGAAAATCACTGCTTTATCAGATATGGATCGTACAAGTAAAAAAAGATTGCACGAAATGAAGAAAGCGACAACTATTGGGCTGTCGGGTGTGAAAAAAACAAAAACAGACGCAGTGAAGGAAATAAAGGCCACGACAAGTAGCGGATTGTCGGACTTGAATAGGAAAAAAATTGAAGCAATGCAACAAATTGAAGAGGCGAAAACAAATATAGTGGAGGAGGTTATTTACAAGAGGCAGCAACTAGAGGTAACTCATTTTAATTGCAATAGTGTATGGGGATCAGATTTTTTGTTTTGATTGCTTACAAAAAAACCAGCGAAATCGTTTTGATATCTTAGTGTTCTGCACAACTAAATCATCTTGTGACTATGTTTAACATATATTTAGGACAAAAAAATATGTGTAGTTCAATTTACCGATGGCAATTCTTTTAACCAAGCTGCGCGCTATAATTTATCCGGCTCCCGCTGTCCATTAAGAGATTTGAAACAATTACATTAATTTGACATCATTTAGAGAAAAAAAATTCAAAACTCAAATAATAAATTAAATTAACCTTAGTATTATGTCAAGATATATTTTTTATTTCAGAATTTCAAACCCGGTGGAAGGCAACCTACAACTTCTCTTGATGAACATTACTCTACGGTCATTACAGGTAAATGGTCGTTTGTTTATTGATATTTTCTTTTATTTTGCCTTCACCTTCGTTATCCTATTTTACTGCTTCAACTCCATTGCCGCATGTGTTTTGGTCTCTTTAGGCCCAAGCACTGCGCATTCGCAGTGATGACGTCATGACATGTGTGTTGTGTCCATTTTGGGAGACGTTTGTAAAATAGAACCATTATTTTTAGATCGTACTTTACGGCAAATTAGAATTATGTTTAGAATGAGATCTATTTTAGAATGTGAACTGAAATTATACGGAGCTGACTTGTATATCCGATCTAGAGGTCAAGGTCATCGGCCCATAATGATCTTATGTACGTCTTATGCCTGTCTGCAACATATCTGTAATTTAACTAAATGCAAAATATTTAACGTGATTAAAACAATTGTAATGGCTAAATGTGTTTATCATTATACCCTTCATTTAAGATTAGCAAGCCAATTTACACTGACACACAAATGCGCTAGTTCAGTTTTTGCTCCTAGTGCAACGTTAATGGCTATATTCAGAAAACTTCCTTGACTCGACCTTTACCAAGTAAGGGTCCTTTACTTGCCGTCCGTTGGACAACTGCTTGTTATGTCTTCCCCAAAACAATGTTTTTGGTCGAATTGTCTGTCTGTATGTCTGTATGTTCGTCTGTCCGTCACATAACGTGTCTGCTCTATATCTCTTGAAACCCTTGAGGGATTATAGAAGAACCCACCACAAATGTTCACAGTATTGAGACGATGTGCAGAGAGCAGGTTACAACCACCTGGGGTCAAGGTCAATGTTACAATTAGCGATCAACGGTCATATGACTATATTTCATGTCCGCTCCATATCTTGAACCCCTTGAAAGATTTTTGAATAACTCACCACAAATATTGACCATATTAAGACAATATGCAGAGCGCATGTTACAACCACTTTGGTTCAAGACCAATGTCACAATTAAAGGCTATTTTATTTTAATATCCTGTTTCAGTATTACAATCATTGACAAACTGCCATGGAGGAGACATATGTTTTTCTGACTATAACAGCCATCTACATTTGGTTGATTTATTGCTTCAATTATTCACATGCCAATCAGATCTATTTAACAGTCCCGTCCTATGTCGAGGGTTGCATAATAAAGCCATAAAATTCTTATTGTTGCTAGACATAATTTACTTTTAGATGTAGCTTGAAAACTAACAAAGGTAAATTGATTCATTTTTAACTGTTTTCGAGTACATGTATCTTTTTCCTAATGTTAAAAATCGCTTGGAACTGTATAGTATTATTACTGTTATATAAGCAACGATTCGCTTATTCAGAGAGTATATGCTTTTGTGAGTTTTTGAGTATTGGTCGTTTAAAGACGTCTGAAACATGAAAGCGCTGTGAGCGCTGAAGGCCTGGGGACTATAGATTAACTCCCCTAAAACAACTTTTGACCGTGATTTGCGCTGAATCTTACCAAAAGCGCGGTTCGAAATGCGCAGAGGACATAATATAGTATATGACACAGAATGAATGATTCACAAATATATGGGTGGCAGATAAGTTTGTTTTATTATAAAACGTAAGATGAAAAATAATCACAAGGTCAACAATACCAATTGTTTGAGAGAATAATAAAAATAATTCGATCTGCGCTTGGTTCAACTTCAAGCAATATCTGATGATGTGGATCGAAAGTTAGTGTGTACCAAGGACAAGACCTTGAAAGAAATAAACAAAGAAATACCAGCAATGAATGTAATCGTTCGTAAGTAAGAAAGTTGTCAATGAAATAACATCAGAAATTTGAAAATCAAACTACAAACTCTTATATCGAGCTCCGTACGATTCCGTTAATTTCCGTAAATATCCGTACTTTTCCGTGATATGCATATGATTATCTTCCGTAATCAGCGAACAGCGCAGTATTTTCTTAAACAGAAGAAAATGTGTAATACAGCCCGTAAGCTATATACCTTTCTGCAATCGTTTGAAGTTGTATGTACTGTTTTTATTTGTAATATGTTCTTATTGTATGCTACATTTAAACAGAAGATTGATCTGGTCTGTCTTGCACTACTTTCCCATAGCGCATGTTTACAGTTGTTATTCGCACATAGCACAGTTAAATTGTCTGCAGTGTTTGAAATGTGGTATGCTAACTTAGGCCTAGGGGACTTTCAGTCCCCAGGCCAAAAATCACTCAAAAGTAATATGGCAATTCTTCATTCATGTCAAGCTTGGTATAGCTGTTCTGGATATAACTCGTAAACGGTAAAAATCAATCCGAGAAAACCCGTGTTAATGTTAATGATAATCGTTACTTCTTTCCATTGGCAATAACAAATAAAATTGATACTAGGAGCCATGAACTCAATTTACACATTAAATTTGGTGTTTCTAGTAGGATTGTTAGTAAATATAAAGGGACACATCCTCCAACTAGCAGATGATATATACGCAAAATGCTAGAAATTGGATAAACGTATGGAAAATAACAAATAAAATTGATATAGTAAATTGTTGTACTAGGAGCCATGAACTCAGTTCACACATTAAATTTGGCGTTTCTAGTAGGATTGTTAGTAAATATAAAGGGACACATCCTCCAACTAGCAGATAATATATACGCAAAATGCTAGAATTGGGATAAACGTATGGAAAATAACAAATAACGGCAATTTTCAACAATCGTTGACATTAAGGTGAAAGCATATTATATAAAAGTTCTCTAGTGTACCTTAGTTTTTTGTACCAACTGAAACTTGACGATATTTCGGATTCAGATCTATATTTCATTTGACGCTATTTATCAAAAACATGACCATGTCGCGCCATTTTTACGTCTGTTGTATGGAAACGAATCGTGTCTTATACTTATTGTACAGAGATCATTTGTTGACGTTAAGCAATAAAATTGGCATCAAAATAAAGCTATAAAAATTTCCTACATGGTTATTTACTCTTTATTACTTTGCGTTTATGCTGCGCAAAACGAGACTGAAAAATTAACATTTTGATTTTCTGAATTTATCCACAAAAAATAGCTTCGCTCGAAATTTAAAAAAAGTCTGCCCGTAATTGTTTTGCCAAAATTTGATATGTTTTTAAGTAAATGTATCCTAAATATACGCAAAAAATAAGAAACTTTCACGTTTTACGGGGCAGTTTAAAGTTATTGTACATCCAAATAAACCATGAATTACAAAATTTTTATCATCAATTGGTAAATTTGTAGCTGATTCATGACACATATACATTTTACATATTCATCTAGTAATCGACACGTGTATCCTTTCTTTTGATAAGAAAGGAGAATCCTGGATAGTTGAAACAAGAGTTAGCCTTCCAAAAATCAAGAGGCTTCGTTCAAATGCAAGTTCTTATTCTTATATGTTGTATGCATATAAGAAAAATGTTGTTAGAACCATTACTATATTTGAATATATAATAAGAAGTGCAGCGCACAGTTCAAAGAAATACCATGGAGAATAAACATGTTTCCGTAACTTCTAAAATGTGCGTCGCGAAAAGAACCATCAGCCACAGACGGTGACGTAACTATATTGCTCCGAACCATTAGACTGCATACTCTAACACTTCACTCAGTTACTTTCATTCTAATGTATGAATTACTATTTTAATGTCATTCGGATGGGGGCACTATTCTCGGACCAAAGATGATCATAACAAAGCACTGTCTTTTATACAATTCGCCTTTCCGAGCCGAGAACGATGTCAAGTTCATCATTTTATATTTCCACATTTTTGTTAGAATTATTAAAAAAATATGTACGGAAATTCTTTGATAAACATACCAGTGGCTACATATAAGATAATCGATGCTTTTAATAACTTGTTTTCGACACTGCCATCAGTCGAACAATAGAGAAGCATAAAACTCATTGTGTGCTATCCACTCCTAACGATCACACGCACGTTACTGCTATATGCGGCTGACATGTGCATTTATGCCGCATGAAGCTCACTTAAAATATAATAACTGTTCTGTTTAAAATACAACGTATATTCTTATTTTATCTAATGATAGTAATGAAAACCGATGTCTGAAAACACGACTATACATGACTAAAATAGATAGAATAGATGGACATCGGAAACGTTTTTGTAATTATATAGATTACTGTTGTTGTTGTTGCTATAACATCAACAGAAGTAGCAGTAACAGCAGCAGCAGCAGTAGCATTAGTATAAGTAGTAACTGAAAACTGAAGTGCACAGCAGCAACATCAGCAGTAGCAGTAGTAGTAACGATGCAACAGAGGTAAAATTTACTGTAGCAGAAGCACCAACTGCAGTAGTATCAACCACGTGATCAGAAACAGCCAGCTAATTTTAGACACAGTAATATAAATTAGGACTTTAATACAAACATGGCCAAATCAACACGTAAATTGGCATGACAGGTAAACATGTTCATAGGAAAAAGTATAATTAGTACATGTATTAACATTTTTAGGTTGTCATCAGTCTCTTATCAAAACTTTTCGTTGTGAAGAGCAAATCATAGAAAAGTTCTACTTTATTCTGTAGGCAAATTCCACGGATTACGGATACCTTCTGCTATATTTATTCAGCGGCGAATCCGAGTCTACACCAAGCATTATCGGTGCAAATTTGATACCCTCAGCACCAAACCAAACCAAATTTGATGTTTCTGAGTTGAAAAAATACTACACGCGCAGATAGTGCAGAAGGTACTAAACAGAGTATATTGTTTAATCAAAATTTACCTCATGCAATGTCAATACGTTTATCTCACACTGTTTAATATACCCAAACGACAGCGTACAGAGAAAAATGATGAAACGCATTTAACTGCAAAAGCTTAATTATCACTAATATTATGGGGAGAGGGTGAGGGTTCAACACCGTTTAAACAATTAACCTAGCCATCGTTTCTTAGAAGAACCACCTTCCGATCCATCTTTCTTACATAACGTGTTACGTCGGTATAGAGGGGCTCGAATCCTGACACTTGAACAGTTATAGGTTAAGTTATTCAGCTTGACCACGGAGACAGTACATTTATTTTAATTGTAAGTTGAACCTTGCAAAAATGACACACACCAAAAGAAAGTGTATACATGTATATATTACAATGTACCACTTTGTAATAGGTTACTATATAAGACGATCGTATTTTGACACGCATGAGTATAGAACCCGGTGAATACGGAAAAAAATAGTTGAATATAACATTGAACTCGTTCTTCATAATTATGCATAGTTACCAATATCTCCGTTTTGAAATTGTCTTGCATTGATGTAGGGTCAGACGGTATTTTGTAACCCGATCTCTTAGATGTTTGCGTAACACCGGATACAGCTCCTTTCGAATACAACTCTCCGGGGAGCTGTATTTGGTGCACATTAACGAATGCAGCTCCCTTGGTATAACGGAGCTGTATTCGAACCTAAGTATATACACATTCGAATAAAGCTCCCTATGTTTGATCAGACGGATGATAAACGGATTAAATAACAAAAGTCTGAGTACACGACAAGGTGTCTTTTGGCCAAATGAATTTATGTCTCCACTTTAGGAAGAAGCTTGGTCGTGCCAACAACTTTTTTCAAGTCAAAGGCCAAATTATAGTTCGAAAGCTTGGGTCCATCTGTCCGACCATATGTCTGTTGTCCTATCATGTATGTTGTCTTATCAGTCCGTGTGTTGGGCCTTACACCCTGGTGTGAATTTGTTTCATTCCGTCAACAATTTATTTATGAAATGAAGCACAAAACCACTTAAACTGCCGCCTTATGTGCTACATTCATATGAAAGAAGTAGGTTTATTGAAAGAAAAAAATTCTTCAATACCAACAAAATGTCATTAAACCTGAAAGTTGTGCGAAAGCGTCCGTCCAACACGGATGGACAAAAACAGACATCCCAGGGCTAAATACTGCATCCTGAATAGCTGGTTGGATCCTTATAATTCTATAATAAATTCAGTGCCGCATATTTATAAACGAATGGTACGCCTTAAATACAAGTCTATGTTTACGGGTAACTGTATTCGAAACAAAGGTACCAGAATCCCAAATACAGCCCTATATTTAATTTGGAAAGCTTTATTCGCTAATGCGAACCGAATAATGCTATCCGGGGTTACAATGCGTTATGAATCAACATTAGAAATAATACTCCTGTAATTCGATGATTATTATGACGTCTTATTAATTTCCAATACCCCGATAAACACTTTCAAACGGCAACGTCGAAAAATCGTAATTTTGACGTCTATGTGTCATCATATAAACGCTTGCTTTAAAATACGAAACGGTGTAAGTTTCATTTTTTGCTTATATTCAGGATACATTATACTAAAACACATCAAATTTTGGCAAAACAATTACGGACATTTTTTTTAAAATTGCGAGCGAAGCTATTTTTGTGGATAAATTCAAAAAATCAAAATGTTATTTTTTCAGTCTCTTTTGCGCAGCATAAACGCAAAGTAACTCGGAGTAAATAACCATGTAGGAAAGTTCAATAGCTTTATTTTGATGCCAATTTTATTGCTTTACGTCACCAAATGATCTCTGTATAGTAAGTATAAGACAAGATTTGCTTCCATACAACAGACATGGTCATGTTTGCGATGTCATGGTAACGTTATGTTCATAGATAACGTCAAATAAAATCTAGGTCTGAATCGGAAACATCGTCAAGTTTCAGTTGGTACAAAACACTAAGGTAGACTAGAGAACTTTTATTTAGTATGCTTCTACCTTAAAACATTTCACGTTTGTACACATTGCGTCAATATTGCGACCGCTATCCAACAACAAATGATAAGGAAGCGTTAACGAAACGTATGATTTCCTCTCGATTTTACCGATATCTTCTTGATATTTTAGCTGATACTGTTGAAATTGGTGGCTCCAAATTTGGTTAAATATTTTGTTTGGGTACTCAAGCAAATGTACAAATATACCGTTTCCTATGCCTACTGTCTTAGTACCAAACCTGAAAGCAGTTCCGGCATGTCAGTCTGCATAATTAAATTCCCAAATTATGATTCTTCAATTTAACTGTATGGCCAGTTGTATTTTTTGAATACATATCATTAAGAACAACACCGCTTGTCCACTTGCCTTTCTCTCTGGAATCATACATTCAATCTCTTTTTTGTATATACATGTTCTTTTTTTCATTTATATTCTTTTGTTGATCACGATCTGCAATTTATATACAGCATATTATTATACATAAATTCCTTTTACCATCCTTCATTTCATCCATTCATCATTCTCTTTTCTTTTCTGATTATTTGTGTTTTATATCGCAGCCTCAACTTTGGTTCAGTTTTGTGTTTTATTATATACCTATAAATATTTTGTCAAAAATACACCCTTTATTCAACCATCAAATACGACATGACAGAAAAAATCCCGATTTGTATGTACACGCAATACGCACTACAGTGCCATTATTTGTAAGAGTGTCCTCGTGAATTATACCGCCAGGCATGAGTCTCGACAGCGATTGCTATAAGTTGTAAGAACTTGTTTCGCAATCGAGAATAAATTGATTAGTATAAACTAAAGTGATCCATCTCGTCGAGATCCGAGATCTACGCATGAGTATGATCCTCCGCACGACTCGAGCAAATCCGGCATGCTGGATCACGTTACTATACTAATAGCCCTATTATACCGTACTCTCTTTATTAGGTATAAGCTGTATTATATTCTTTTACTAATATATATTATCGAAAATCGGAAACGAAAGTTTTTTTTGAAAATATGATATATATTGTAATTCTTTTTGTTCTTTTGTTAATGTGAAGTTTCATGCTGTGTTATAAATTCCGTAATACTATACATGATATATTCTCCGGGTTTTCTGTTTACTTAAACTAAATTACATTTAACTGGTGTCCTTTTATTCCTTTGAACATTCTTTTATTTACAATTATTTAAGAAGATCTCTGTTAGCAGCAGTTTTGGTCTATTGTACTATGTAATAGTTAGAGGCTAGATAGAGAAATTTATACAATAAAAAAACCCAAAGGAGGGAGCGCTAGCGACCGACTTGGTTTCAATGTTGGATACAATCCTCTATTTTAGCCGCTAACTGATTTAGTGTTTGCCTTACATTTAGCCATTAATTACTGCAATTTATGACGTCCTGGCAAGTAGGTGTACAGATTATCGCTCTATTTAACCTGTCAGAAGTTTATGGCAATTAGACAGGGAGCAGTTTAAAGTTTTAGACATTTTCATTGGACAAAAATGTAGGGCAAATACTAATAAATGATACATGTATATTGATCTGTTATATATCTCCTGTGAAATTCTCCTGTATTTCCAACAAGGCCACGCGGCGTTACATCAGTTCCCTATTACAGTGGCTACTTAAGCTGAAGTTTTTTTTTTATTATCCGACTAGGAAGCAGGCATAGCAACCACTGGAGGCTAGACTTTGAAGTTTTTAATGTTTAACCCCCATTTTTTGTTGATTATGTCACTTTTATTTTTCAGACTTTTATAAAATAAAGTTTGAACTGTAGGTTTTTGTAGCCTTCATAAACACCTTTAATTTGCTTTTTGTAGCTTCGTTTTAATTATGATTAAAGAGCGCATGTAAATGGGAAAAAAATCACCTTTTTCCTACCCTGTACTAATGATTTTTTACTTAAGAAAGCATAAAGTGGGTTGATCATCTAGAACTTGTGTTCGACAAACTATCTCTCGTATTAGTGAATAAACGTTTAATAGCTTGTTGTCGCTTTTAGGTGATTTTTAGGTATAGTTCGACAATGCCAAACATTCTGTAACTTGCAGATATATTTTGATTTGTCCCTCTGTGTCACGGATTTTGATTCTACATACATATGAATACAGAGAAACCCACCTGTACTACAAATAAACTATGTTACAGGCAAATATGTGTTATAGAAATTAGGGAAAGGATTCATGTAATAAAGAGTATATTCAAAAATAGTTTGGGTGGATATTATTCCAATAGTTCCATTATAACTTCCATACGCAAATAATGTACCGGATCGCGCTGTGGTCAGTGTCCCTTCCTCCCCATGGGATTGTCTGGTCGATTTGATGTGTAAGGATGTGTTCATAATCGTAGGTATCCGAGTGTCCTTAGTTACCAGCACCAAATTGCGGCGTAGGGTTTATACCTTATAACTTTATGCCTATTGTGGTGTTATGATAGGTTCCCGAGATCGGGTAAATCGCTGGATTATTCGGCATGTGAAGGCGTTATATACGTAACATAACGTAAATTTGAATTGGCTAGAGTTGATGTTTGGCGACTGACTGCATGAAAGCATTTTTGTCAAAGACCAGGGTATTTACACCTTCTTAACCTCGGGCGCCGCGCTGATTTTTCCATGCAGGGGAGCGCTGGACCCTAGTCCGGTCCTCTTATGGCGCATACTCGTGTAGAATAGCGTCGGTCTTTCTAGTACTTCTATAATGAACGAGACTGCCTACTTGGGATCGAACTTGGTGGAATTTGTCCTAGGGTTTGTCCTTTGTCAGGGACAGTCTTAGGCCAATATAGGAGGACGCATTATTTGTATAACTGGTACCACAATAAGTAAAGCAGGCATTTACATGCATGTCAAGAGAGCTTCAGTATGTATAGCACAGCCCTACCATCCTGAAATCTTCACTACCTCGTACTCCACTCAACCACTTTATTTGAATAACTGGCTGTTACTTCAATTCATTTACTCACCGGATGGTCATGTGACAACAATTGGCTATTTTGTACATGTAGTCGTACATTACATTTCAAGCAGGATTTAGGACAAAAAATAAGGACAGTTTAACTTTCGTTAGTTGAAAATCGAGATTGTCTACTTATAAACGATTGTTTGGTATTTGGTTTAACATTTCATGCAAACGGTAGTCTCAATATTTGGGATAACAATATCTTATTTCCCCGATTTTTGAAAATTATATATATACAATAAAATTACATAAAAGAGAATTTGAAAAATCGCATTCATATTTCTCGTTTATTTTGTAAAACCCCACAGTTTCCTTTAACCACATTTTGTGGTGGTCGGGAGCATAAACTACCCGTGCACTTGTTCAACAGCTAAATTTTGCTAATTTCAATATTTATGATAATAGAAATTATTCAAATCTGTCATCAACTGGATGGCTGTTGTTGTGTTTGTATCCATGGCAACCACAAAAATAATCTTGCAGCGTGAACTCTGACTATAAGACAATTTATAGGTGTTTTGATATATTTGCATTTAAGTGAAACGTATAAATCAACATTACATTTGGTAAGACTACAAATTCATGGCCACATATTCGTATTAAAGCTGCTCGCTCTCAGATTATGAACACAAAATAGAGTTCCCCCAAACTCTCTGAAAATAACATATTTTAGAAGGAATAGTCATATGAAAAGGTCCCAATATAAATTCATGTCGAGTATATCTGTATCTTTGATATAAAAAACGCTTCCCAATGATAAAGCGTTACAGACGCTTTTGAAATTCCAACATAACCATATAGGGTAGCGGTGCCGTTAATCCAAACCCCATCAACATTTTAAGTGGAATTTTGCATTTACTTTTATATTTTATACTTGAATACAGTAATTTGAAGAAATTATTATTTTTCACCTGAAATTTGAGCGAGCAGCTTAAATATGTAATTAGATTTATAACTCCTATTGTTTTTCGAACACAGTAATTTTCCCCTGTAATGAAGTCATCCATATTCGTCTCAATACATATTTATTATCCTCGTAAAAGTGTTCAATATTGCCATCTGCAGTATTTCGAAAATAGTGCACTTTGCACAATCGGGACAAGCACTTGAATGCCATACAAAAGAAGAAACACACTGAAACACGTGCACAGTACTCTATTAGCACAGACACACGTGCACATTAACGTTAAAAAAAGATTGAACTCATTTAAATCCTTGACTTGTAATGGATATGCGATAAATTTCACAGAGCTCTGTTATTAAACAGGAGGACATAATTCATCTCTGTTTTGCACTTTCACGAATGGTGTAAATTTTTTGAACAGATTTTCATTTCTTACATTTCTTAAACCTGCAGCATAATATTATTATATGACTTGTGGAAATTCACATCAAAGTCTTTAAATTGTAGCCATGGGTTTCAATATTTCACATGGCTCGTCCGAGGACTGTTTTACAAAGACAAACCCTTTTCTTAGCCGGAAATAATAGTATTTCCGAATGTTCTTTCGCGGACGGAAGTAGTGGATGAGAAAATTTGATTTCCAGTTATACCATTCGAAACAGTACCCCCTTGTGATGTTACGCCTACATTTGACCGGACCGAATGGTAAACAACGCTCTCTTATTCATCCATCGTATCACAGTCAGATCTAAAATAAAACAAAAATATGTCCATGATACAATATTCTACAACGCTTATTTTCTAACGATATCGAGATTAAAATAAGGCATACATATTTGTTTCTTTGCAATAAAATACTAGGATAACAGTCTGAGTCCAATTCTAATGGGAGCATCATGGTGTAGAGACAGGAGCTTCTGCTCGCAAGTTCGAATCCCGCTATCCGAAATTTACGATAGCATTATTACGGCACGAGTACAGACCGGAACAAGAAGTAGTTAAATATTAGTCTACAATCGATGTAAATTAAATATGCTTTCAGCACAATGTGCCAGTCGTTATTCCACTTGCAATTTCAGCAGTTTTGAGACAAAACTTTAATTGCTAAATTATAAATTATAAATTATAACTGCTAATGAGTTATGAAGTATGTTTTCATAGTTTATATCTAAAATTGACATTACTATGACATGAAATAATTGGATTAATCAGTATTAGATAATTCAAATATTCATGTACATTCATTCAAATACCTTGGATATAATTACTTAAAATGGGCGAAACCTGCATCCATTAGGCAGCGTGTGTGTCCGGGCACTTGAGACTTCAGCGTGTTTCTCTCAGTGTAGTCCAGTCATAACTCTTCAAGCCAAATATCCAAGGGTAAACTGATTTGTGTTTTGACCTGAAAATTTGTTGCTGAAATAGTCATATCAATTTTGGTAAACCGAGAAAACATCAGTGCACCCGTACATGAGATGCACATATTGTGGTTTCGATTTTTCTATTCAAAACAGTAGATCGGCAAAATTCATTACAAACTTGTATAAATTGATTTATACACTGAGACCTTTATTTTATATTGGAATTAGATCGTGGTTGGAGAAATTTCATAGGTACGCGTTACTGTTTATGCTAAAACTATATTTTACTGTTCTTTTAGTTTATATCTGATGTAAATGTTGCACGATATGCAGAACGTCTACTATCAGTTTCACCGAAAGTCAACTCAAATTTAAAATGCTGGTTTTTTAAATAAGTAAACGATCACTGCGGATGAACGACCATCGGATATTGGCTTTAAATTGAGCACAGACAATTAGTTTTCGCGAGGAACGTGTTACAATTGGGGTAAGTAAAAACCCAATTTCCACTCTGATGCATATTATTTTGTGGTAATTTGTGTGTCTTGAGAAACTGTAATGACTATACAAGCCGAGTGTATTCTCGAGGTGCAACAGATATACGTGTAAATATTAAAATTTTCAAAACAGTTGGCCTGCTCACTCGAAAAATCTTGACCGTTAACACATTCTGCTGTTATATTTGGGAAATCATTAAATTAATATGTGAATATTCTGAATGGGGCATATTAATGTTCCGAATTTCATCAATTTCGATGAAAGTGTAGCGGAGATACGGTTCCTGAAACATATCAATTACTGCACTGGGTATTGGTTAAAGGTGTACTGAGTATTGACGGAATGAGCGAATCTCTGTACTGAGTATTGCATTAAGAAATGAGTAAAAAAATAAAATATTTGAAACGGGCAATGTCTAATTGTTATCAGTTGGATATAAAATCAGGAAGTGTGTTGCTTTGCACAAATCTTTTTAAACGTTAATGATTTATTCCGTGTATTAAATGAATAATAAACTGGCGTTTTGAGTATTCGACATAGATGGGTTTTTCACAGACTTATCGTTCTTGCGTACTCTTCAGCGTTAAAGAGCACAAACGGTTATCGATCGGCAAATGAGGGGGCAGTTTCGGCCCGATAACGGAAGCGTATTACTGTTTTGGTGTATCATGAATGAATTATCCTACGATTATCGTGTATTTTGCTAAATAATTAACTTATTTCTACTATAAATTATATCCTTACTTAAGTATATTTTTGTAACTTTAATTGTAGAAAATGATGAAATTATAATATGGAGAAAAGAAAAGATTCGCTGGCGAAGGCTTCATTTACAATTTCATGAATGTGCATAAATGATTACAGAAATTGATAAAACTGTACATTCAGCCGATTTGCAACAAAAGTTTAGTAGTGTATTTGTTGATAAGTTAAGTAAATTCGTACTTGTATTAGAATTAAAAAATAAAGCAAAATGCGTGGTAAGGGAGTTTTCTTTCTTCAAACAGAAACACTTCTGCTGTGACAGCGGATTTTGTGTATCAACTATTAATATATACGGTTAACTGTAAATTACTGTAAATTACTTTATTATCTAAACAAAAGAATGAAGAAGTTATGAAGTAAATTTCAATAAAACGTTTTGAAAAATGTCAAAGCGAACTTGAAAACGGAAGCAAATAATGATAAATAGTAATGGCAAGTACAGCGTGAGAGTTTTTTTCCGACTTCAACTTCTTCGGACACGGACCTATACTAACTTACTACAGCTTAATAACACATCAATCATGACTTTAAAATAATCTACTTACGATTATTTTACGATGTCAGCAACATATTCTAAAGAAAGCAAATTAATATAAATAGTTAGAAATAGTAAGAAAAACGGACCGGTGTACATCGGCGCGTGTACATAGCTCCGCAATCAGTTTGAAAACAGATGATAAAAAACGGGTGGAAAAAGTTTTAATAATAAATATTGGAAAGTGTTGCCGTAATACTGAGAGGTAAATGAAAAGAGAGAAAATGCTTTAAAAATGCTAACATACTTCTATAACTTGAAGTATATAAACGGGTGTACGGGCAGTTTTTATTCATTTATTCTTCTACTTTACGGGTAAAAGCATATATTTATCATTACGAATATCATTGCAAAACGCTGCTGTTGCTTGTACACAAAATGATTTTTTTTAAGAAACACGAAAATAATTCTCATAGCTTTAAATTTAAGTGTTGTCATAATAGTATCAAATAGTGGTATTCATATGAAGATACAAAAAAAAAAAAAAAAACGCGACGCGGTCGTTTTCTTTCGTCTCTGACATGGTTAATACTATATAGATCTGTAAAAATATAAATGAATATCTATTAATTTCAACATTATATCTTATTTAAAGACGTAGAGAAGGATGTTTTTCAATTGAATGAAGAGGTTAAAGAAGTAGCAATAGGTTTTACACAAGTGAGTGAAGAGGTTAAAAAAGTAGCAAAGGGTGTTTTGCAAGTGAGTGAAGATGTTAAAGAAGTTGCAAAAGATGCATCAAAAGTGAGTGAACGCATCACCGAAGTTAGTGAAATAAGAAAAGATGTAAAGGAACTGAAACAGCATGTTGACGTTCTCACGCAAGGATTTTCAAAACTGGAAAAAGATACAAAGGAAGATGGTAATAACCTCCTCATTCAACTTGATGTTTAATTGTTCAGCATTTAAACAACAGAATACTATTTAAGTAATTCCGTCTACGTCTACTCTAAAGTGGGGTTTGGTGGTATTTTAATAGGTGCGAAGTTTGAATACTAGTACATGTATATAGTAGGTCAGGATTGTTTTGGTGTTCAAAGAAATAGCAGATTAGCAGGACAAAACTATCTGGTGGTCCAAATTATTAATGGATTACGCCTCCTATTATTTAACTTCAAAAGAAACAGACTCAGCTATTTGTTTGTGTTTCGCTGAAAGAAGCATACCATAAAACTTGGCGAAATTCATATAAAATCAAAACGTTATTTAATCAAATAATTGAAAGCATTGTAACACAACTTCAAAGTATCAATAATATCATCAGAAATTGGTAAAATTAGCGGAATCATACATGTAAATGGGTTGTTTTGATGGATAGCGATTAATGATGTTATTAAAGGCCGCTACACTGGCGTTTTCTCACCAGTGCTCGTCCGCACAAAAGAACGACATTTTTGACTAAATGTTGTTTTTATACCCCAGCTTTACGAAGTAAAGTGGTAGCTTTATCGGAATCACGCACGTTCTGTCCCGTCCGTCCAGTCCCATCTTACACAAAGTCAAATATTACCCAGAAACTACATGTTCGATCTTTACCAAACTTGCTCTGTATCATCTTTGCATTGACTCCTTTCAAAAATATAGGACATGGTTTCTGTCTATTGCACACAGCGGCAGCTGTTACTAAAATAAAAAAAATGTTTAAACAGCTTCTTCTATGAACCAGTGTATTGAATGGCATCAACTTTGCTCTGTACCATCATTGCATTGTCCGCTTTCCAAAGTGAGGAAATGGCTCCGGGTCAATGCACTAATGGGACGTTGTTACTTACACGAGTCCCAAAGGGCCAATGATGCGTCTGTCACGTCATGCTCGGTAATAGCTTGAAAGCGTTTGAAGCAACGTTTGCTAAAATGTTTATTTAGCGAAAAAAATGGAAGCTAAAGACGATCGCGGTAGTTGAGATTCTTTGTTATATATTGTTCTACAATATTGTTTTATTAATTGTGATAAACAATCACTTTTTTAAAGAATAATAAGTGGCATTATACACATGGCTACCCTCCACCGTTACACTCCTACCCGAGAGAAAAGCTCAATAATGAGGCTGGTGACCTATTAGTTTTAGATACGTTTCCACGAAAGTGATGTTTGAACATTTTGTCTACAATACATTTTAAAATTTCTGAGTGTAAGAAAATTGTAAAAAACTTTGATAACAGATAACAAATGTTATGTACTTTTTACAGAAAATTGCTCCTTTTAAAGTTTTCACTGCTTTTGAAAGTACTAGTATGCTTATAGAAGTGTCCGATACTTAGCCCTGACTTTTTCATTTTATATTTTAACTTATCATGTATTAACCTAACAACAAACCACATTTCGTAAAATGCTGCATGCTAGAGTCGAAACTGTAGCAATAATCTTTAATAGTTATCCTATCCTTTCTTTGTTATTGCCGCTGAGACGAGCCAGTATTATGATAGGATTTCACCATGAAAATGACGTAAAACGGTAAACATCTCCAAAAACTAGAAATACTCTGCTTCCAGCTTCTTCGTTCCATTCAAAGCGGAGGCCAGAAATAAAGATAAACGCCGATTGGTTAATAAGCTGGCCAATAGAAATGTGCAGAACAAAGCATATAATTTTGTCCTGATTTCGAGACTATACATTTAGCTCGTACGAAAATAAAAGGCTATTGTTCATCCAGCAGCAGAACGCACTTTCAATATTGCAATGTGTCATTATAACAGAAACACGCTGTAAAACAATCGAAGTTTCATTGAAATCAGTGAGTATCCTAACGTCCAAACATGTTCATAACACGCACTCACCTTGTAGTATATGAACAAAACAAAACTTATTTCAAAAAATCTTTTTGACGCATACAGTCGAAGTTGCCTCAACGTGTTATAACTTGCATGCTTTGTTTCGATTTTAAAATAAATCATGACAGATTTATTTATCATTTTTATATTTTAAATTTGCATGAAATGAAAATGAAATTAATACAATGTATAATTGTCATTTCCAGAGCCCCCTTCTGCTAAAGTGGAAACGCCCGTACTAGGAGAGGATGAAGCTTACCTTAAGATGAAAACAAGTAAGCGCATTGTTCGTTACTTTACAAAATAAAGTTTCATTTCCTGATTTGTTACCTTATCTGTCTTGTTTTTCATCTTCCGCATAATTGAGGACACTTTCAACATCATAATAAACTTGAACTTAGAATAATCTCTTCACAGTTGTATTCTTAACTCATATTGCGGCGTAGCGTTTATAATTTATCTGCACACCCTGATCAATATTGTTGTGTAATAATATGTTCACGAGATCAGGTAAATTGCTGTATATGTGAAGTCGGTATAAACATAATGCGAGATATGAATAGGCTAGACTTGGTGTTTGGCGACTGACTGCATGAAACCATTGGTGCCACATACTAGGGTATTTACACCTTCCTAATCCTGAGTGGCGTGGTGATTCTCCGATGCAGGGTAGCGCTGGACCCTAGTCTGATCCCTCATGGCGCATACATTGTACTCGTGATCTGGATAGCGTCGGTCTTTCTAGCACTTCTATTACGAAAGAAAGCCTATTGGGGCTTTGAATTCAACATGTGAAGGCGATTTATATTTACTGCGAGACTTGAATTTGACTTGGTGTTCGGCGACTGACTACCATTTGTGTCACAGACTATGGTATTAACCCCGCTCCTCAATGCTGAATATCAATGCAAATCCGTGCAGTTAATTATTACGCCTGCCCCTGTGTATTAAAACTATTAATCGTTGCAGAGATTATTATAATTGTTAAATCATATCCCCATTTAGACAAAAAGGGACAATTTAAAAAAGGTTTAAGTAAAATATATTTAAAACTGTTGGCGTACCATTTCATGAAAGAAAATAACCGTGGAATAGATTTGTCCGTCGTTTACTTTTTTCATTGATCATTCTAAGTATTAACTTTAAATATATTTGAATGACTAAAAGAATAAAATATGATTAAACATCAGTAAATGGCTTTTAACAATCTCGTTAAAGTGTTTTATAAAACAAATATAAATGATAGATCAATATATCAGTATATATCGCTTATACAGTGCCGTGTAACTGCTCCCTCAGTTGCTAATACGGATTGTTATTTACATCGCTCCTTAATGCTGAATATCAAATTTTATCTATTTAACGTAAAGCACAACGAAAGTTTCGAGCAGGTCAGAATTTTCATCAATTGGCCGCCATCTTGCCGATTTGACAATTATCACGTGACCAATCCCAAGAACCCTTGGAAAGGGATCTCTGCGGGAAATCGCCGGAGGTCCTGATTGAGGTCACGGGGACAGTTTTGTATTTACATGACAACGTGCGTTTTGGCGCGAACACTTTCAGGGTCTGTTCCGCGTCGAAAATAAATTAAATTTCTTTTGAAATAAAAAAAACATTGTGGTAAATGCTATTTTATATTTACACTCGTCCTTTATATCATCTAAACACTAAACAAAAGGAAAATATCAAGCGTTCTGAACTACATGAAAAATGAGTGCGATTGCATCATACGAGATATCTCCCGAGAGCAAGCATTTGGAGTGTCCGTTGTAAATGTAAACACTATAATGTAGGTTTAAAAAATCGATGTTTTGGTGGTCAACTTTGGTTGTAGAACATCGTAAATGGTTTGAAAAGAATAAATAAATATATGACCCAAACATGTCCATATTTCCCTACTCAACGTACATTTGAAGAAAATGTGCATGCTCTGTTATTCTGGGAAGGATTCGTAATAGGTCTGATCCAAAACTCTAAAGCCGCACCTGACGAAAAACAAACTAAAAAAATAACGGCATTTAGAGTTTTGGAAGCCAGAACTACGTCCACTGTTTATTTTTTTTGTCATCGGCGGAAATATAAAAATCCGAAAAATCACAATTTTATCTTTATTTCAAATGTAACTTTACTGAGCGGCGGTGTTCGTAAAAGCCTACGCTTCGTTATAAAAATGTTACTTATAAAAGAAAATCAATCAGATCTATAAAACAAAATTGAAGCACACATACTAACAATTAGCTACAGTAAAAAAAGTTTTCAGGTCGCTACCAAACAAAGTGATCAAACCCATTTTGTTACGTCACATGATATTGTACAGCGTGAGAACTGTCACTCAACATGACATGATACAAATCAGATAGAGTAACTGTTGGCTCGACTAATTACGTCATTTATCGGAGGCTACGCCTCCTCGAAATAACAAACATACTCTATCGAATACATATCATTATAAACCAATACCGCTTGTCCTTGTATATTTGTTTTTGTTTCATTTATATTCTTTTTTTGATCACGATCTGCAATTTATATACAACATATCATTATACATTAAAAGTTCCTTTACCATCTTTTATTTAATCAATTCTTCATTATCTTTTCTCATTAATTGTGTTTTATGTCGCAGCCTCAACTTTGGTTCGGTATTGTATTTTATTATATACCAAACATATTTTGTCAAAAATACAGCCTTTGTTCAACCAAAGACCTATACTAATAGTTTATAGGTCTTTGGTTCAACCATCAAATACGGCCTGACAGAAAAAAAATCCGTACCGTATGTACGTTCAACGCGCACTACAGTGCCATTATTTGTAAGAGCGCATTCAAATGGCCCTAAAATACATGTCGTTACTACATGTAATTGTTTATACGATGATGTCAATAAAATGACGTCGCACACTGCGTATATTTCGCGCTAAAAATAGTTTTTCTTCAATTATATGCTGAAAATGTCATTTTGATTTAGTTTTATGCGCGCAGACAAGTGTCAAACGGTATATAATAAAAGGGTTATTAGTATAGTAATGTGATCCATAAGCCAGATTGGCTCTCGTCGAGGTCGGATCATACTCGTACTAAGCACTCGTAAGATCTGAGGAAATCCGGCATGCTGGATCACGTTACTATAGTAATAACCCTATTATACCTTACTCTCTTTATTTTGTATTAGCTGTATCATATTCTTTTATTAATATATATTATCGAAAATCGGAAACGAAAGTTTTTTTTTAAAGAATGATATAATTCTCTTTGTTATGTTGTTTATGTGAAGTTTCACGCTGTGTTATAAATTTCTGTCATACCATACATGATATATTTTTCGGACTTTCTGTTTTCTTAAACTATATTACATTTAGCTGGTGCCCTTTTATTCCATTGAACATTCTTTTATTTACAATTATTTAAGTAAATCTCCTGTATTTCAAACAAGGCCATGTGGCGTTAGATCAGTTCCCTATTTCAGTGGCTGTTTTTATTATCCGAGTAGAGACCAAGCATAGCAACCACTGAAGGCTAGAATTTGAAGTTTTATCATTTTTAACCCCCGTTTTTTTGTTGATTTTGTATGTCACTATTACTTTTCCAATGTTTATAAAATAAAGTTTGTACTGTAGGTTATTCTAGCCGTCATATACATCTCTGAGTATGATGTAGGGTTAACGCACGTTTTTTCGTGTTATAACATCTGCAGAAACCCGAGGGATGGTTGGTGCCCGAGCCCGTTAGGGCGAGGGCACCAACATATCCCGAGGGTTTCTGCAGGTGTTATAACACGAATAAACGTTCGTTAGCGCTATTCTAGCATAAATAACATAAAAAATCATAGAAATAAAAATGAAACGCTCTTACTGGTACGACGTTCAATAATGCGCGGGACAACGTCCGTGTTGTTTACGTCATATTTATGACGTCACCAGCGGTTTTTAAGCCCTGCACTGTTGACGCCGTACATGATGTAAGACTTGGAAGACAGGTCCATTGTTTACAATGGCCCTGTACTACGCATAAATGAAAACGGGTTATAACGGCGCGTGAATCTCCCCGTTAACACACGTTTTTTCTCCTGTTAAAACACCGGCAAAATGGGCAAAAACAGCACATTTTATGCCAGAATATTTATTAAAGAGTGTGTGTAAATGGGAAAAAATCACTATATTTCCTACCCTGTAGAAATGATTTTTGAATTAAGAAAGCCGAAAGTGAGTTTATCATCTAGAACTAGTGTTCGACAAACTATCTCTCGTATTAGTGAATAAACTATTATGTTTAATAGCTTGTTTTCTCTTCCGAAGATATATGGTGATTTGTTTCTTTGTATCATGGATTGTGATTCTACATACATATTAATACAGAGAAACCCACCTGTGCTACAAATAAACTGCGTTACAGACAAATATGTGTTATAGAAATTAGGAAAAGGAGTCATGTAATAAAGAGTATATTCAAAAATAGTTTGGGTGGATATTATTCTAATAGTTCCGTACGCAAATAATGTACCGGATCGCGTTGTGGTCGGTGTGCCTTCCTACCCAGGGGGGTGCTTGTTTTCGCACGTCTGATCGATTTGATGTGTAAGAATGTGTTCATAATCGTAGGTATCCGAATGTCCCTAGTCACCAGCGTCATATTGCGGCGTATGGTTAATACCTTATCTGTACACCATGATCGAACCAACTTTATGCCTATTGTGGTGTTATTAGGTTCCCAAGATGGGGTAAATTGCTGTATTATTCGGCATGTTAAGGCGGTATATGCGTAATGCGAGATTTGAATTGGCTAGCGTTGATATTCGGCGACATACTGCATGAAACCATTTGTGTCAAAGAACCAGGGTATTTACACCTTCCTATCCCCGGGCGCTGCGCTGATTTCTCCATGCAGGGGGGCGCTGGACCCTAGTTCGATCCTCTTCTGGCACATACTCGTGTTGGATAGCGTCGGTCTTTCTAGTACTCCTATAATGAATGAGACTGCCTATTTGGGATCGAACTTGGTGGAGTTTGTCCTAGGGCTTGTCCTTTGCCAGCGACAGTCCTAAGCCAATATCAGTGGACGCATGGTTTGTGTAACGGGTACATCGCATCTTTTTTTGTTTGTTTTTTTTTTTGTTTGAGGACCCAGTAATTGGGTAACCCCGTTTATTTTTCAAAGACAAATATATATACAAACATTCATAGCACATTCAAGTTATTTGAAGTATAACATTCTAATCTAAAAAGAAAAAGGTGTTCCGAAGCAACACAGTTTCTATTATCTGTTCTTAGCTACTAAGATCATGGGGTCTATTAATATCTCATATATCCTACGTATTATCAATTCTCTAGTAAAAGACAGTCAATTAATTAAAAATGTCTTGCAAGATTATGAAGGAGTCGAAATGCGAAATGCAAGACTAATGATGTAGGATTTAACTGGTTATGTATTATTCAAGGGAAATAACTCGTATACTTTCATTTTTCCTAATATCATTAGTTATACTTCTTGTATTATTTTAATTTACTAAATCTGCCATTATACTTAGTCTTTTGAGAAACAGAGGGGGAATTTTTTTAAAAAGGATACATGAAGCGCTTACAGTAAAAAATATCTCTATTTTTTTAAGTGAAATCAAATAATAGATTCCGCTTATATGCATAAAAACTGATAGGCACATAAAAGGGATTAGGTGTGCAGTACTGAGGAGAACCAGACATGTAGTGAATACAAAAACTACAAAAATTAATCACTATTTGTCATTAATAATAAACATTCGCTCCATT
This sequence comes from Saxidomus purpurata, assembly GCA_022818135.1. Taxonomy (NCBI): domain Eukaryota; kingdom Metazoa; phylum Mollusca; class Bivalvia; order Venerida; family Veneridae; genus Saxidomus; species Saxidomus purpurata. Next base: position 23,170,795 of record JAFMSR010000009.1, read on the forward strand.
TTTTGTCAAACTTAGACTTCATGTTTTCTTTTCTTGCAATGTAACGCTCTGTTTCTAACAATAAAATAGCCTGACTCTTAAAAAACTGAAAGCTTGGAACTGAGTTCTGTATCTTACAGCGGTATAAACTATACTTTGCTACAAGAAGTCTTATACCGTGCATCGAAACTTAATATGTATATGTATATATTTGGAAAAGCGGTATTTAGGACCAAACAATACGGAGAGTTTAAATTTTGTTAGTGAAAATCGAGATTGGCGCCAACTTATAAACGTTCAAGAGACTACGATTTTGGATATCTTTTGACTTTTGCAAACATTGCAAAGATGTGATGTTTAAACGACTGGTGAAGTTTGAAATCATTTAAATTCTTGATAGATATGCGACTACACGTAAGGGAACTTCTGACGCTACCTTTCAATATTTTGGAATATCTCAGAAACTGTACCAGAATATCTTAACCAAATTCTCACAACACGTGGACTGTTGTTTTTCACCACTAGTGAACTAATACATTTTTTGGTGGTTGCGTAAATACCCATTTACCGCACGTGTAATGTACGCTACCCTCGAAATGGAAAGTCGCAAAAATAAACAACGCATTTATTACAAATAAAATCACATAAACAACGCAATATCACAAAGTGGAAACCAAAATAAAACTGCAAAAAATTCACATACAATTATACAAACAATTTGAGCCCTTTGCTGTATAGATATTCTCGCCAATTTCCTAACTCAAATTTCAACATGACTGTATGAAATGGAGATTAAATTGATTATAATAACCTGTTTTCTGAAAAGTGGTAGCGATCATCCACAGGTTCCACGTGTAGAATGGTTTCATTTTCGGGCAGTTTAGGAAGTGTCATAACAGTATAATGGTACCCTTAACCAGAATGATCAGGCGCTCTAATTATTGGGTATTGTCTTTCCAGCAACATCGTTCTCGAAAACATGTACAATATTGTCGCCTTACCGGGTATTCAGTCAATGTTGAATGAAACATTTATGTCCGAGAAAAAATGAAATGTGACCGCACACAAGGCCCAGTACATGTAGCAGTGACTTTTATACGTGCATTCCGTTCAATTAACACATTGCGAAAACGGCAAATTTTGCGACTTTCGATTTTGGAGGTTATGATCTTTGAGCAATTGTAGTTTAATAACCAATGGGTCGTTTGCAATAAAAAATTATACAAAATTTGTTTGATATACTATGTTTTATTCGTGTGAAGTTTCAAGTAAATTCTTACAGTAGTTTTCAAAATAATGAATAAAGACTAAAGGTAGCGTTAGAAGTTCCCTTAAGAGTACACACCTGTTATTAAACAGGAGGACACTATACATCTCTCTTTTGCACTTTCATGAATCGTGTAATGTTTTTGTGCATGTTTTCCTTTCTGTCATTGCTTAAACCTGCAATATGTGACATGGCTTGCTGTGCAAAGACAAGCCTTTTGCTCTTCGAGACTTTTAATATTTTAGTAAACAACTTCTTTGTGGTCCATATATTTATATGTAAGGTTAGTGATTGTTTATGGTGTTTCTGTGTAATATACTTTCCGCCTGAATAAAGTGTTTTGCGTAACAGTATCCCAACAATGTGAAGTAACTATCGGGTACATGTACACAAAGAGGTTCTCCCTATTTTAAGCGGTGTTCACTATACATAAAAGCGGTGGTTCTAAAATTTAATATTTTTGACTCTTGATTAATTTTCATTTTTGAAATACAGAGAAGATATAAATTTAGATCGCTTTCACTTATCTCTGAACGAATTCGTCTGTTTGTGTCAACATACTTTCAGCAGCAGCTGACAAAGTGCACAAACAGCACAACTCTTTTAAACGAGTATTAAGACAAAATAACCTTAAAAAAACTTTCAGCGAGTAATATTTAAAAAAAAACAACCGAATCCCAATGTTCATTGTTCCTTCCAAGGAAGGGACACTTAGAGTTGTACAGATACACTTGACTGAACAATGCAGCACGTAAGCCAATTTTCGGTGTGTTTCCGTTATAAATTAAACGTTGTGATATTGAAAATGTGATGGAACCAACTAACAACCAATAGCCGTTCCTTTCCGTACATGCTACATGTTTACGTTACTGTGGTTATTTCCCTTTATGTGGTAACTTCACTGGGTAAGCTATAGTCTCACTATTTGCACTTCGAAGGCAAACCGTTTTTACAGGTTGACATTTAATAGCTGTCCGCCTTCTAGGTAAGCTATTGCACACATATACAAAATAAGCTATTGCACGTTGGACTTGCAGAAATCGCCCGACAATGCGTTTGCTTTTGCATTATGAGTTTGACAAATAGCTGAAAGAATGTGAATTTACATATGTTTGCATAGCGTAGAAATATGCATATATTGTTGCCGGAAGTATTGGCGCGAACTTACCATGTGACCATATAAAAGCAGATCTAGCGTGACGTAGTAACAGGTGCCTGGAGTGAACCAAGCTCACAAGCATTTTCAAAAGATTTTCGCAAATTGCTATGTAGATTTTAATTTTTGTTGTTGATTCTAGCCTTTACTTTTACATTTTATGTTTATAATATCCGTTCCAGCGGTGTGCATCGTCTAATAAACAATGATTTGGAGCTATGATGGGCAGTAATTAACCACGAAGGCCGGATGTCTGAGTGGTTTAAACTGCGCATCAGAACGACAAAGAGTTGTTTATTAGTTTAGTTTATTCTAATTTATTTTAGCTCGATTGTGAAGAAAGCTTGTAGCTTATCGACTCACTCTCGAGTCCGCTTCCGGTCGTGACCCCAGTGGGGCTCGAACCCGCAACCTCCGGGATGAGCGGCCGGCACCGCTACACTATATGTGTCGTGTAGACAAGTAAATCAGAATGATGGTAAACGTTTCCCGTTGACTATTTACTGTAGTACAAGTGTTGTCATACACGTCATACAAAACATAATCGAGCGATATATTAAATTGCAATACTGAAAATGTAGATTCATGAATACCGTTGGAAAAACTATAAACCATCTTAAGGATGTCTGCTACGTTGTGTTCAGATTTCAACAATTTTCTGAAAATCAACATACATCAAGGGGAACATATCACCATCAAAATAAAACCTTAAAAAAGGTACCTATCCAGGCTTTTTTTGCGCTAGGCTTCAACAAACTATGTCACCATATTTATGAAAACAAAAAATACGTAAGTCATAGTTAACCATCATTTACTCCTGCTTATTCCAATAGGTAAAATAGAACGTTTTTTATTACACGATTGTTGAAAAAAATGGTACTGTTATTGAAAATAATTTTTAAAAAAATGACTCAGAACAATTATTTGTCGAAATGCAAAATGTTAAAGTTGAATTACCCCACCCACTTATTTTCATAATGGCATTTAATTCATGCATATCGATAACCTTTAAACCAGTGAAGGGATTTCAACGATTTTCTGAAAATCAACATATATCAAGACAAACATTATACCATCAAAATAAAACCTTAAAAAAGGTACCTATCCAGGCTTTTTTTTGCGCTAGGCTTTCACAAACTATGTCACCATATTTATGAATACTAAAAAAATATTAGGTCATAGTTGCCCGTCATTTACTCATGTTTATTCCATTAGGTGAAATAAAACGTTTTTATCACACAATTGTTGAAAAAAATTGTACTGTGATTGAAAATAATTTAAAAAAATGACTCGGAACAAATATTTGTCGAAATGCAAAATGTTAATGTTGAATTACCCCACCCACTTATTTTCATAATGGCATTTAATTCATGCATATCGATGACATTTAAACCAGTGAAGGGATTTCAACGATTTTCTGAAAATCAACATACATCAAGAGAAACATTGTACCATCAAAATAAAACCTTAAAAAAGGTACCTATCTGGGCTTTTTTGCGCTAGGCTTTCACAAACCACGGACCTATATACGTCCGTGCACAAACTATGTCACCATATATATGAATACTTAAATGGTATTAGGTCATAGTTAACCAGCAAATACTCCTGTTTATTCCATTAGGTGAAATAAAACGCTTTTCATTACACAATTGTTGAAAAAAGTGCTTGAAAATAATTTTAAAAAATTACTCGGAACAAATATTTGTCGAAATACAAAATGTTAAAGTTGAATTACCCCACCCACTTATTTTCAGAATGACACTTAATTCGTGAATATCAATGACCTTGAAATCAGCGAAAGGATTTCAACGATTTTCTGACAATTTTCTCAATTAAAGATCATTAAATTAAACTTTGATAATGATATTTTTAACTTTGGGTGTTCTTATTGGCAGAAAACTGTTGAAATCAATTACATGAAAGGTCCCAAAGTTTCTTTAATAAATAACTATTCAGAAAATGTGGGTGGGGTAATTTAACTTAATACGAAATTGATATTTTGTATCAATCGCCAGTTCAATATTGTCACATAATACCTAGTCAATTACACCGTTTGGGAGTAGAGAATCACCGAAATACAGTTTTACTCCAGAATCAGCGAAGAGATACTCCCATCCGAACAAGTGTTTTTAAATCCATTCAAGTGTAAGTTGGTCAGATACACCGACTGGGATATAATAACACGGAAATGTAACTTTGCCCTAAAATGATGTCACGCGTCGTGTATCGTTACACAAGTCAACTGACCAAGGACTTGCATGTGCCTTAATTCTATACCGCATTCCACGCACATGGCTATGGTCTCAAATTGTAGAATGACACAGACGGACACATCCGTGTATCATACATAATCACTTTGCTATTATTCGCGATATTATAAACAAAAAGTATTTCAGTGACGTTTAGCTACGAAACCCGTCAGAATGTTGTAAAGAAATCAAATACAAATGTATGTAGTTTTTTGGAAAAGAAACATAAAAAGAAATTTAAAAAACTTCTGTTTGACAATCCCAAAAAATGTTATGGGGGTGATTGGACCAGTAAGTCCAGTTATTGCAGTCATGTTTCCATCTGAGATAAGTGTTTCATGATGGAAACTTTTTCTTGCATACCGTCTTGCACTTTAAAGTAGATTTCTAAAAGCAAACTTATCAAAATGATGAATTAGCATAAAAACAAACGATAGTCCGACGTTTTGTTTAGGAAAGTGACGTAACATTGTTTATAACGTTACGTCATAAGCAATTCACGAGAGTCGTCTGGCAAACGAGGGGTGCCAGACCGGTTTTACCGGCATGGGCAAAATTACCGGAAATGCCGATCCGATATCCAAGAATGTCTGTCTGTCTGTCTGTCAGTCTCTCTCTCTGTCTCTCTGTCTCTCTGTCTCTCTCTCTTACTGTGTGGGCCTCATTGGTGCAGTTATTACATAATTCGATTCGTAACTTAAAGGTTCCGGGTTCAATTCCTAGTAAGGCCACTAACAAATGTCCTAGAACAAAACATTTTATGACACAGGTGTCTCAGTTTATCCAGCTGCAACTGTGTACCATACATGAAAATCTATATCGCTCTCTCTCTGACAAGTGATTGGTTCGGCCAAGTATGGTATCTCGAGAGCGATTACTATGAGTTAAGAGAACTTGTTGCGCAATCGAGCTTAAATACTCAACAAAAAATCAAAGGGTCAATCACATATAATTTGAATGTCTTGAAAGACAAAACCTTGAAGTAAACAATATAAAGTGAGACAGTTTCAATTAAACAGGTACTGATCGTATAAGACAAGCCAACCTTTTATTTGTTTTTAATTATTTGTTTAAAAACAATCAATGTGCATTGGTATTTTTTTATAAAGCACCATGCCTAGCCTTAGCAAGAGTACACACGTAAAACAGTGATCTTGAAAATGGCGTCAGTAGAGCGACACATTCAATTTATGCTTTCTCATACTTATACATGTAGTGTAATGACTGATGAAGTTACAACCAAGAACATTGCTATTTTCAAATCAGATCATATTGTTGTACGTAAACAAAAATCAACTTTTAAAAAACGATTCTTTATTTTTTTTTTTTTAGTATAAATTAGTATATATTTTAAGTAATCTCCCAATCTTGTCTGTTAAAATCCATCCACCATGATCGCTGATAAAAATCTCTGACTTTTAGGTTGACTTCTTGAAGATGCGGGAAACGGAATCGTATCTGATTACACAATCTTTAAACTTTCATGTTTTATTTTGCAATGTGTATTCCATATTTATGTATGAATCAATTGTTAAAAAGATTGTTACGGTAGATTAACGTCTCAAACCTTCCTCGAGAAAGTCAAGGATGACTTTTGACTATGAATACCAATTAGTCACTCTGGTTCATCTTACTTGAGGCGTCCTTAAGCCTTTCTTAAGGAAGCCTTTACCGAGTATGAGTCGAGGTGGAGTTCGAGTGACGACTCTGAATATAGCTATTACATAAGTGTTTTCTTTCAAACAAAAACACGAAAGAAACACATTTGCCGTATTCAACGTCTACCGTGACTGTATATCAGAAATTAGGCATGATAAGACTTTGCAAAAACATCGTTTTGTTCCGTGCAGTATTTATTTTTAAGGAGCATACCTATATACAGTGACGTCCTAATGATTTTCCTCTCCCTGCTCTATCTTCCGTTACGGTATTGCTTTTAGCAGATAGAAACGCGCGCGTGCGCAAAGGGGGTACAAAATTAGCGGTTTGAACAGAGAGGGGTCGGTTTCGGATACACAATTAGAGATTTATTCGGCTTTCCCCTCTATAGGTTACGCGTTTTTTTATCAAAAGTAACTGTAAAATGAATTTATAACTAGATGTTGATTTTAACGACAAATCGTATGTCTCCCGAAACTTAAAGTAGCTCGCGGGTTTCCCCCAGAAATCGGGTCATTTTTTAAAACGGCAACGCATACTTAAGAAATTTTACATGACAGTCTCTTGACTCTTTGACTGTTGTTGAAAAAATAAGATGAAGTGGTGTTTCCATGGAAACTGGGTTAAAAGCGCCACCTAGAGGAGGGTGCGTTTTTCGTCGATTTCCGCGTTTATCTCATAATTTCTCTGTCAACGTAGATAATGAAACTATGCAATTTTCATAAAAGTAGCGCCGAATCATTTTCCCATCTTCAAAGTACAAACAAAAATTGGGGGGTCACCGCCTTCCTTTTCGCGACACTGAAACTTTTATGAAGTCAGAAAGGCAAAACAAACGGCGGCGTAAAAATGAATATGCCATTGGCGTGACGTAATGAGCCGTTTCTGACGTTTCTTGTATAGTTTTCGTTTTATTCTTCCATTTTTTTAGCATGGTGAGATAATAACTATACACTCGCACATTTTATTAAATACGAAACACCATTTCCAGTATAGGGCGAACAGTTTATTCAGTTAGTTGAGTACTGATGTTTCTGCCAATACTGAAAAAAGCATAACTTTATACAAATATATAATGAAAACAACATTTGATTGAACATAATCAGGCAAACATATAAACATGACAACAACTTCAACATGTTATTGTTATATTTCTTATATAACGACTATGTGCCCTTAACACATTCACGGCTACAATGCAGTAAGGTTAAAGAATAATTTTGCAAGGAAATAAAAAATAACAAGTAATTTTAAAGTTGAAACCGAGTACTCCGAACAGTTTTTTTTTATTTTACTCTGAAAAAATATATTTTGGTTTGCCAAAACCGAACGAAAAAAGCTGAAGAAGCAAACCAGCGAAGTACCGCTGAAAAAAGGTTAAAAACCCGTTAGAATCAGCAAGAAGGTATGTCCGAATTTCCATGTAGATATATGACGGGGTTCAAATATATTTTGAAGTATAATATCGAAGTTCTGAAACTTAAATACTTATAACGCCGTTAATTATTTCTGTTTAAGTAAATGAGGTGATATATACTGATGTTTTCAAATAGCCTTTACCGTTTCGAAACTTATTTAAAGTTGGCTATACTGGTTGGGGACCACCAAACCCGGACGACCATCAAACCGGACACCTTTTAAAACGCGTTAATATTTTGTTAATATTTACTATCATATGATCTTGATCAAACAGACACTTGATTTCCATCAACAAAGTGCAACAACAACAGTTTAATGTAACCATTTGACCAGAAATCTCACAATTTATTTTGTCAGTCACTTAAAGCATGCTTACATTGTCGGGGGGAAAAGTGGACAGTGAGAGACGGGGCATGCGCAATATTTCTGTGAGGCCCAGCAAAAAAATCACAAGTTAAACCTTTTATCATGATATTTCTTTTATGTGTCGAATGACTGATACATTTAACATAATTTTAAAGCAAACATTACAATTAAACAAATCTATTTAAACTACCTGTCCGTAAACATGGTACAGTCGATCAGTAAAATATAGCAATTTGGTAGCCCAACAGCCGGGCCTCAGAAATGTGATTGATCTAGTCTTATGAGTTAACAAGTTAACTTTTCGTTTCGGAGAAGAACCTAACTTTCTACTGGTAAAAGTTTGATTGCTAGATACAAAAGTTGTCGGAGTTATCGCAAAATATATTTGAAAAGTGTCCGGTTGTAGGACTCTAGCCAGTACTGCAATAAAATCCCCAGCACAGAGACTGACCGGTATAATCGTAAACCATTTCACCTGCACTTGTGAAACACATGGAATATATGTAATAAACTATAAACTGCTATATTCTACAGATAATAAATAAACTCACAAACGCTTATATTTCGAAATATTCTGTCCGCAACTTTTTTGTGACTCTTAACATGCCCGTTTAACAGACTGATCAGTCCGTCATGACCGGATCTTTCTAATGCCAGCTTGAGGTGTTTTGGCTGAATTCCTATTCCCGCTAACGTTTTTGCGATGTTCTTGCTCAGAATGTTATTGCTTATCATATCATGAAATGTCACAAAGTTCGCTTTTTCATTTTGAATGCGTATTAAGGCAGAGTTTACGCTTGCCGTAGAAAAAGGTTCCAATTCCTTTTGATAGTCTACATTGAGTACCATTTTTGACAACACTTCATCGTCATTTACAGCATTGTGTGCTTCATAAGTAAAACTGTCGCTAGTATCTGTTTGGACAGTACAACCTGACTGAAAGAGCCTTTGTAATTCGGGATAATTTTCTTAAACATCTTTAAACTGTCAGCAAACCAACATACGTTTTGATTAACACTTTGTTTTAGAGAGTGATTAACCAGTACTTTTGCATGAAATTGAGCATTGTGCGCAACCAGGGTGACATTACAACTGATTCCCTTTAGCCAATCAGCAAACATGATTAAAGCACGTTTTGTATCATGCAATTTACAGGTCTTAATCTGTCATACATATTATGACCGTGCATTTCTATTCCCGTTAGATTTGCAATGTGCTGAGGAATGTGGCCTGATGGTGGCTGTACATAAAAAGAAAATACTTGTCCTGACTTCACTTCTTTTCCGCGATTTGTATGATATCTGGTTCGATACCTGAAGATGAAACAGATAAAAAAGAAACTGATAAGCCGTGTAAATTTGCAACGTGTGTAACATAAAACGATTTTTTCCGACTATTCCATTAGTAAATTGATATCTAGTGAGAAATAGTCAAGTTGTCCAAGATATGTAGGGAAAGCAGCCTGTCATTTGCTGGTAATCACATATAGATATAAACATAAGATCGACTTAGTGGTACCGAAAATGATAATAATCAAATAATTATTGCAACAATTGCGGTGTACGTCTGAGTGCTGAATTTTCAATATTACTTTAAAATAAAAGTTACCCTAAATATTTACCTAATCCGGTAGTCTCCAAATCAAAAACAACAAAGGTGGAATTATTGCACGTGGCCTCGAAGTTTTCATCCGTTGCTATTAGGATCACTCTCCGTCCGGGGTCCGTCGTAGGTAGTACGTCGTACGTCCGTCGACCATTTCCTTCAAACAATATCTCCTATTTCCTGAAGCTCTATCAAAGTTGTTCAAAGAATTCCATTCAATGCAGAACTCTGGTTGCTATGGCAACGAATAGGAAAAACTTAAAACATCTTCTTCTCTGTAACCATAAGGCCTAGAGCTTAGATATTTAGCATGTGGCATTGTCTAGTAGACCATTTACCAAGATTGTTCAAATTATGAGCCCCGGGTCAAAATTGACCCTGCCCGGGGGTCTCTTGGTTTTACATAGTCTTATATAGGAAAAACTTTAAAAGTTTTTTTCTCTGAAACCACAAGGCCTAGAGCTAAGATATTTAGCATGTGACATTTTCTAGTGGACCTCTACTAAGATTGTTCAAATTATGAGCCCCAGGTCAAAATTGACCCCTCCCGGGGGTCACTTGGTTATACATTGGCTTATATAGGAAAAACTTAAAAAATCTTCTTCTCTGAAACCACAAGGCCTAGAGCTTAGATATTTAGCATGTAGCATTGTCTAGTGGACCTCTACCAAGATTGTTCAAATCATGACTCCCTAGTTAAAAATTAACCTCCCCAGGAGGGGGGGAGTCACTTGATTTCGCATAGGCTTATATAGGGAAAACACAAGGCCAGCAGGCAGATAATAGATATTTGAAATGTTACTTGGCATTGCGTAGTGGACTTCTACGAATTATGTTAGAATCATGACCCCTCTTATTATAGCCAATGGTAGTCAGGTGAGCGATATAGGGTCATGATGGCCCTCTTGTTTTCACCTCTATTTGAATACGTTCTATGTCATCTACGGGTATATTACTTGTCGATTCTAGTGAAGATTCATATGTTCGTCCTTCCACTTATTCATAAAATGCATCTTTGCCTATTCTCTTCCTGTTATAAAGATGTTTATAATAAGTCATTTGATATGACTTTTGAACAAGAAAAAAATCACTGTGCGTTATCATAGAATAAATCACGTAAAAGATTGATTTCAGTCGCTTCCTACCTCACTCTCTGACTAGCTCGCTCCCTGCCTCCCTTCCCCACCCCTCCGTCCCTCTGTCCCTCCGTCCGTCCCTCTCTCCCTCACTGACTCACTCACTGAATTTTGTGGACAACTTTGTGACATACATACTGACAGGCAGATATGACAAAGTCAATATTTTCCACACCATTACGTGATGGAAGACATAATGATCTCTATATTATCGAAGTTGAATTTCGGTTCCTTTCACAGGAGCCATCTTCAAACGAATTTTGATGCCATTTCCGATTTGTTTTGCATTCTTAAAAAATCAGCTTATCACAGGTTGAAACATTTTTATTTTTTATTTCTGCAAACCTTTAAAGTGGAATGCATCAGTTATCAAAGTATTATATCTACTTTCAGTTGTATTACATTTTAGTTGTAAATGTGGTTAGATTTAATTGTTTAATACAATGGGCTGTTTGCTATGTTTCTTCTACCTGCATGTATCTCATGGCAGGAATAGGCCACCATACTTTTCTTTTTAATGGTGCATGGACAGGCAACGTAAAATCTGATGTTGTAGTATTTTTGCCATTAAAACTTTCTTTTTTGAAGGTTTATTACTCTAAACGTATGTTTATGGCATTCAAGTCTCAAATTACAAGTCGTTAACTATATGCCAGTGCATGTTATTTACATTTTTTATGTTAGTTTCACTCAGAATCATCATTTCACAGGGATTTGAAAATAGAGTTGCAAGTTACGCAAAATGATGCGTAGATTCTACAGTCACGGGCGTTCCCTGAATGCATCACGTACTTTTATACATATATAGCGTGAAATGAAAAACAATATCTATAAAGATTTTCAGAAGTCCCTTTTCCGACAAAATCGATCCCATGGTAATTTTATTGTGATAAACTAAATATATCTGATTTCGTGTGTCTATGGTTTTAATGAGCTATTTATAGAATAATAAACACGTTGACAGCTGTCAAGTAATCTTCGTCTGCTGCTACATGTAACGATAAGAAAGATAAAATGTCTTTATATTTATTATTCAATGGTAAGACATAAATTTTGTTCTAAATTTTTTTTCAATGAACTGCTTTTACATAACGACGTGTTATTTTTGCGTATATTTACTCTTCATATTTTTCTTAGTGTTGAAATGGCTCACAAGCAGTAATGAGTTTTGTATTTTATATTTCAGATCTTCAAAACGACTTGATATCTTTCTATAGGGACCAGCATAGTACAATTCCACTGTCGCCTTTGATAAAAGAAGACATAACCGTTCTGGAGTTCTATGTGATGCCTGAAATTTATTCTGTAAACGAACAGAGGACAGAAGATGGTGTGAAAGAAGTAAAAACACCAGTTACACCATTTGAGAATGTATTCTATAAAGAAAACAAAAGCTGTCGTAAAATATATTTGACAGCAGATGCTGGACTTGGAAAGACTGCGTTTAGCAAGCGACTTGCTTTAACATGGTGTCACGCCAAAAAGCCGCACACAGAGGAAGGACAGTTTTTCTCACAGGAAGAAATCCAAGCCATGCATGAATTTCGTTTCGTGTTTTTGCTGTTTTTACGTGATAGTTCAAATGAATGTGACATTGTTGACCTTATATGGACACAAGTTGTGTCACAACTTCCGCCCCTGTATACACGTACACATCTGGAAAATATCCTGTTTAAGGAAAGATGTCTAGTAATATTAGATGGACTTGACGAATGGTGCCACCCATCTAATTCCTGTAAGCAAAAAACGAGTTCCATTCCACATCGAAAAGCTTGGGAACAAACTGCAGTCTTGACAACTACTAGACCATGGAAACTGAGCGTGAGTGGTCTGCATTCAAGTCAAATCGACCAGAAACTTGAACTTATGGGACTCAACCAGAATTCGGCAAACGCACTTAAAAAATCAGTGATTTCTCATTTGTGTGCTAATAAAAATGAATATGAAGTAAAACAGGATGTAGAAGAGTTTACAAGAACTTTACAGGAAAAACAAATATCGGATCTCGAAACTATTCCGCTTCTATTAACGTACCTGCTTTTTTTGTGGTGCAACAGAATAGAACTAGGACAATCTCAGTGTGAGTTATACAGTCAGATTACAGAACTGTTGCTTTCAAGAACCGTGCAAAACTATCAGGAGTTATCACCAAAAGTTGATCTCCACCAGGATGATAGCCCGCAGTGTTTGAGCCAGCAAACACATTGCACACAATTCTACTCACTTCTAAAAGACTTGGGACAATTAGCATATCAAACATTATTCAAGGAAACAAAAATAGAAAACACGCTTGTATTTGACAGTTCCGTAGCCGAACAATGCCTTAACAAAGACTGTTTAACTTTCTGCCTAAAAACGGGAATTCTAACACAAAGTAAAGTTCCAGGACCACTGTTACCACAGAAATCAAAAGTGTCATTTGCACATAAAACAATGCAGGAATATTTCGCAGCATTATACATTCGCTCCACACCTGATCAAACCTCAGTGCCAGAAACAGTGCTATCAAAATGTACATGTGTCAAAGACATTCTAGAAATGTCGAAAATTCTCATATTTCTGAGTGGTTTCAATGTGAATGTGTCATCTTCGATTTCACGCGAGCTGATGAAAATTATAAATGAGGATGAAATAACACGTGAATATAGAAGCAGTCTTGGTAAAAGCGAGCCCCTTAAACAATTCCAGGACATGTGTGTTTCATGTTGTAAGGAACTACAGCACGATACGAAAGTCAGTTTTTGTTTACAAGACGTGTTTATTGATGACAGCTGTCAACAAGAACAATACCGTGAAAATCTCAAACAACTGGCATCGAGAAATAAACAGAATATTAGATCACTTTATATTCACATTGATGGCTATCGTAGTGCACCCTACAGCAGTGCGCAGGAAGTTATTGAATATTTCGCACTCAGTGACCTGGAAAACATCGAGAAAATACACTACAATGGAGAATATAATGACCGCGATATTTTACCTCTGTTAAAAAGGTCAGTTCAAAGTTTATCTTTATCGTGTAGTAAAAGTTCTTGGTCTGATTTACTGTATGAGAAAGTGACAAGTTTACAGAACTCAGAAGCCATAGAGACCCGCTTGTTTAAAATGAGCCACGAACAGTTGACATTGTTGTATGATTATATATCACATAGACATTGCATGCGCGAGATTGAGCTGTCGGAGTTAGAATGTTCTGATCACGAGCAGGATTCCTGTACTGGATGCAGCTTGGAGTTGTCTAAACATTCACAGCTAAGGAAGATAATACTGAGCTATACATCTGTGTCAGAATTGAACATTAATATGTCGTCGCTAGAGGAGTGTGAACTGCAGGGTTTATCTAACCCAGATCTTGTGTTGCGCTTTATAAATTGTGTTCCAGCAGACAGTAAAGTAAATAGATTTGAGTGCAATGGTCTAAAATCTTCTGCCGCCATTGAAACAATACAGCAAACATTACCTTTGTTAGTGCACGTGAAAAGCGTGTTGTTGTTGGACATCAATCTCGGTAACATAAACCTGTGCTCGTCTGAGATGGTAAATTTAAAATGGGTTAGTTTGTTCAGGGTGACAATGCCAGCTTCATTACTACGTGCAATAGTTACCGTGCTACAACAACTTACACAAACAGTTACAGTAGATATATATGACTGTAATATAACACCAGAAAGTGAGTTTGTTACAGTGAAAGAAGAAATCAAACAATCGTCACAGTTTAGGGTCACCAAGGACAGCGAGGAAGGGTTGCTTGGGAAAGTCTTCAAGTTTGAAACAATCAAAGATGGCGATTAGAAACAAACATTATTGACACACGACTCGGATGTACATATATACTCTTTGTGTTGACTGAATGAATAACACGGCATAATTGTTATACACGCGGCATATGTGTTGATATAATTAATAACACGGCATATTGTAATACACGCGGCATATGTGTACATAATTAATAGATAACAATGTCAACAAGTCAGTGAATGATAAACTATTCTGGAACATGTGGAATGGATTTAGGATGGATTAATTAACACGAATATAGTTTGCAGGTAAGTTTTATTTAATTTTAGTGTTTTATTAATTTATTTTATTAGATTCAGTTTTCAAATTATTTTTAAACTTAATTTACTTCTAGATTATTTCTTTTAAAAAACTTTTGATCTGGATTCTGGAATAAAAGTGCACACTGCAATGTATCAATGACAATGTTGCAATTCAATCGTATCAATGTTTATAACTCGGTTACACGTCTGTCAGTCTGTCCGTACGTACGGATATATAGACTATGTCAATAAATCTATTTCAATAAAATATTCAATGCCACTTGTCCTAAATCAGTTGTCAAAAATGGTTTTCTAATGGCAAGGAAGGGGAGACATGTTGATTGTAGAATTCATGTTGGAACAGTTGGATTTTCATCTAGCCTCAATATTTCGACTGCAAGTTTTACAAACTGATATTATATATATGTCTGTCTTTACGTCTCAACCAGTTAGATTCAAAACTGTGGTGGAAATCGAACTGATTTAAATTTCATTTTTTTCACTGCAAGATGAATTTTTTCACACTGGCATGTTCATTTGTTGTTATTAACCATAAATAGTCATTAAAATATTAATAAAAATGACAAATATTAACTAAAAATACTTGTTAAACCCAACACGGTACCTGTCGTTTACATGTTGATGTGTAAACGTGATAACCAATGAAAACGTTTCCTTCAATTCAAGCTTATTTTTACACCGCGGGAGGTTGCACGCGGAAAAACGCATACCGTACACTTGAAGTAACCGCTTACAATTAACTTAAAACATGATATATCTGCTATTTTATAGTGCTAAAAAGGCAACAGCCAGTTTACTATATTTGTTAAGATCATGTTCGAGTGAGTTATATACAATATAGATCAAGTAGATCTACTTATTATGCGATCACACGTTAATCGAAATTCCGGAATACCCGAGAAAAAAAATCTCACACGTACATTATTTGATCATGACATGTGTTAGGCAAAATAGTTCTGTTATCAGATCGTAGTTTGAGTATTCCCCGTAAAATACTGAGGTTGTATATTGAAGCGATCAGCTATTTTCAAAGCAAGACTCGCCGTGCCGCACATCAAAGGAGCGGCACAGAAATCATGAAGTCACATATTCTAACAGATACCAGACAAATTCAAATACTTACTGGATTAAAAATAAACTTTCATAAAACTGTCTGGTATTAGTCGACGTTTCTGTAATATTGATCAATCGTTTTTTTCTTACCTGAATGGCCAAACATCCACGTACTTATTTTGCGTGAATTCCACAAATGCTTACCATTGACGTGTTCCATTTTAGGGACAATCATACTCACATCATAGTTTGTGTGCAAAACTTCTGCTTTTCACAACCGATATGGTATATCTGACGTGAACGCAGCTTTGTACGGTTAGTTACAAGAATCAAGTGAGCATTTTAGACACGAAATTTGGAAGACTGTCAAATTGTTATAAAAACTTTACATTACTGGCAAACAACCCACGAACATTTTGTTTTTATTTAACCATAGCTGGAAAACATGATTTCATACTGTTTTATTTTGGTAAAGTACTCGAGAGAAAATAAGCGTCAATGAAACAAAACACATACATGTTGCAGATCTCTCAAGTTCACTTTACTTACGAGTGCTACATAATAAAAAAGGACGATATTATTACATGCATCAAGAATCTCAATTTTTAAGCTTTAATATATTTCAAATGTTATATAATGATCGAAAATGACAGACAGCTTCTGTCGAAAGTCAAACACATTAAATTTTACTATCAAATATTCTGGTTATTGTTTGATTTACAGCATGTTTAACAAAGGTTTGGGCATCATCAGATCAGATTGCCTCGTTAGCTATCTGTCATGACCTTCGATTATCTTCACTTTATAGAAATGATTCACGCAATATATCCGTGCGGTTAAAAAAACCTGTCTGGAGTACCTGTATAGTACGTCTAACTGACCTGCGGCGAGGAAAAGTTATGCAGCAACGAACACTCGGCTGGCAATGAAGTTATTAATATGGATTGGCATATACATATCATATATGACATTTTTCTCTCGGAGCATTTGATTATCGGCATCTTTTGAATTCCCGCGCAAAATATTCCCGCCAAATACGAGAAAGCCACGTGCTTTCAATAGGAGATTAGCAAAAGGTTCTATATTAAAAGTTTAATTACGTCCGGAAATACCCACATCTGTTCTAAATTCCCATTTATGTTATTATGTTCAGAAACACTACAATAGGCACGGACCTATATTATATAGGTCCGTGACAAAGGTAATACTTTTAACCAGGAATAGAGTATTCCTGTTATACTGACAGCCTTCGGAAGATACAAAATGAAAAAGCCCCATTTACTTTGATGTACTTTTCACGACCTTACAGACATGTACTATTAAAAAAATATGCATATTAAATGGAGGAAATAAAGATAATATACCTATCAAAATGACATTATTAACGACTCACATAAGTATTACCTATTCCGTTGGCTGCGTATTCAAAGGATTTTCCGCAGTGCATATTTCAAGCGGGTGAGGTTTAAAAATATAATCTACCGATAAACTATCGCGAGGTAGAGTTTTAGCGGTGTAAACAAAAACACGTTGACATGTGTAGAGTTTATAAATGTTATGCATAAAAAGCATACAAGTTTCTGATCAATTTTCACTTATATTGTTTCTATTTGGAATAAGCTTTACAGGTATGTAATTTTTTTCAAGATATATTGAGTTAAAATAAATATTTGAAGCCGTCAAAGTTGGCGACGAGATTCTGATCGCCGGCATCACGGACCTACATACACATAGAAAGAAAACGTTCCGCATTGTTTGGAATAATAAGTGGGTTGTGCGCGAAGGGCGACCGTCGTTAATATAAAAAAAGCCCTGGCGCACAATTTGTTGGGCTAGATTTTCATCAAATTTTCAGGGAAGCATCAGATATAAAGTCTACAAATTACAATTAAAGGTGATACAGTCAAAGGGCCAAGGGCATAGGGGCCTGAAATTTGAAACTGTTTTCTGTTCTTCATCTCCAAAATCCATCCCAAATTTTTTTTATGGATTTTCATCAAACTTTCAAAGAAGCATGAGTACGAAGTGTAGATGTGCATATTACAATTTGGGGTCACCAAGTCAAAGGTCAAGGTCACAGGGGCCTGAAATGGAAAAATTTGTCCGCTCTTCATCTCCCTTGTCAGATTTTTATCAAACTTTCAAGAAGCATTTATCAGTTTATCAGTATGAAGTCAGGAGTTGCGCATATTTCAATATTGGTTACGTGTACCCGGATCATATGGTCAAAAGTCACAGGGGCCTGAAATCTGAAAATGGGAAAACTCCGCTATTTATCTCTTAGTCCTATAAATAAGACCCCGCACTTCTTATTTTCATTTTTCATGTTATTATTTTATAATATTTTACATTTTAGCTCACCTGAGCACGAAGTGCATATGGTGAGCCTTTAGGATGGTAAGATGTCCAGCGTCTTTCTGTTGCTCATATTTCGTCAAAAGACATCTTGTCTGAAAACACTAGAGTAATGTTGATGAAAGTTTGCAGGAATGTTTTTTGCATGTAGCATATTGTTCAAAGAATTCCATTCAATGGTTTTTATTGCAAAAAAAAAAATCTTCTCCAAAGAGCTTAAATATTTTGCATGTACATGATGTACACCATGTACATGCAGTCATGTAGCATTAATTTTCTAGGATTGTAAATCATGACCACAGGGTCAACATTGACCCTGCCATGGTGGTCATTTATTTAAAAATAAAATCTCTGAAACCACATGGCCTAGAGCTTTTAAGATTAGATATAAATATGGCATGTAGCATTGCTTAGTTGACCCCTACCAACATGACCAAGATTGTTCTAATCATCGCCCCTGGGTCAAAAATTAAACTTTAAAAATATTCTTCTCTAAAACCACAAGGCCTAGAGCTTAGATATTTGGCATGTAGCATTAATTGTTTAAAGGTTCTCTAGTAACATTCTTCAAATTATGACACCCCCCCCCCCTCCCCTGGATCAAAATTGACTCCGCCTGGTGGCTCATTTTGTTTAATATCATAGGCTATATATAGGAAAACTTTTAAAAATCTTGTTCTAAGAAATCACAAGGCCTACTGAAACCAGTAGCATGTAGCATTGTCTAGTGGACCTCTAGCAAGATTGTTCAAATATAACCCCGGATCAAAATTGACCCAGCCCAGGGGGTGATGGTCACTTGTTGTTACATAAGCTATAAAATTATCATGTACAGTACATGTATATCATGTATATAGGAAAAAAATTGCGTAGTTGACCTCTACCCAGTTTGTTCAAATCATGATCTCCAGGTGAAAATTAACCTTTCCCGGGAGGTGTTGGGCCACCGTCAAGGTCACTGTTACTGAAAATAGAAAAATGGTTTCTGCTCAATTACTTGAGTTTGAGAAAAACCAATTGCAAGGAAACTTGGTGTGAATGTAGCTTGCGTGGAGAGGAAGTTTTGGATTGTATTCGGGGTCACTAGAGTCAAGGTTGAGGTCTTTTTTTTACTAAAAATAGATTAAAAAAAAAATTTAGTATTTTTTTAAATTGGTAAAAGCAAAATAATCATAAAAAATAATGGAGGTGGGGAGCTCCCGAGCAGGGTGTCAAGATCACTGTTACTAAAAAAGATTCTTTTTAGTGTTTTAATTGTTTAAGAAAAAATAAATACTTTTTTCCAGGGGGGGTGGGGGGGGGGGGTCAAGATTACTAAAAATTGTTTTTTTGTAGCTCACCTGGCACAAAGTGCAAGCGTGAGCTATTAGATTCGCATTCTGTCCGGCGTCCGTCCGACCACCATTTCCTTCAAACGACATCTCCTCTGAAAGCACTTGGCCAATGTTGATGAAACTTTGCAGGGATATTCCTATCATGAAGCTCTATCAAAGTGTTTAAAGAATTTTCATTCCATGTAGAACTCTGGTTGCTATGGCAACAAATAGGAAACACTTAAAACATCTTCTTCTCTAAAACTGCATGGCCGAGAGCTTAGATAATTATTCAGCATGTGGCATTGTCTAATGGACCTCTACTAAGATTGTTCAAATTATGACCCCGGGGTCAAAATTTTCCCTGCCCAGGGGGTCTCTTGGTTTTACATAGGCTTATATAGGAAAAACTTCTCTGAAATCATAATTCCTAGAGATTAGATATATGGCATGTAGATATTCCCAGCGGACCTCTACTAACATTGTTGAAATTATGACCCCCAGGTTAAAATTGACCCCTTCAGGGGTTCACTTGATTTTACATATAAGCTTATACAGGAAAAACTTTTAAAATCTTCCTCTTTGAAACCACAGGGCCTAGAGCTTAGATATTTAGCATGTAGCATTGCCTAGTAGACTTCTTCAAAGTTTGTTCAAATCATACCAGTGGGTTCAATATTGGTCACCTGTTTTACAAAGACGTATATAGGAAAACCTATTTGGTATGTAACATTGTCTTGTGGTATTCCATTTACTTTGTTCAAATCTTGCCTCTTGGGTAAAGATTGACCACACCCATTAGGCAAGTGGACATGTATTTAGGTGAGTGATATAGGGCCATCATGGCCCTCTTGTTTTTTCAACATTTTCAATTTTCAAATTGATTAAAGCAAGAATACTTTTGCGGTGGGTGCAGGGTGTTAAGGTGATTTTTTTTCTTTTTATTAATGTTTTTTTAATTCTACAATTTTTACAGGCGCTGTTTAAATCAGCTTTCGCCGCATTGCTGCGTTTTCTTGTGTTTTTTTATGAAAATAAGTACTGATAATTGTTTGCCTTCTGGATGTATGAAAAGCTTTGAAAGCGACATCAACACTTTTTAAATAATGTTTAAAAGGACAAAGGGTGATACCTATTACATAAATGAAAACATTGTATGATGCAGAACTGATCATGATCTGCACTAATTGACAATTAAAGCAGAAAATATTCCTGCTATCATGATAAGCGTTACTTATCAAAACAACTATCTCTTGGCAGTGACTGCAGCAATACTGTATGTCCACTTATCGAACCTTACTATGTGATTAAATATTTTCCTCTTGTTTAACTGATGCATTTAAGTGATAATCGGACCTTGAGCACAAAAGGTTAATTCATTATACTTGGATTTAAAAAAACAGTCATATTTTAAAAATGCATTCAGGAAACACTTTAAAAATAAACATGTCATTTTTCATAACACATATATAAATATGAATATTTTTAGCTGCATGAATATTTTTAATTAACGGGAACAAACAGCATTAGATTTTGTGGCATTCACTATTTCCCCTGCGAAATATGACCATGGTCATGATGGTTGACCATTATCATCATGGTCAACCATGGCTGAACCATGGTCAGCAGTGGATCAGCTATGATAAAACTTTGGTGAACAATGGTAAATTTGATTTGACCATGGTCAACCATGGTTTTATATGGTCACTATAAGATTGACAATGGTGGAGTTTTTCAAACTTGCCGGGGTAACAGTTTATCTAAGGAACTTGAGAGATGATGAGATTTTAACAATAAGGCCCATAGTTGACTTGCAATAACCTTGGGGAAAGTAACCCTACACCCTACCTCTTCCAATTGTCCTCGTCTGGAATATTTGATAAAATTTCAAAGATTAATTACCATTATAAATTATGGAAGCATCAAACTCAGTGCTGGAATTTGCGTCCATCTTTGAATTAATAATTTTAAGCAATTTTAAAGAACAATTAATTAATTTTTATTGAAAAAAAGCACAAAATATTACCATACATTGTACATACCGGTAAAGGCCTAAATTGTAAAAATCTATTATCCACCTATTAAAGGGGCGCTCCCTATGTCTAGCAGATTATATTCTCGAAAAATAGATTATGTGTTCAATGAACGTAAAAGTATAAATAGATACAGTTTCAAAGAAGAATTTTAACCTATGGCGAAAAATGCCTCATTTTACCACAATTAATAAATATAGAGGCTTTCTGTAATAAATCATATCCATCCATTTACTGTACAACAATTTTTCAACTCTACATAGATTATTGAATGGTTTACGGTACTGCAGTATATTTAAAACTGCAGATTTTATCAATAATTACTGGGAATGCATAGCTTAATTAAACTTTTAGTTTTAAGGTAGTGGATGTGTAATGAGTACTTCCTGTTTAAGGATCATTAAGTTTGGAATACTTTGGATTTTATAGCAGTACCTATGTTGTACTGTGGTGCAGTGGTTAGAGCGTCTGCTTTGAGATCAAGAGGTCCTGAGTTCAATCTCCGAAGGAGCCAAAACCGTTTTTCGTTATTTTTACTTTTTTAGTTATCAAACTGAATAACATGAAAAATTAAGCCATTTTACAAGATTTGAAAACTGTATCTTAATTTTCCTTGATTTTATCAAGCTGTACAGTTACTTGAAAATACAAAAATTGACCGTGCTCATTTTTAAAAGTTGAATATCTCAAAAAGTAGACGGTAAAACATTTTTATTTTTTCTTATATTTCGATTCATATACTACTTATAAAAGTTTTATAATCAATAGTGATGGCCCTAATCCGAATCTTTTGCTATAGCCGTGTATTATATGTACATGTGTGATATGTCTCGTGGCAAAATTAGGAAAATTGTATACCCTAGTTTTTGGCATTATTGCATATTTTTTGTTACACATGTTAAGCTTGTAGAATTATAATTCATGTTTTGTAATTCTACATTGCTTGTAGTACTTTTTGAACCTGGAAAAAATTTAAATGTAAATAGATACTTGCAAACATACCTATTTTAACTTTTATGGTACTTTTTAATATGGCCAGTATTTCTAAAGTGGAGGTAGGGCAACAAAAAACGGAATTAATTTTTAATTAATCGGTGAAATGACTCTAAATTTTGCACACTAGTCGGTTAACAGATGTAGATCATATAAACGTTAAGTTTTATGTGTTTTGGAATAGTGTCCATTAATGACCCCACTACCTTAAAAGTTATAATACTTCCAAAGACTCTGTTATTTATGTTTTGGAGGTTACTTGGTTTGACATCAGTTTTAGGGTATGTCCCTTTTATTGTACAACAGCATCTTTACAGAGTATACTAAATGGTTTACGGTACTGCAACATATTTTAAAACGCTTGATTTTACCAATAATGACACATTAATAATAGTAAAATTATACAATTTATACTTTTGAAGTTATTTAAATTAGTTTGACACCACTTATAGGGAGTGTCTTTAAAGCTGCTTGCTCTCAGATTTTAGTGAACAAAATAAAGTGCTACAAACTGTCTGAAAATAACATTTTTAGAACAAATATAGATAAATAAAAGGTTCCACTAATACAAATGTTTGAATTCCAAACTTGATTAGTGGTGCCATAAAACCTATATATATATATAAGTGAGCCAGCTATATTCTTTAGTGAGAAATTAAGTTATTTATAGAACTTAATTAGGATAGATAATTAGGTATAAAACCACATTTTCGCCTATAGAATGTGTAAAATTTCAACAGAGCTCTGTTTCTGTACATAAAGCAATACTATCTGTAAATGTATTGATTGATTGATTGATTGATTGATTGATTGATTGATTGATGGACATTCATTTTTCAGTTGAACCAATTGATGTTCAGTGTTGAAAGTTCCATTACTCTTGAGGCTGCTGAACAGCAACATAACTCAACACAGCCAACAGTGTGGTTCAATGCTAATTTTAAGGTATGTTCTTTTTTGCCTTCTGGTGAATCTAGTGAAAAGCTTATTTTGATAAGAAAATAATAACGCCGATGGAAAACTTAAACCAAAGTTAGGGTGGATTGGTGGTCGACTGATTAGCGCTCTTGACTACCAATCCACAGGTCCCTGGTTCGTATCCAGGCCGGGGCACTGGAAACTTCGTGAACGCTTTTCAGTGTTTCCCACCCATCTAAAGATGAACTGGTTAGAAACCCAGAAGTAGTCTCACGTGTATCAGTGCTATATACCTGGCATGTAAAAGTACCAAGGGGTCTATTTGTAAAAGAGCTAGGGTCTGGTACCCGGATTCCGTCGTATCTGCATATGTCTCTTTTCAACCTGGGCCTGTCAGAGTCTTGGCAAATTCCCCAAGGGAGATATCCCAGTGTAGGCCGGGACTATTAACAAAGGACAAAAGATAAAAGAAATAAACCAAAGTTATAATTAGAAACCGAAATGAACATAGATATTAATTACTCTGGTCATCTACATGTACACAGATGGGTCTATAAATCCAGACTCTGGTCATCTACATGTACACAGATGGGTCTATAAATCCAGACTGGTCATCTACATTATGTACACAGATGGGTCTATAAATCCAGACTCTGGTCATCTACATGTACACAGATGGGTCTATAAATCCAGACTCTGGTCATCTACATGTACACAGATTGGTCTATAAATCCAGACTCTGGTCATCTACATGTACACAGATTGGTCTATAAATCCAGACTCTGGTCATCTACATGTACACAGATGGGTCTATAAATCCAGACTCTGGTCATCTACATGTACACAGATGGGTCTATAAATCCAGACTCTGGTCATCTACATGTACACAGATGGGTCTATAAATCCAGACTGGTCATCTACATTATGTACACAGATGGGTCTATAAATCCAGACTCTGGTCATCTACATGTACACAGATGGGTCTATAAATCCAGACTCTGGTCATCTACATGTACACAGATGGGTCTATAAATCCAGACTCTGGTCATCTACATGTACACAGATTGGTCTATAAATCCAGACTCTGGTCATCTACATGTACACAGATTGGTCTATAAATCCAGACTGGTCATCTACATGTACACAGATTGGTCTATAAATCCAGACTCTGGTCATCTACATGTACACAGATTGGTCTATAAATCCAGACTCTGGTCATCTACATGTACACAGATTGGTCTATAAATCCAGACTCTGGTCATCTACATGTACACAGATTGGTCTATAAATCCAGACTGGTCATCTACATGTACACAGATTGGTCTATAAATCCAGACTCTGGTCATCTACATGTACACAGATGGGTCTATAAATCCAGACTCTGGTATACATGTAGAAGCTTCTTTTGTAATCCCATCAAACAGGTCACCATCATAGACAGATTGCCAAATTATTGTTCCATTTACACAGCAGAAAAGATTGGAATAGAGACTGCACCGAGCGGGGTTAAAATCATCAACCTAAACAAGTTGCTATATTTTCAGATTCACTATCATCTCTAGTCTCTATAAAATAAAACAACAGTCATTCTAGACCAAGGTTATTGTCAACATTTTTAAATAAATATAATCAATGCTTAAACATAGGCTTATCTATTACGATGTCATGGGGTTGACCTGGTTTGTGCCCAGTGTAGTGTATAATGCAGCACCCTTCATTGGCAATTTGACTGCACAGCTTTTACCACATAGAGACTAAAATTCCAGTCAGAAATTGGTATTTCACTAATAACTTGATATTTTCTGTACAAGCAAAGCTTTAAGTAAATCAGTGTACAAGTTGTTGGTAAATTACATAGTAGATCATGTAGATTGTTATATGACAGATAAAGTTTAGTCACCAAATTTACTTAAATTTAGCTGCTATCGGACCCATTACTCCAGATAACTTAAGTCAAAATCCTAAAAAAAGTATTGTATAAATGCTAATATTTACATTTAACAACACCGAAGTATTCTAATTGTATAGTTAGTAAACCAGCTTTTTCACTGGTCACGCTGGTTGGTGGGTCACTCAGATGATTTATAACATTGAATTCAATCTTGTTGTTATCTAGCAAGTCATAGTCTGCACATAACAGAATTAGCAGGATGTGGCGGGTGACATGTAAGTAGGGATTGCCCTGCCATTGTACCTGTTACATTGCCTGTATCAGTTATAACAGTTAAAATATAGTGTGATTGAAGTTTTCATTTTACATGTTTATATATTATCTAATATTTAATACTGTATGGAATTTTGTATTGTCTGTATGGCACCATATGGTAATTACAATTAAATAAATATCACTGCATGCATAGGTATATTCTGTGCTCTGTGGGAGGTCAGGATTATTCTGTTCCAATTGTTGAACCCATACTAATTGGGATATATCTTTTTACATCTAGTTCCTCCCCTACATTTAAATGTTAGCCAGTCTCTGCTTACAAACCTCCTCCTACTACCTCTAGTTAAATAAATAATCTTCAACCCTATATCTAGAAGTGCAGATCATGATCAGTGGATCCTTGCGGGTTTGGCCTGGCCAGACAGCTGGTAAATCTGATCACCTACGTTTTTCTCACCAGTATAGACTCTAACAGTAAGAAGATGGCACATAGTATCAATGAGTGTAATCCTAGTATACCTTGTAATAGGTTCTGTTAAATTTGAAATATATATCTGACTTGCGAGGACCCTCAAACTTGATTGATAATCTTTTTTTAGTATTAAAAGTAGTTATTTAACTAGAGTTACTGTCAGAAACCCCAGGTGATGCTTAAGTAAAACTTTTTAATTTTTAACTATCAGAAATAGCATTTAACATGTTTAAGTAGTAAGTTCTGCAAAGAGCTTAGTTATTCAAATATGCAGTATTGTATATCACTGGAAAAGTACCATAGTCATTTTTGTTTTTTGGTTGGAATTTGATACAACTTCATACAAGAACCATAACTCCATCTTGTCTAATTACAGAGTAATTGCCCTTCGTTGCTTTTCTGTTTCCTTTCTGTTTCCAGAGCATAACTTGGAAACTGCTGGTTGAATTTCAATAAAACTTCACACAATGGTCAAGCATAGTGAGAGGAAGTGTGTTGTATAAGAACCATAACTCTATTTTGACTAATATCAGACTAATATTGCCCTTTGTTACTTTTCTTTGTCCAAGGCATAACTTGAAATCTACTGGTTAGAATTAAATACAACTACATGTACATTAGAATGGTCAAGCTCAATGAAAGGAACTGCAGTGTACAATAACTATAACTCTACATTGACTAATTACGAGTGATTGCCCTTTGTTACTTTTCTTTGTCCAAGGCATAACTTGAAATCTACTTGTTAGAATTAAATACAACTACATGTACATTAGAATGGTCAAGCTCAATGAAAGGAACTGCAGTGTACAATAACTATAACTCTACATTGACTAATTACAGAGTTATTGCCCTTTGTTTCTTTTCCTTGTCTGGAGCATAACTTAAAACTACAGGTTGAAATTCAACACAACTTCATACAATGGTCAGGCACAATGAGAGGAAGTGCAGTGTACAATAACCATAACTCTATCTTGACAAATTACAGAGTTATTGCTAAGAATCATTTCTCATTTGTAGTTCTTGTGCAAGGTATTCTGTTACTACTAGCCACTTCAGTTGATAAAGCAGTCTTTCACATCATTTTAAGTCAATGTATTCTTATCTAAATGTTATTTTAGGCCAAGAAATACGTGTGTTTCGGTCTACAGGCTGACTTTAATGTTTTACTGTTAACCTCAAACTATTTTATAGAAAAATGATCAAAAAAGATTTTTAGAGCACAAAAAGCAATACATAAAAAGTATGATAATAAACTGCCAACCGACCGACCTAACTTTTTTTGGCAAGGAGACACAAGACACTTTTTTTGTCTTTAGCCTTACTTAATGATCAAGGTCTTATGTAGAATCATTCTACATTCTGAATGTACAGAAACATTAGTGCCTATCACTGATTTTTACAGATATTTGACATTTTTTTACATCTTCTTCAGGTATACATGGTCTATGGAGATGTTCATGTTGCAGGGCAATCTAGCTTTATAAAGTATCACTGCTTTAAGATTTCTTTTACTGGACCCTGCGTTGTCACAAACAAAGATTCAGCCAGCTGTGAAGAAATGTAAATGAATAAAATTCTTAGGAAAGATGCTGAAATCACAACTTCCCACAAACACCAGAAATGGATGCTGCAAAGCAGTGTGTTCAAGAATCCAAAGTCAACGGTTGTCCTAAATCTATTGTACTAAAAATGGAATACAGACTCTGAGAGCAAAGTGATTCCTGAAAAAACTTTCTTTTGATTTATGTACACATAAGCCGCTTGTGTTACCGGTCTGTTCTGTATAAGTGTTTCTGAAACTATGCCGTTACACTATATGCATATTATAGTTATGAAATAACATCCATTCCAGCAGTGTTAGTCGTTTAATAAACAATGATTTGGAGTACTGATACGCACCGAGTGGTTTATAGCTGCGCATCAGTACAACAAATTATTGTTTATTAGACGATAATAATGCTGAAAAAGATGTTATTTCGATTCTAACATGACCAGATATTACAAAAGGTGAATAAATGCAAAGCTTTATTTTCTACGTGAACGCTCATTTAACGTCATGCGGCGCAATATGACGTCATGTTTACAGCATATCGGTTCCCGCGTTGTATATGGTTTAATATAACATAATTTTTCTACTCTTTGTATATAGAGACAGAATCGTGAGTCATGTTAGAATATGTGTTGAATGTGAGATATTATGCCGTTAAACTATATATGCATAGTAACTGTTGAATGTGAGGCAATGCTGTTAAACTGTAATATGCATACAGTGTGTTATGATTCATGAACGAATCATGTTACATGTAAGATATTCTGTGTTATATTTATGTTAAAGTCCCATTAGCACTGGATGTAAAATTAATTGTTGCTCTTACATTACAAAGAGGGATACTTATCGTAGTGGCGAAATTGATCGTTATTTATTAAAAAATCATTCCATATGAAAGTATATGTTAGTGATACCATACAGTATATTGTTTCAGTGATATTGCAAAAGATAAGAAACACATTTCATGAAGAAACAACAAGAGGATAAAAGAAATGTTTACTTCAAAATTATTCAGGTTAAATAGAACACAGTTCTGTCACTTTGATTTTTTATTTATAATGTATACTTCAAAACTATATAAGTTAAATAGAACACAGTTGTGTCACTATGATTGTCTATTTATGAGTATCTAAGGAGCTAATGGGACTTTAAAGATCATGTAGTTTTTTATTCTCATAAGGGTATATCATAATCATATAATTTTTACTAATACAGTAGTCGGAACGTAACAGTTGTCAAAATTTGCGTATATCGTGCGTATAACGTGCGTGCAACGTGCGTATAACGTGCGTGCACTCATCGTGTATTTTGTCAATCGTATACCGTGTATCATATCGTATCATTCATCGTGCAACGTGCACCATATACTATATACACGATACACGATATACGATTCGCGATGCACGATAATCCATACGGTATACGTACGATTCGATGGTGTATTTCGTAGTTAATCGTTTTACTTAGCGTGCACATCTCCCCCAAAAAGTGCTGATTTCAGTTTATATTATTTGGTGTAGTTGCGAGCGAGAAAGACTTCCGGGACAGGTCGAAGACATTTTCACCTCATATCCGAAATTTAGGTATATTTTTGCAACGGAAAGTGCATCTTTTTTATCTAAACTGCTGTTGTCAATGCATTCCTTAAAGTGCAGCAGACAAGGTACGCCTGTATCGAAGCAACATATCGTGGGTATGATGTTAACAAGTGTTTTATTGGCTATATGCAAATAATAGGCCGAATCAACTACACTTTTACGAAAATATTTAAAGTCCGAAGCAATCCAAAACGTCCCCAAAACAAAACGTCCCCAGACCAAAACGTCCCCCCCATATGACCAAAATGTCCCCTATACTGCCTGATTGGAATAATATATCCGTTAGCTGACATAAAGAGAAAGGTAATTAGGTATTGTCTTTGACTGAATAATTAGTTTGAGTCTCATCAAATGCCTCATTGCCATTCAAAACAGGGTCTGAATATTGTCCAAAATTAATTAAGGCCTCCAGCTGGCCCTTTGTGCGTTGTCCTCTACTCCTGCCTACCTGTTTGAACTTGAGGCTGGGGTTCGCCCCTTCCCAGCAAACAAATGACGTCGTATAGACGTTGGTTAGACGTTGGACCCCGACGTTGGATCAACGTCGGATTTTGGTTGGATTTGAAAGTTTTTTAGACGTCGGATTCTGACGTCGATACAACGTCGTGGTCTGACCGTTTCCCAACGTAAATCCAACCATTTTCCAACTAAAACCCAACCGTAATACGACCTGAATCCAACCATTTTCCAACCTTAACCCAACTGTATTACGACCTGAATCCAACCATTTTCCAACCTAAACCCAACCGTATTACGACCTGAATCCAACCATTTTCCAACCGAAATCCAACTGTATTACGACCTGAATCCAACCATTTTCCAACTTAAAATGAACAACGAAAGTGTCAGTTCAGTATTAAATATATTTTATTAGTCATAGTAATAATCATTATTAGGCAGAGACATAAACAAAACCATGCATAGCAAAACAAATGGACAACAAAAAACTCAAAATAAAGTAAAATGTCTTTCTAAAAATATCAATTTAAATTTACAAATGTTTAGAAATGTAGGTAGATTTAAGTATATTTAAATAATATTTTAAGTGAGTCACAGTATAAGCAATAAATTACGGTACTTTAAAGTACAAGCAACTAAAAGCATGTTCTCCTGCAAGCAATGGATTAAATTTTAGCTAGTAGGTCTATATCACACTTTCAAACAACATTAAATCACTGTAACAATAAAGTATTGCTGGAATCAAAACCGTAATCAATCACAGAAGAGATCTTATAGAATTACACATTGCAACAGGACAGTCAGTTGATTTTTTGCAAAATTATCTGTTTTCTTCAGTTTGATTTTTTTCGCCCTCCACCGTCCGATCTGGTGCATATTTCAAACAAATTTGGATTGAAGAGTTATGTCATGTTCTGTCAGCCTTTCCTTTACCTTTGTCTTCATTGCACTGGCTAAAATAAAAATCAAAGGTGATTAGAAACATATCTGATTACACATGTTAACCCTAAAAGTAAACATAATAAAAAAAATTTAAAATCTTAATACTTGAACATCATTTTCTCTCAAGTTGTTATTTGTCACTGAATCTATTGGCTGAAAGTTATACCCAAAGGAAAGTAATTGTTAATACAACAATTGTTTGATTAGTTATTTATGAGTACTTACTAGCAACTGCTTTTCAATGTATGAACTATTTCAGTTACTTGCGACAGAGATTGTGTGCACCATCATAATCAATGTATCAAAATGTATATTTACCGATTCATGTCCATATGCAGATATTGATGCGAAGGTGAGCTTCTATGTAATGCTCTTCAGTAGAACTTTGCCACAATAATCTGAAAATATAATAAAATGTAAATAGAGTTCAATAGAATTTAAAGAAGATATATGATCACTTATTAGAATCATCATAGTACATCAGTACAGAATGATGTGGTTAAGCATAAAAAACATTTTATTTACATATGCATAAACATTTGGATTCAGTACTTTTTAAAAGTTAAAATACTTAAAGATCAAAGATGAAAGCTGAGTAATCACGTTTCCCGAATAGCATTTATTATACCATTAACCCAAATGTGCGAAGCCGAGAATACAGGTCGAATTTCCCCACTACATTAATGATTAATTATGTCATGTACACATTTTATATGCCCGTGTAGATTAAGTTGGAATTTTTGCTACGTACTTCATGCGAAACGTTTACATATCATACTTATCAAAAAGATAGAAATGATTAATGAAATATTTTAAAAAAGCACTATCTAAACTAATATTAATGCTTATACCCGCGCATTGCGATTATGTAGAGGGTGGGTATGGACAATTCTGTTTAATCGATCGTTACGTCAACAATGCATGGTCAAGCAAACAGGTATCGTTTGTACTAATGTAGATAAACTATAAAGAAATCAAATCCATTTTCATCTTACCTTTTCAAACTGCTGTATAGCTTCTATGTTCAACTGAGATCGAAACTCCTTCGCCGGTTTGCTGTCTTTCACTTTCCGCCAACGCTATAGATTTAAAAGTAAAATGTTTACATCCGTTGAAATGCGCCACCTACAAATATATTTCCCGCATATTGCAGCGCCATCTATCTGACAAAGGGGAGTAGTTTCTAGGATTTGATAATAAAAAATCACAAAAACTTCAACGCAGTTGCAGTTATCAATTTGATCACACGATTTAATAAAATAGTTTCCGGGGATTACAAGCTTTTAAAATTACGACCTCAATCCGACGTCGTTCCAACGTCGGAAACCGACGTTGTATAGTGGTCGGGGTTTTGACGTTGGATAGACGTCGGATTGAGGTCCAACGTTGATCCAACGTTGTACCGACGTCGCGTGTTTGCTGGGTTAGACTGGGGCGCCAGGAATAGATTCTCAAATATTGAGCGAAAGTCAAGGTTTTGGTCAGTGAGATCATAAAGCACGGCTATTTTGTAAGATCCTCCTACAAGTGCCCGAAGAAAACAAAATGATCAAATCTGACATACCGCATCTCGCAAAGTTAGAAACTCAAATGATAGATCAGATATTTTTATTCTGGACATCTACATATATACACAGATGGGTCTAAAAATCCAGGCTCTGGTATATTAGCTTCAGCTGTTGTAATCCATCTAAACATGTATGTTGCCATCATAGGAAGATTGACAAATTATTGTTCCATTTATCAGGAATACTCTATAACCTGTTCCTGCATTTATACCAGAAATGATAACAATAGACACTGCATTGAGCTGTCTTTTACATCATCAACCTAAAAAACTTGCTATATTGTATATATTTTTAGATTCACTATCATCTCTGTTCTCAATGAAATAAAAAACAGTCATTTTAGACCAGAGTTATTGAATACATTATTATTATTCATAAATTTTATCAATGCCTAAAAACAGGCTTACCAGTTACCATGTTTTAGTGCCCAGCTCATGTAGGTTTATGATAATATCTGGTAATGAGAGCAGATGATGCAGACAAAAGGGGCCTGGTTTAGGGGCCATGATCCAGGACATACCATACTCACCCACAGAAATATATGCCGGGATTCGAACTACTATCCTGGATGGATGGTGTAGAGAATTGAAACTTAAAACAAACACATTTTGCCGCAAAACAGTGCGACCTGGCCGTCCTATGGGATACTTGACAAATTACAAAATGGACAAATCAATCACACGTCTTAGGCTGGGCGCAAACTTACTACCTACCAGCTCGGGTTGGTACATACTTTGGGTTGACCAGGTTTGCATCTAGTGCATTGTAAAATGTAACACCCCTCACTGGCTATTTGACTGCATAGCTTTCACCACACAGAGACTAAAATTCAAGCCAGAAATGGATAAGCTTGGACTTGCATGGTTTCACTATTAATAATTATTCTCAGTCTAAGAAAAGCCCTAAGTTAATGTGTATAAAGGTTGTTGGAGAATAACATAGTAGACTGTCAAATGACTGATAAAATTAGTTATCTAATTTACTCCAGTTGCTATCAGACCCCATCCTGTAGGTCACTAGTCAAAATCCTAAACAATTTTTGTATAAATGCAATTTTTTATATTCAGTAAGTACTTAGTATTTTAATTGTAGTAGTAAACATGCTGTTTCACTGGTTAGTGGGTGTTGATTTAAATTGGCAACCCAAAACATAAAAATTCAATCTTGTTATTATTTAGCAAATCATAGTCTGCACATAACAGAAATTAGCAGGGAGTGACAGGTGACATGTTGGTAGGGGTTGCCCAACCACTGTACCTGTTACATGCCTGTTTCAGTTATAAAATACTGTAACTGTAATTTATATCTTATATATAATTTAATACTGTATGGTAGTTTGCACTGTCTGTATGGCACCATATAATATTATAATTAAACAAAATTTCACTGGCTATTATCTGTAATATGTTGGGGACGGAGGGGGTAGGGGGGCGGGTTCAGGATAAATGTAAGCCGGTTTCTACTTACAAACCTACTTGTACTACCTCCAATTGAATGAAACATCAACCCTTTTATCATGATCAGTAAATAGATCCTTGCAGGTTTGGACTGGCCACTGGCCATACAGATGCTACATCTGATCACCTGCATCTTTCTTACCAGTTTAACTATAACAGACTCTTACTCTCTTACTTCAGAAGGAGGCACATAGAAAAAATTGATTTTAATCAAGTTGTATACCTTGAAATAGGTTTTATTAGATTTGTAATATATATCAGTCTTGTGAGAACCCTCACACTTGATTAATAATTGTATTTTAGTATTACAAGTAGTTCTTTTACTGAAGATCCTAATTAAATTAAGTAGTAAGTTCTGCAAAGAGCTCATTATTTAAGTATACAATAGTATAATATCACTAAAAGAGTACCATAATCATGTTGTATAAAATGAATAAAACATTTAAAAAAATAAGATTTCTTTTAAGGCTAAGATGGCAAAATTGTGCTTGTGTGGACTTCCCGTAAAGCCAGTGATACCGGCTAACACCTATTTTTTTGTAGTTTTATTTTTGAACACCTCTATATTAATTGTGTGTAGTTTGTAATCTTAATAGCTTAATAAAGAAAATAATATGAAAATCACATCTATTACTAAGTCACAATTTACTCTGGTCTCAGTAGACCGGTTGTATAGTTATGTAGTCATATAGTACTTCTGACACTGATCTCCTCTGGTTAGTTTCATAAATTGAAACCATTTTAGAAATCTTTCAAAGGGCCTTTTTTCCTGTAAGTGTGGCAGAGGTGGTGCTTGAACTCTGTCCGGTTTATTAAATTTGTTCCTCATCTCTGATAGTTTCCTTAAAATGCCTAGCTTACATCAATTTGAACAAATATAGATCTTTTAAGTTCTTTCTACATATCTAAATTCCAAAATAACTAAAACAAAACATGAGTACCATCATTGCTGAGCTCTATTCTGCAGTCTCATAGTTATTGAGGTTTTTGAAACATGTGAGGTTACACCCCCTTTTATAAATATAGAGTGTTGCTTAGCTCTTTCATATTGTTGTCAGTCTTCCATCAAATTATTTGCTAATGCTACATGTGTATTCCAAGAACAATTTTTCCAAATGAACTACTACATGTATAGTATAAAAGTAAAAGGTAAAGTGCTTTTTTATTATAGTGTCACCCCTATTTAAAGGGCCAGCCATTTCTGACTTATGAGAGACTTTTTGAGCACATGTACCTCCTGAATCCTACCATTTAATGCCAGGCACCAGGCAGGTAGGCATACGGTAACCATAATTTAACTAGCTGGCGGCTCACCAACCAGCTATATCAGAACGGATCCCTGGTGGGCTTCGAACCTTCGACCTCCCACTCCAAAGGCGGATGCCTAAACCACTAGACCAAGGGAGACGGTATATGTACATGTGTTATCACCTCATAATATCATCAGACTTATGTACATAGGATATGCAAACAAAATCTAAATGCTATTATCTCATAGCCTTTATACTGATGAAACTACTTATGTAAAAAATGCCATCAGATAAATTAGATATTGGAATGTACATCATTTTTCTGCCCAGTAATTAACCATCCATTGATGTTCATTGTATCTTCTTCATCATCAGTATATCAAATAAACATATAATTCCATATAAGATTATATGTTTCATGTACATACATGTATATGTTAACACCATATATGGCATTTTGAGACTGTATAATCTAGGCTGTGAGATGTGTCTTCTCCAGGGTTCTAATTGAATCTGCTATCCACCACTGGATGCAGAGTTGTGTCATGCAATTGGACCATTCCATTATTCTACAGAGGGTCCAAAATAATTTTGCAAATGATTTTTAATCTGTTTTTTGGTTCATTTCCTAGAAAGTTTTATAAATTTTATCCCAAAATGGGTGAGAAAATTTATAATACATAACAGTCTGTTTAATTTTACTTTAAATTTATTACTACCCCAATAAAGTATTACTCAAACCACCTCAACAGGGGTTCTGAATCTAAAAGAATGGTAGCAGTGACATAAAGTATATGAAACTGCGTGCCAAGAATTAAACTACATTGAAATAAAGATTAACTTTAATAACCCTCTTCACTCTAGAAAATATCACTGTTTCCTAGAGGTTCATTTTTTCTATGTGTTTTTATATACCCCACCTATAGAATAGGCCCACTAAAACACAATATAAAGTAACATGATATAAAACTTTACATAGAATTAATCACCATAGTCCACAGTACATAAATACACTGGCACCAGAGTACTGAACTGCCCTGTAATGTTAACAAAATACCAAAAGTATACCTAAATAACACACTATCATGAAAAAAAATACACAAAAATGGTAAAAAAGTTATTTTCTGACAAACCCCCATATACACTGTTCTATATTATTCACATGGTGTTGAACGTTTTCGACAGGGGGTCCGGTCCCTGCTCTTTTGGTACTATTCAAGCAAACAATCGAAGATCAACAGCGGTCGCGTTTAACAGACAATATATTTATCTACCAAACTGGTAAGTAACACATTTTAAAAAGCTACCGTTTCTGTAAAATTCTTCATGAATATTGAGCTATTTCGCTCTCTCCGTTTTCTTGATATTTTTCTGTCACTGCTTACTTCCGGTTTAACTCAAATGACCTTTCAAACACGTCATACGGTTATGCACAGAAGTGATACTTTGCGCAGCTTACGTAACGTTTTACAAATTGTTTTTACAGTAAACAAATTTCCTGTACCTGCTTGTCCACAAGTTAACAGGTTACGGCCGCTTACAGCGGCATTCAGCAAATACACTAATTTGACACAGTGCGCGAAATATAACGCGGAATATTTTCAACCAATGAAAACTTATTGTTTCAAAATTGAAAGATTAACCGGAAGTCGGCAGTGACAGAAAAACACCAGGAAAACGGAGAGAGCGAAATAGCGCAATATTCTTGAAGAATTTTATAGAAACGGTAGCTTTTAAACAAGTGTTACTTACCAGTTTGGTAGGTAAATATATTGTCTGTTAAACGCAACCGCTGTTAATCTTCAATTGCTTGCTTGAACAGTACAAAAAGAGCGGGGACCGGACCCCCTGTCGAAAACGTTCAACACCATGTGAATAATATAGAACAGTGTATACGGGGGTTTGTCAGTAAATGACTGTTTACCATTATTTGTGAATTTTTCATGATATTGTGTTATTTAGGTAATTTTTTTGGCATTTTAGTACTCTGGTGCCAGTGCATAAATACTGCATTGCGCTTTAATTATCTTCTCTCCTCTAAGAATAATCTTAGATTTCTAGAGGGACATTTTTCACTTTCGGGCTACCGGAAAAAACCTAAATATTGTTCAAAACTTTTTTCTGTTAGAACATTGGTCAAAATTAGGGGCTGTATAATCATCACAACTATAAATACTACAAAATAACATTAAAAACCCCGTTCCAAATGCTTGATTTATTCGAAAACGCCATTTCAAGCTTTCAGTTTCTTCAGTGTCAATTTACCCCACCCACTTGACACCCATCAACATATCAATTCAAGGTTCCAGTATAAAATTATTATACTTGAACACGGTCCTAAAAAGTGTCTTTAATGTAGAATTTATTTAACGAAAAGTGTAGATGGCAATTTACATTAATTACGTCCGTTTTCTCGCACATCGGGATCAATTTCCTGCCAAAGTCACTCCGACAGGTGTTCAAATTTGACACATACTGTGATATGAAAACTGTGGATCTTTGACACTTATCGATGTCATTTTTTATTGTTAAGGTATGAAACTTCTAATTGATCTTATTCTTTCG